>PVJL010000078.1:426626-661868 GCA_004026885.1 Lyroderma lyra | reverse complement strand
GCATACACAGTGTCCTGGAGAAAGGCCCAGGTCTGCGGCCCCAGTCGGATAGCTGGGCTTCGTCACTGCCCCTGGGCACTGCTCCCTGGGACCAGAAAGAAAGACCATCTACTCAATTCCCCAGCCTGAAAACAGGAAAAAGGTTCGGGAATTCCTCGGGGCAGCAGGATTCTGCCACATTTGGATCCCAGAGTATTTAAAAATAGCAAAGCCCCTTTATGAATCCCTGACTGGACCAGAGAATGAGCCCCTGCAATGGGAACATGCACAAGAAGTTGCCTTCCAGGAAACAAAGAGACTCCAGAGGGAGACCAATGGGCAAGGGCCGAGGGCAGCACCCGGACTAATGAGGGCTGGTGGCAACTACCAGACCGGAGACTTCATTCCCAGGGGATCGGCTTATCACATGGTCATACAATACCACGACCTGACTCATTGGGGAAAGACGACTCTCGAAAAGGGACTCACCAGATATTACCACATTGCCAGGCTCCCGACCCTCTGTGCCCAAATGAGCACTAAGTGCACTACTTGTGCTAAAAACAATGCAGGACATGGTCCTAAACAGATCCCAGAGATTCAGATCACCAGGATGGCCCCCTTTGAGGACACAGAAATCTACTTTTCTGATGTAAAGCCACATCAGGGCCATAAATATCTACTTGTCGTAGTCTGCACGTACTCAAAATGGGTCAAGGCCTTTCCCACTCACACCGAAAATGCACAAGAGGTGGTGAAGGCCCTGCTGAGAGAAATAATACCTCGCTATGGGCTTCCCCTTTCAATAGGATCGGACAATGGACCTGCCTTTGTATCCCGTGTTGTCCAAACCACAGCAAAACTGCTGAAGATTATCTAGAGGTTACACACTGTTTACAGACCTCAAAGCTCAGGGAGAGTTGAGCACATGAACCGAACCCTCAAGACCACGCTAGCTAAGTTCTCCCATGGGTAGATGTACTACCTCTGGCCTTAACACGTGTCTTATGTGCTCCCAGACCCTCAGGATATTCCCCATTTGAAATTCTACTTGGGAGGCCCCCACCTATCATCAGTAGGCTTAAGGGTGACCCTCAGCAACTAGGGGAACTAGGCTTGTCAGTCCAACTCCAGATGTTAGGAAAGACCTTTCTCACAATAAGCTGGGATGTCTTAAACTGGGCCCCAATCCCTTTAGGAAACCAGGTCATCCCCCACCAGCCGGAAGATATGGTCTGGGTTAAGGACTGGAAAAAGGAACCCCTACAACCTGCGTGCACAGGCCCACCCATGGTTATGCTGGCTACTGCGACTGCTGTTAAAATTGCAGGTACAGTGCCCTGGATCCACCATACTCGGGTCAAAAAGGCCAATGCTGGAGACCCATCGGGGAGACCTGGACGACCCAAGCCGATCCTGCACGACCACTGCAAATGACACTGCAGAAGATGTCGGATGTCCAGCCCAGGACCAAGGGAAGGACACAAAGGACTTCCACAGGCAGCGCCCGGAACTCCAACCAGCGGTAGAACTGTAATGACCTGCCAGGCATTACTCCTAGCCGGTGCTGGGATCCTGACTCTGCTCTTAGGGGCAGGACTGCTTGGGAGCACCCCTATACACTAGGACCCTGTATCCTCTGAGCTATTGCCCAGTTCATTGAACAGGGCAACCACTGCTCGAGTGTTGGCCCTACAGGGCTACCAACCCTGGCCTCCACCGAGGTGGAGATATATGGTGACGTCCCATAAACAGAGTTTAATGTAAATTCTGTGAACTCCCACTTCCACATTCTTTCTACCAGTTGCCTACTGTTAGCTTCTGTAACCCTGCTTGCTTACCCCATCAGCCAGCCCCCACTCCAACCCTATAAGGGTCCGAAAAGCCTATTAGTCGGGGCTCAGAATTTGGAGACTATAACTCCTTTGAGCCTGGTGGCATAATAAAACTGGTTCTCTCATTCTGCGAGTGCCGCTTGACTTCCTCAGTTACCGTACTGCTGTAACACTAGTACCATCATTTTGAAGTTAGAAATTCAACATAAGAATGTGATGGTGGGGAACAAAAACATTCAGACTATAAAAATATCTGACAAGGGACTCAAATACAGCATTTAGAAATAACTTCTATAAATAAAAAAAAGAAAGTAAAATAAACCATTTTTTAAATGGACAAAAGACTTGAATGAACACTTTCAAAAATATATGTATATCCAAAGAATACTAAGCATATAAATAGGAACTCAATATATTACTCATCCGGGAAATGTAACTGAAAACGGTAATGGCATACCTTCAGCCAGACTGCTCTTTTCAGCTCAGGACATTCCTGGAGAGGGACTCGGCTAAGAACTTCCAGCAACTGAGGAATTAGTGCCTCTGTCTTGAAAGAGAGATCTGTATAGGACACCATAGCCTGAATTCTTAATTTCAAAATCTCAAAAACACTACGTTGAGTGAAAAAACCACATGCAAAAGAATGGATTGCTATATGATTACATTTAGATGATGTTCAAAAGCAGGAAAAACTAATCCATGGTAATAGAAGTTTGTAGTGGTTACCTCAGATAAGCAGTATTTATGGAAAAGAGGAAATTTTCTGGTTGGTGAAAATGTTCTATATATTATTGATTGGCAGTTACATGTATACACATATAAAATTCCATCAAGCTGCATACTTATGATTTGTGCATTTTATGGTTTGTACATTTTTTTATTCATTGAAATGAAAAACAAAGGCTCTGAGACTGACTTATAAAGCCCAGCTCGAGCAATTAGGCAAGAAAAAAAAAAGGCATACATATTGGAAAGAAACAAGTAAAACTATCTCTACTTCCAGATAACAAGATATTGTATTTAGAAAATCCCAAGGAATTCACAAAAACACGATGAAAACTAATAAAAAAAAAAACTTCAGCATGGTTGCAGAATACAAAATCAATATATAAATACCAATTGTATTTCTCTACATTAATAATGAAAATGAAAAAATAAAATTAAGAAAACAATTCCTTTTACAATATTGACAGAGTAGGCAGGAAGGTAGACAGGAGCAGGAGAAAGGAGAAGTTGTCCTGGTCCATTGTCAGCTGCCTCTAAATTAAAAAGATAAAGTCATCAGAAAAGGAATGCAAAGAAAGGAACTGGCCTGTTAGGAGGCGCATGAACAGACGTCCCTAAATTAAGGAGGAAAGGAATGCACAGGAAGGAACTGGCCTGTTGGGGGCCCCCAATTAGATACCCCTAAAAGAGACAAAAGTTCTCAGGGAAGAAATACAGAATAAATAACTAGCCCTGGCCCATTATCAGCTGCCCTCAAATGGAAAAGATAAGATGATCAGAGAAATGCAAGACAAAGGAGAAATAGCCTCACTTATCCAACCGTAAGTCCTGCTTCCCAGAACCATGCTATTATGTAGCTTTGCTTTTTTTCAATAAATCACAAAAGAGGGAAAGGGGTAGAAACTTCCACCTATAGGTGTAAAAATCCCAAACAATGTAAGGGGAGTGGGGCTTCTTCGAAGTGTACTTTCTTTACTAATAAACCCTTAACTATCATGCTTTCACAAACTCTCTCGACTGAATTTCTTTGCTTCAAGAGACAGGGCCAAGGAAAAGTTGCCATTTCACAATAACAATTGTATAAACATAATAAAGTCTTTAGTAATAAACTTAACAAAAGAACTACAAGCCTTAAGCACTGAAAATTATAAAGCAGTGTTAAAAGATATGAAAGAGCACTGAAATAAATGAAAAGACTCCCATGTTCATGGATTGGAAGGCCTGGTATTGTTAAGATGGCAATACGTTTTAAACTGACTCCTGGGAGTTCCCTGATGGTGTAGTGGCTTAAGGCTTCAGCGGTGGCGCTGTCAGTGCTGCGGCCTGGGTTCGATTCCCAGTAAGGGAGCTACCCACATACCAAAAAGCAAAAAAAAAAAAACAAAAAAAAAAAACTGACTCCAATCTGTACTCAACACTTTCTGTCAAAATCCCAGCTGACTTTTTTGAAGAAATCAACAGGTTGATTCTAAAGTTCATATGGAAATGCAAAGAACCAAAAGTAGACAAAACAATCTCAAAAAAAGGAGACTGAAGTTGGAGGACTCACATTTTCCAATTTCAAAATTTACTGCAAAGCTAGGATAATTCAAGTTCATGTGCTACTGGTATAAGGATACACACACACACACACACACACACACACACACACAGATCAATAGAGTAAAACTAAGAGTCCAGAAACAAACCTTTAGTTTTATGGTCAGTTGATTTTTGAGAAGATTGCTAAGACCATTCGATCAGGGAAAGGATAGTCTTTCGAACAACTGGTGCTGGGCAACTGAATAGCCATACACAAAAGGAGGAATTTGGACCCCTACCTCACACCATATACAAAAAATACCTCATTTTTTTTCTTTCTCTGTCAGCTGGTCATGAGGTACCCACCCATGTGGTTCGGGTGTTAGCTTTAGGAGACAAATGGGTCTCCCCAGAGCCCCCTTGGACAATGACTGGTGAGCACAGAAATATAATAGCCCAGCTCCCATTTCTTGCACGGGGGCAAACTTCAAGTCACAACTTACACTCCAGGGCACATACGTGGGATCAGGATGAAGCACCCTCTGCAGAACTTTGCCCGATATTGTTGTACCTTGCTTGGTTTCCTCACCTTCTCTATCTCTGTTCTGCTTCCCCGACCATTCTGCAATTCTGTTTTCAACTACCAAGTCATTGATATTTCCCCCTTTCATTTTTTCCTTGTCACCACATGCATACAGTTCTTTCTCTTACTTCGACTCTTCTACGTAGTGAGCTGTGGCATGGATGTATTACAGTTTAATTGAACATTCCTCTTTTGGATGTGTTCAATTTTTGTTATTTTTGGTTTGGGAGATGCTTTTTGTTTGTTTGTTTTGGGGGGGTTTGCTATCACAAACAAAGCTTCAGTGACCATTGTCAAACAAGTTTCTTTACATATTTGACAAATATTTCCCCAGGGTTGCAAGAGACATTGCTGCTAAATTGCCTTCCAAAAACATTGTCCCAGTTATCTCAGAGGTAGATTATGAGAGTGCCTATTTCCCCATGAACTTGCTAACATCATACGTTGTTGTGCACTTCAATGTATCAATTGGAAGGGAAAACATGACATCCTGTTGGGGTTTTAATCTTCATTTCCCCAATCTCTCTAGTAAAATGGAGAGGTATATTTTTTCATACCTCATTTCTTAGGTATGAATCTTCACATTTATATGCCAGAAACTTCAGTAGGAATTTTATGTGTAATATTTATTTTTCATCTTCACAATCCATCCCTGGTACAGGAGTGAGAAGGGGACCATCATTTTCTCCCATGTGACAGATGAGTCAACTGAGACTTAAAGAACTTAGATAACTACCTGGATTCACACATCTAGTAAGTTTGACAGCAAAATCTTCCTCCCATTAATTATACAATATCTTTCTCTTTTTCTTCCTTAGCAAGAGAACCCAAGTCAGCTTCAAGTCTACACCTCCCAGTCTTCTCTGCAGGTAGAAATAGCCACATGATTAGGTCCTTACTAATGAGCAATAGACACCGGTTGAGGGGTGGAGCTGCTTCCTGAAAAGCTCCTTGGAAGGACATGGCTTACCTGGCTCTTTTGCTTTGCCCTCCTCCCTTCTTCCTTCCTCAGAGGGGATGATTGAAACTACACAGCCGTGATATGATCATGTGTCAACCTTGAGGTGGAATTGGTATTTTAAAGGTGAAGTAGATGCACAAAAGGCACCTGGGACCTTGGTAGCATCATGGGGCCTCTTTCCCAGACCACCTACTTGTGAAATTCCCATTACACCAGCAGGAAGTGACCCACTCTGCTTTTCTGTTACTGCTGCTACAGTGATACAGTCAGGATTGGACCCAAAACCAAGTCCATGTTCTTGACCCTTAAACTGCTGAATCATTCTCAGCTATGAAGCATTCTCCACACAAAAAGGCCATTATTGTTACCATGTTTTGGTTCTTATGTTTCCCAAGACGGAAATCGAGGGCAAATAGAGAAATGTCCCCACAAATGTGATTAAGCTTAAGCTAGAGCAGGAGGGAGGCAGCACAGAAGTCAGACAGGTCCTCCCAACCGACGCGGAGCTGGCTGTACTTGACGGCTCCTATAAGCTGGGGACAAACCGGGCTTGAGTGCAAACTCCAGGCTTTTTTAAAACGGCGGGCTTTTTGAAAAAAGCAGGCTTCCTTTACCGGCTGCATTGCCTGATAACTGTGTTCCCGCCTGCGCCTGGGGGCCAGATGGGGACTGCTCATGATGGCCACCTCAGGAAGGTCGTATAGAGGTCAAACTTTGATCAACTGCGTGTGGGGAGTAGTGGTTTCCACATCTGTGTGGAAGTAGAAGGGAGATTATAATCAGCTATTTCTGCATTTTTGTTTATGGGGTGTTGGCATTCTCATGGTCAGCTTATCCCACATTCCTCCTGGCCATTCAGCATTCCTTTGGCCAGGGGCCCAGGTCCTTATGCTGTCTCACTATTAACTGTAGTTGTCCCCTCCAGTGGCTATTAAAGACTGTGGGAAAAAAAATCTTGCTCTTGGCTATTCTTTCTCAGGAAAATTGGAGTTGCACATCCTGCTTCCAAGTAAGAACTATTTCAACCTCATAACAACAACAAAAAGGTAGTGCTTATGAAGAATAAAAGTAGAAATAGCCTAATACTGCCTAACTTTCTTTATTGATAGTATCTACACAGGAAAGCATGCATTTATAGAAAAGAACAACACGGCAAAAGTTTAAAACAGATAGCTCAATCCTGGCTTCACCTCTGTGTTTGCTGTGTGACCTTACAAAAATCACATCATTTCTCTTGCCTCCTTTTCCTTACATATTAATAAAATAGACTTTTGTGCCTTAGGCTTGCAATGAGAGTCCAGTAAGAAAGTATACACAAAAGCTGTTCAAAAAATCAGTGCTGCTCTGGACACAGAAGGAATCACTATATAAATATAGAATTCCCAGTGTATGTGTGTGTACACCACAGGAGAGCCTTGTGGTTATCATAATCGCATTTTAGTGACTCGTTTTCTCTCACTTTTTAAGTCATTATGTGTTGGAAACCCCACAAGACACAGGAATAACATCAGAATGAAACAACATTATTACAGTAAGGGTTAGGGGGTATGCATGTATTTTCCGGGTTTATCCTTTTTCTCATGGCGTTTCATATATTTCATGCAAAAGATTGCTGAATATTCATTGATCTATCTAGTATCCACAAATACACTATTAGAAATGCATTGCTTATCTATACTTTTGAAACGTTGAAATAATTCAGTGTTGATCCTTTGTGAGATAGGTTTGCTACCTTTAAACTGGAGTGACAGTAACACCCCAGTCGGCTTTGGCTTCTCCCAAGTTGTACTGATATCGTTGATATTGCTAACAAACCAAAAACTGTGAGAATTCTGCATGTCACCATTAAATTGAAAAAGGCCTGAAATATAGAAATTACACTTCGTGTAAGGAAGAGAAGCGAGAGAGGGTTATTCAGGAATCACAGTGGCCTGCCATGATCAATATTACTGGCCTGGTTCTCCTCTTCACCAGGCTCCTAATTTTCTCCTTGAAGGTGTTTCACCTGCACAAGAAGAACTGGGCTGGAGGGACGCCTAGTAAAAATGATTTTTAAAGCCTCTTAAAACGCAAAAGGCTGTGTGTGGGTTCCGAGCCCTTCTTTTTGCTTACAGCAACACAATGCCAATAATTCTCAGCAGACTGGCGAGAGAAGACTGAAACACGATGTCATGTTGGGTGTGGGGTTTTGTGATAACCTAGTAATGTTAGGAGAAAATGAAAGAAATACGTAATGAAAGAATTCCTTTTTTAAAGATTATGAGTGAATGGGTTCAGATTTGGTGCAGTAGCCTTGTAAAAACTCCCAGTCAAAGTGTGGCTTGGCGGGTGTTTTAATGCAGACTTCCGAATGTCCTTTCATTGTTTCAACAGGGAGTTGCCTTGACGCTGGTGCTGACAGGCAATGCTATGTGACATGTTGGCAAACAATTTTACTGTTTTCCCCTCTCTCCTTATGAATGATATTTATAGACTAAAAATTGCTTTTGGTTCCGCTTTCCAACACAGTTATCTTCCTGGGCGTGGATTAAATGCAGATCTGGGTGTTGAAAGACATTTACATAAGTGCTGTTTGTGAACGGGGAGGCCAGTTCTTCTATTATCGCCAGAACATTTAAATCTTAATGACTGGCATTGTTGTCTAAAAGACGGTGTTTTTCCTGCTGAGAAACTGCATTAGATTCAAGAAACGGAGCTCATTTCCATTCTCTCAGCAGTCTCTCTAGAAATGACATGCAGTGCTTGAAACTGTTTATTTCCAAATTCAGGCCTCCCTCGCATCAGTCATCAGCTTCAATTACCAGTTTTCCGAAGCTGAGCCATCAGGCAGTCTGACACCGGGGTCCGGCCTAATTCCCACCTTCTCCAGAGTCAAGAGCATAATGTGCGGATGAAAAGGTGCAAAATAGCCTGGACTTCATTAGCATGCAGGGCCTGGCTGTTCATTTGCTGGCTGCGAATGGAAGTTCTGACACTCGGAGCTGGCTGCAAAATGAGAAAAGTCCTCTTCAGGGGAGATGGGGTCCTCGGTGGTGAGGAAAGGTCATCAGAAAGACAGCCACTGCCCTTGCTCCCTGCTCTCCAGGACTGCTTATTGATTCCAGGGACACCTCATTACACGCTGGATCAACATATTATTGCCATGTTCTGGGACTGAATTGTTTACAAGTGTCTTTATCACCCACAAAAGCCTGCCCCGCGATGCATGACTACACTCATTTGGCTGTGACCTGCCAATTATGTGTTATCCGATATGTTGCCAGTATCTTGATCTTTGCCCGAGTCTTCTCCCGGCATCAACACAGTCCCATTTACTACTTCATTCTAACCACTCTTTGGGAAAGTAGCCATTAGCCTGTCAGTTTGTGTGTGTGTGCGTGTGCATGTGCGTGCGTGCGTGTGTGTGTGTGTGTGTGTGTGTGTGTTTGTGTGTGTCTTCTGCTATAGGAAATATGAACATTGGTTTCTTCATTGCTTGCTGTGTATGAGGTTCATAATCTGTTGGGAGAAATTCTCTCTCAAGCTCTCTCTCTCTCTCTCTCTCTCTCTCTCTCACACACACACACACACACACACACACACACACACACCTTGTTTTTATGGCATCAAGGATAACCCACACAATTTGCAATCAGTATGCATGGCAGAGAGCATAATGCAGCTTGTTATCGAGCTCCCTCTGCTTACATGTAAGGCCCTACGAGAGAACTGTCATATTTTATTTGGGCATAGCCACTGCAAACCACCATTTTAATCTTTCATTACAGACACTTCTATGGCTCCATAAAAGAAAGAGTGGAATAACAACTCAATTAAAACCTCAGTAAAGAGATTGTGCAGCCTTCTCCGTCCCCGAAAAAGTAGATACAAGCCATAGTTTCAAACTGAGTGTATTCTGTGATGCATATTTGATTTCCAGTTCCCTCCAACGGTAACTATTGACACAACGTTAATAATGTTGTACATTGACAACTTTGGTTTATTATTATGCATATTGTTTGGCAAAGCTTTAATGACTACCAAACATTTGGGCCAGCTCAACCAAAATGCTAGGAGGGGGCTACCATATTTTTCTGTGTATAAGACAATACTTTTGTTTAAAATTGTTGGACCAAAAATTGGGGGTCACTTTATACATGGGAGTAACAAGTTGATATTGATTTCTTAATGGTGGGTTAGAAAAATAGAGTCATCTTATATGTGGGGGCATCTTATACACAGAAAAATATGGTATTTCATTGACATCTCCAATTGCCATCAAGAATGGCTCTTTAATGAGTTTTCCAATGGGACATGTAGCACAGCAAATGCCAAGAAATTGGCCTTTATTTTTCCTGAAAGAGATATCCTTGGCAATGGGCACAGACTATAATGAGTGAAATAAAACTCAAGGATATAACTCTCTTCAGAAGGGTGACATCTGTAAGTATATTCATTTCCAGCAGTTTCCCAGATTTGCCTGCTATATAGCTTTAAATTAATTTTCTCCACACATTTTTTTTTGTCCTTTCAATTTTTGTAAGAGTTTTGTAAAGTTACCAAGTTCTTTTTGTTCTTTCTGAAATCCGTGGGTGTTGGCTTCCCGACAAATGACCAACTGAAAAGACTAAATAAAAACCCCTCATCAGGGTGCTTCAGCTCAATGAAAGTGTCAATGGAGAGAGGTTTTCTCCACGAAATGTTTAAGGACACTGCAAATTCTGTAGTGTCATCCACCAACAAATAGCCTTTGGAAGAGAAGATAATGGGAATGTTTACTCGATTTATTTTTGGAGACATGACTGCATGTAGCGAAGTTTGGTCAAGGGATAAAAATGGAACAAGTGGGACAGCTTACCAAGATTCCTAAAGAGCAAGTCTCAACATGGTTGGGATTCAGAGAAAACCATAAACAATGACTGTCAATAACGGGATCATCCAAAAGGAAAGGTGTTTCTTTACACACATATTGTAACAATGAACCAGTGGGAATGCCCAGTCAAGAGTAACTGGGGGTTGAATGTTCTAGGCAGAAGGAAGAGCTCATTCCAGGGGAATCTGCCAGTTTTTATAATCAGCTCATCTGTTACTTTAACCATAAAAAAGAATTTCTTTCTGTTATGACTCTAATGCCTCATCTTTATGAATCCACCAAATTAATGCCAAAAGAGTCTCTTCAGTTAACAGGATGGCCTGTAATCCTGGATTCTCTGGATTTCTTCTCCATTTTTAATAATCACACATGTCTATGTATGTTTTCTGATGGTTAATGGAAAATGCATATATACATAATGCATATACACAATTTTACCCCAGTGGTGTGGTAAAATTGAGACAGCACAGGGACTTGGGCCCAAGGACCAAGTAACGCTGGATGGCCAGGATGAATGCCGGATAAGATGACCACAAGAATGCCAACATCCCCTCATTCCCTACACGAAAGTACCGAAGTAACTAATTATTATCTCCCTTCTAAATGCTTACTCAGTTGCAGATGTGGAAACCACTGTTCCCCATGGACAGTTGATCAAAGTTTGACCACTGTAAGACCTTCCAGGGTGGCAATAACGAGCAGTCTGCCACCACCCCACGCACCCACAGCGCAGGCGTGAAAATACTTAGCAGGCAATGTAGCCGATAAAGAAAGCCCAGCTGTGCCAAAAAGGCTGGCACTTTGCTCCTCAATTTCTATTTGGGAAATCCAAGAACCCAAATGTTGGTAACAAAATTATCAGATGGCAAATAACAAAAAATAACCTTATTTTAAAAGTTATTTATTAAATATAATTTTGTGTCAAGGAATTTTCTAGAAACTTAGCATACATTTACTTATTTATTAGTCACAACAACCCTGTGACTTAGGTATTGCTATCCCATTTTCCAGATGAGGAAACATTTTCACACATCTGAGTTTTCAAATGTGCTCAGGTCATAAGGACAGAGGCAGAATATAAACCCAGGTGTGACCCATGGCAGAGTCCATGCTTCATTCTACTCTCCTAGAGGCAGCATCTGCCACAAATTTCCAAAAATCCAGTAAAGTTCATTTTCTTCATGCCAGCCAACATCAACACACAAAAAGTTGCTAGTCGTGATAATGTGTTGAAACCATCATCTTTTACACATCTGACATTCATAGCCATGAGGTGGGCTGAAGTAAGCCTTCTTTGGCATAAAAATGAAAGGGCAATTCAGGGCACTTAATTGAAAAATGTGGTGGGGGTGTTATGTGTTCAGGAAGCAATAGAAATGCCCCAACTAGGCACTAGGACCAATGGAGGATCAATAGTTTTGTCAGTGTTTAGCACTTACATTCATCCAGCTGTCAGTTAATGGTTCTACTAAAACACAGCAATACTTAATTGTCTTTCTATGGATACCATGGGCCAGTTTTCCCACAAGCTTACTCTGCCTTTAGAAACCCAGTGAACAGAGGTTAAGTCATAATACAGAAGACTGGATTCCAGAGATTGGAAGGATGTCCATCTGCTGATTGCAAACCCACATAACATGTTCATAAATTCTGGGATCTTCCTTTGGCTCATGTTTCCATTTTTCTGTGTTGTCCATGAGAATGCTAGCCACTTTCTAATGCTAGCCATTTTCACAATGCATCATTCAGAATGTCTCCTGGACAACTTGCATGGCTAACATGAAGGGAGATAACTTGTCCTCAGAAAGCCCTCCTTCTCTGTTCTCCTTCTTTCAGTATCAGTGGCTCTAATCTTCCAACACATTCATGCTGTCCCAGTTTCTTCTGTGAGGGAAAAAGAAACACTGCTCTTAACATTTATTAATAATATGCACTAAGACATCAGAGATTCAAATTTCCACCACCACCCGCTACATCTCATTCTACCTCCAACAGTTAGTACTTGTATTTTTAAAAAGGACAGTGCTTGACACAAGGAAATAGTGCATCATGAGGGAGGAGTGGTGTTGAGAAGGGGCAACCTTTACAGGCACCTTCAAGGTGATCCATCCCAGTTACAAACATGGCCATTCCTGTGTGTAGATATATGTGTCACCTAAGCCTCACTTAGGCTGAGAGAATTTCAGAATTATTTGATTTTCAGAATGAGCAGTTGACAACTTGTAGATAAATCTACTAGAAATGAGCTCTGCTGATCTAGATCTTAGCCCAGAAGCATATGCTGGCCATTTCCTCCAGCCAACCCCTACTTCTGTGTCCTTTCATTGCCTTTGCTCAGATACACAGCAAGAATCACTGTCTGCTCCAAACTATACGAAGTGTTCTTGGAACTGTAACCTGTATTTTCTGCCTTCAAAGAGCCAACAACAAGCAGCAACAAAAATGTCACAAGATGATACAATGACTAAGGACAAAAATAACAAGTGTATATAATAAGAGGTGCCCTAGGAGTTCAAATTGGGCTAGAAGACCCCAATGAACTAACATGATGAGAAAGGGTTCCTATGTGAAGTAGGATAGGAGAACATCTAGGGATTTGAATTAGTAGAAAGAAGTGGGTAGGCATGATGGACAGTAATCACATATGGCTGTGTCAGTTCTTTATATACATGCAGCAATACCCATTAAGAGGAGCCTATTTCCTGTACCCTTCAATCTGGGTAGAAATTGTAATCTGCTTTAATTAATAGAATAAAATATGAGTGAGGTTTTGAGATTTCTAGTCATGCAGTCCTCAAAGGACTAGCAGCTTCTACTTCCCTCCTCTTGGAACCCAGCTGCTATGCTGTGGGAAAGTCCAGGCTGGGCTATGGAATCATTACAGGCCATGTGGAGAGAGGCCCTAGGGCATCAGTTTCCAAGTGGTGGTATGCGTACTCCCAGGGGTATGTGCTGGGCCATTCAGGGGTATGCAAAAATAATCAGTCACGGTGAAAAAACAAGTACAGTTAAAAAAAAAATGCAAACGGCTAGTTATGGAAAAATAAATATTAAGTTTGAATCACCATTAATGGAGACACATCAAAATTCAATCACATTAGTGAATGATGATTGGTGAGGGCGTGGCTATGAACCCTTCCCCCAACCACTCTTCTACCAATCATTACACAGTTTCAGAACAATCCATTTGCAGCATTTCTAGAACTTTCCCAAACATATAAATACATCTGTAGCCAGACTGTTTGATCACTTTAGTTATTGACTGACTAAAAGTGTGTATCTTTAATCATGATTCTTTCCAAGTAGTTTTTTTTATTTAATGTTTAAATACTTGATCATCATTATCAATATTTAACTGTGTTATGAATATTATAAAATTAAATCTGTAGTTTGTACTTTTAGTGTAGTAATTTTTCTTTTCTAACTGATTACCTCCTTTCTACTCTTTACATTAAGATAGGCATGAGCAAAAGTATACATATTTAAAAACAGATGTTTTAAAAACAAGGGGTACAATTTATAGAAATGGGTTTAAAAGGGGTACACAAGTGAAAAAGATTGGAAACCACTGCCCTAGAGAATAAGAGAACACCTCAGTCATTTCACATGAATATGCCCCATTGACCTGCCATGGAGAAGTGCCCAGCAAGTCCTGACTGAATTCCTGACTCAAGGAATTGTGCAGAATAATCAATTGTCATTATTTTAAGCCTCTATGTTTTGGGGTGATTGGTTAAAAAGCAACAGATAACTGATACAGTGGAGATAAAGGGGCATTCATGAGTAATGAGCTGCTGTCCACATGGAAGGATGGCATAAATAAAATGAGAATGAATGCACATGGTACTTGGGGAGCCCTAAATTGAGCAAACCAATCCAGCTAGAGAATTTCAGATTGGTAACTAGATCCACAAACTGAGCCCAGATAACTTTAATATGAAGAGGAGATCTTCAAGACTATTCATCCAATGCCCTCTGTAGTAGATGTTTTCAGTGTCCTATCGGTAGACCCTTTCCCTCATACTTTGGTGCGTACCAGGTCAATATCCACCCACCAGCACGTACATTTCATTGCCTGGGTGCTCTTTTTTTCTTCCCCCGAAACCCATCTGACTGTGCAATAGACCAGAAGTGCTAGGGCAGCGTTTCTCAACCTGTGGGTCGCGACCCCTTTGGGGGTCAAATGACCCTTTCACAGGGGTCGCCTAAGACCATCAGAAAACACATATCAGATATTTACATTACGATTCATAACAGCAGCAACATGACAGTTATGAAGTAGCAACGAAAATAATTTTATGGGGGTCCCCACACCATGAGGAACTGTATTAAAGAGTCGTGACATTAGGAAGGTTGAGAACCACTGTTAGGGAAACAATGCCCATGAAGAGTGACCCTTCAGCTAATGATTGGTAGGAGTTGGTGTGTAAATATCTCAGTTCAGGTGGATTCACTTTAAAAACAGGTGTTCCACACTGTTTCCACAGCTCCCTTGGGAGAATTAAATCCCAGTTGACCACAATGGTAACTTGCTTTATAATGCATTTAATGGCTGCCTTCCTTACCCTGTGGCTCAACCCCATTCCCGTATTGGTATTTCCTGAGATCACCTCCCAGTAAACTGCTGGTTTTTGAGGAAATCCAAACGAAGGTGCTCTCATTTTATAGTTAAGAAGAACAAAGCCAGGATGTGGATTATTTTGGGTGAGTGCTATAACAAACTGAACCAAAATATGCAGTTTGTCAAACAAAATAGAAATTTATTTCTCTCCATGTAACTGTCCAGAGAGAGAGGACAGACTGCCCCAGGAAGTCATTTTGTGAACCCAGGCCATTGGGGGAGCTTTGTCATCCTCAATATGTGGCTTCTATTAGCATAATCCCTAGCCAACAAGAAGGAACAGGAAGGTGCAAGTAAGAGATGAGAATGCCCATCACTTCTGTTTGCATTTCATTGGCGAGAACTTGGTCATCTGGGCCACATGCAGCTGCAAGGAAGGCTGGGAAATGTAGTCTCACTGGGCAGCCATATGCCCAATAAGAAGAGAATAAGTTAGTAAGAAGCGGCAGACAAGAGTCTCTGACACGGAGATTAGGTGATTGCTCAAGTACCTGCAGCTAGTTAGTGGACAACTAGAACTATAAGCCTTCTGCCCACTATTTTTTTTTCCTTCTACCCCCCACAATGATTCCCACCAGACTGTGGCAGGTCTCAATGTCATGCTTATGATTCTGATATTCTTATCATAGAATCAGAAAAGCAGAATAAGCCCTTGGAACCCCTCTCAAGTTTAGTCTACATTAGGCTATTGAATTGGACTTTCTTGCCAAAGCAAATGTTATTAGAAGTCACAGTCCCTATTGCCCATGACCCTCCTTTTTAAGCAGAGCTAGCCAGCCTCAGTGCTAGCCCCTTGGTACAAATTTTTTAAAATAATAATAATGGCCCTGTTCCTCAAGAAACTCAATGCCATACACCAGAACAGTGTCTTAACAACTATACAAATCTACAGTGACAACAGTGTGAACAATGCCCCTGGAATTAGGTGAAGCTTTACCTGTCTAAGGTAATCAAGACTCCAGGGCGGGGTGGGGGTGGGGGGACTAAATATAAGGTGATGGAAAGAGAAGTCACATTAGGTGGTGAACTTATTATACATCAAGTTGACAATGCACTGTAGAATTGTATGCCTGAAAACTATGTAATCCTTGCTAACAGATGTCACCCCAATAAGTCTAACAATAAAAATGAATTAAGAAAAAAAAGACTCCTGGCCAGGGGAGAGAAAGGACCATGGGGCTGGCTGACATTCACAATGACCAGAGACATTTTACATTCATCTCTGAAGAATTTGGACTTGTTTTCATGGCTTGCAGTTATCTATAGGCTGATAAGTGCTGAAGCTCTTTATTATTTTTGAACTCAGTATCAGGGGTGGAGATGTTCACTCAGCATCAGCACTCAGCATGGCTCATTTAAATATTAAAATAGAGGAAAATGAGAGCCCACAATTTATCTAAGCAAATCTTTTTTAAAATCAGATTTTACTAGATTAGGGTTTAAGTTGGCTGTATGTGTAGAAATGATCTTTTTTTTAAAAAGGACAATGGAAGCATATGAAAGAATTTGTTTAAAGAATTTGTTTAATAGCTCTGCACTGTTCTCATCTCTCAAATTTAAAAAAAATCCTTTTATCCTCAACAGAAATAGCACTGAGTTTTTATATCGTTATTCTGTCTCTTGGTCATTCTTTACGTTTTTCCAAAATAGAAGGTATATTTCCTTACAATAAGCTTGGAAATAACCATGGTATATGTTAAGTTACTGAACATCACCTAAAACTATAGTTACAATATTTTTAGTGAAAGTGTATATGAATAACAGTTACCTCTGATTTGAACTCTACAAAGTAAGTTAGGACTCTAGATTCTTTTTCCCCAATAATTTCTGGTTATGTTCAGTAGATCTCTCTCCAATGCAGATCTCAGTCTTATTTAGGAGGCTGTTGAAAATATGTGTCTAATCACCAAGAAGCCAAGTATTTATTAGGATAATCCTTCTGAACTAAACAACTTTAATGGTATCCAGACGGCTTTCCTGGAGAGGGCTCATTAGTTTAAAAACTATATATATATATATCAAAATTTCAGTGTTTTGTGGCCTTACTTCCATGGGAGTTCTCTACCATCTTGTTCCATAGCCGTTTTCTGCCCATATACTACTGCCTTGAAAAAATACTCAAACAAATGTAAAAGATATAAATATAAAGCTAAATGAACTACCACCAACAGGGATAGGTTGTGTGCATAAAAATGAATAACACCAGAGCTGCAGATTAAGAAACTGAAGATGTTGGTGTTTAAATTTAGAATGGCTCCCAAAAGAATTGATAATGGTCCATTTCAGAAGAGAAATGTTTTCAAATCACACCACTAGCTAGAAGTCTGAATCGAAGTCTGAGTCAGAGTCAGAAATTAATAAAAGATATGGAGAGAGATCCCCAATCATAAATAATAGACACAATTTGTATGGTTATAATAGCCTGCAAGGCCTAGGAGTGTCTATAGTTCTTCAAGGGGGGAAAAAACCTAATGAAATGCAAGAAGAAAATGTTAAAAATAGAAATAAATGTGCTTGTAGACATGCTATTGTGGTATTCTTGTGACACAATGTCTTGTTTTCTGGCAAAGTAATTCTTCAATTGAGCCCAGGCAAGCATTGTATTCATTGTAAAGTTGTATATTTAGACCTATAGTTTGAAGGGTTTTCCTGTATTTAAAGCTCAGTGCTACCCCAGGCTCATTAGAGTACAAGGACAAAGCTCTATCATATTACTGCTTCCACACTCCTATGAACTTCAGGGTAGTTTTCAGTGGCTTCAAGTACTTTGATTGTCAGCAGTGTAGGAAATAGAAAAGTAGAATACTGAATGGGTGAGGTGTATACATCAAGCATGTAAGAATGTATAGACAGAGATAAGGATCCTAGTCAAACATTCTGTTATAGTGCAGTCAGTGAAGAACAATTTCAGGGTAAACACAGACTTGCAGCAAATAGACCTGCAACGCGCAGGTAGCAAAACTTAGAGCAGTCTGAGTCTCATTCAAGATCAAATGGGTCCTTTCTGGACTTTAAATCAGGAATAGGACTCTGCTGAGGTGGCAGAAAGATACAGGAACAGAAACACAGCCGTGAAGTCTTTAGAGAGTGGGGTAGCAAAGAAAATGTCTAAATTTGGGTCTGTTTTCACAACAGGATGGCCTCATTCTACAAGTGCTTCCTTCCAAATTCAAGCCCACCCAGCATTTTGGCTGACACATACCTTGCTGGGGGTGAAGGTAGGAAGGAGGGAGGTTAGTCAGGAGGAAGAATGGAGAGAAGTCAGTTAAGGACTATATCCAACCAAATTAATTCACCCTTTTTTCTGGAAACTCAATGTGTTTTTTATGTATTAATTTTTGTAATAATGCCAGCATGTAAGGAGAATATTGAAAGGTAGAGAAGCAACACGGTGAAGCAACATGGTCTCCCTCTCATGCACCTACTGGGGCCCCTTCCAGTAGCGACCACCTACGTGAGCCTTCCTTGTAGATGTTTCCATACAAAAGTCCAGTCACTCCATTTCAGTCCATGAAAGAAAAATAGCCCCTTCCCCTATCCAGGCCCTCGCTACATCCCTGCCTTCTCCTCCCCTTCAGGTTATTTTCACTCAGTTCTCGCCAGTGTGTCTATTCATCTCGGAGTCTTCAACAGACGACCTGCCCACCACCGTGATGACCCAGGCGTTTTTATTTCTTTTGTAAGGGACAGGGTTATTACTTAATGATAATGACTTATTTTATGTATTGTTGTCTGCTGATGTTTAAAAGATAAGAAAACATTTGTCTGGCAGACGCCTGAGGCCCTCAGAGGACGCCGGGAGTCTCTGCCAAAACGTTTCCAAACTGAATAGTCATTGGGCTGCCAGATAATTCAGAAACTATTTGTATGAGCTGTTTATCAAATTATTAGCCGCACAGATGTTGTTTGGCTGAAGAGCAGCTGAATCCCCTCTCTGGCAGCCGCGGAGACAAAGGTCTCCAGGAATAATTGGAGATGTGCATGGAATATTAAATTAATTTACTGCTCTTAATTCTTATGCAAATTCTGACCTCCGATGGCGCCAATCAATTACCCTGAGCCCAGTGAAAGCGAACGAGACAGTGTCTTTTCTTCTCTTTGCTTTTTTTTTTTTTTTTAAGAACTCGCAAAAGGAAATATTTGCAATAAGCAGGCGGTAGGAGCACCGCGTAACTGGAATTATTTAATTGAATCTCCAAGTTTTCAGGGATGTCTGTAGAGGATAAAACCCCAGGGAGAGAGCAGGAGGCGTGCGTAGGGCGGAGGAATTTGTTGGCTTGACTGTACACCTGCGGACTTCGGGACCTAGAGCCATGAACAAGGACCGCTGAAGGCAAATAAAACCTTCGCCTGCAGGCGGACGCGGGCCTTAGGGATCCTGCGATTTCAGGATTAGCGCTGGGATTGCCGGGGCCGGTGATCTGCTGGAAGAACTGCGCGCTTCTGCAAACCGGGCAGGCTTCGCAGCACCTCTGCGCTTTGCTCCCGCGCTCTGCCTGCCTTTTATTTATCTTTTAAGGATGTTACCCGTTTTTGTAACCAGGAGAAAGGGTGGGTGGGGGGAGCGAGGGAGAGGGGGACAGTAAGAGACAGAGAGAAATCCCGGCTGGGCCAAAATGCTATTTAACTGTGTCCTGCGTGGAAAGGTGACACCCACTCTCTTATCCGAATTCGGCCATCGCCAGGGCTTTGCCTACGCTAAGGGCTTAAACTCTGCTAATTCGGCACCCCTAAGGTGGGCTGTAAGGCTGGAGTCTCTGGGTCTTTCATCACCTTTTCAGTACGAAAACCAAATGGGGCGCAGAATGTCATCAGGCCCGGCTCTTCCACGCCGGGACCTCCGCAGCCCGATGACGTCGCCAGCGGCCCCCGGCGCAGTCAGGACCCGCCGTCTTTCAGCTTCTTGCGGTCCCCACAAAAGCCAGACAACAATATCAATTAATCATGCAGCCGGCAAACAAGAAGATTTATCCCGCGACAAACAGCCCCACCGAGAGCCACTGAATGGGCGTGATTAGCATGTGAAAAGGCGAGCAAAACTCCGCGGTTCAACAGCTAAAGAGCAATTTGATGGGGCTGGGATGGGGAAATTACTTGATTAGCGTCCTTTGGAGGAGAGCGCGGTGACAGACCCTCGGCCCGGAGTCCGACGGGGACACAAAACGCGCGGGTAAACGCAGCTCAGTGGAGGGAGAGCAGGGCGGGGGCCCGAACTACCGAGACGCGACCCCGACGGGGACGCGAATAGTGGGCACAGGGGAGGACCTACTAGCAACCGCCAAAGGCCGAGGCCGGAGCCGAGAGGAGCGGCGACAGCTGGTTCTCACCTCCCTTGCCGCGGGCTCCCAGCGGGCCCCGGGCCGACACTAGACAGGAGTGCTGGAGGCTGACCTTTCTGTGCTGTCCGGGCTCTGGTCCGAAAGAGAATAAGAGAGGCGCTTGCAGAGGGAAAGGCCCACCCACGCCGCGGTGACCCCAGGAGAGCACCCGCCGCAGCTGCAGCAGCCCCTGCCAAGTCCAGGGCCACCGGCCCGGGCCAAGGCCGGCAGCGCGGCGGTTCCATTCGCGCCGGCGGACAAGATTGGAGCCGGGCAAGATGCATTTTCTGGCTCCTCCGAATTTAATCACCCTGTTGCTATCTCCTCGAAAAGCTGCTGCGTTCGGTCTTGGCCGTTTGACAAGAAAAGGGTTCCCTGGGTGCGCCCCCAAGGGGAGGAGGCTGGGCGTTGGGAGGGGGCGCGCTAACTGCGTAGGTTCGGGGCCGGAGACTGGCAGGGGCGCGCGAGCTGAAGGACCTGCTGGCAGGGCCCTGGCTGCAGCAGGCGCCGGGGGTCGCCCTGGACTCGGTGGGGCAGCTCCGGGCCTTCCTTGGATCCGGATACTGGCAGCGTGCATCGCGGCCTCCTACCAGGCTCGGAAAGCAGCTCCCAAGGCCCAGCCTGGCCCAGGGTTCTCGTACGTACCGCGCTTTTGATTTGCGGGGGGAAAGAGTGAAAGGGCGAAACGCTGAGGCACAGCGCAGGTCGTAGCCGCAGCACAAGGCCAAGTGGGCGGGGCTGGCCCGCTCAGGCACGCAGCAGCCCACCCGGGTCGGAGGCTCATGGGGTCCCCGCAAGCACCCACGCCACTGCGGAGCTGAAGCCAGGACCTTCCCCGGGGAGAGGAACTTAGGTTCCCATGCTCAAAGCGCCTGTAACCTTCCCTCTGCAGGCAGGCCCGTAACCCTGCACTCCGTGGCTCCTCCCAGTGTCAGGGAAGGGAAAGGCGTCCACCCAGTCTAACTCCTGGAACTCGGGACCCACTACAAAGGTCCTTCCAGCTCATGGCCCGAATCGAGGTGCACGGCTGAGTCTTCAGGATGCGTTCTTCCATTTACCTGGGAGAGAGTGAGAATCGAATTCGACCTTCGTGAAGTACATTAACACAAATGTAATAAATACTTTGACAGATTTTCCAAAGGCCCTGGCAGTCTCCATTTCATCCTGCCTATTGGCACAAACAAGCCAAGCACTCAGGAGTCAAATCTGGTTTTATATAAAATGTGGGCAGGTGGATCGCCCCCATAGAACTCAACAGCTGTCAACCAGTTCAATAGTCTCAATTAGCAAATCTCAGCTCTTGGCCAACTTTTAAAAGCTTAATTCTTTCAGAAATGCCTCTGGCAGCGGTGTGCAGCGAACTCGAGCTCGCCCCTCTTTTTCCTTTCTCCTGCGCCCTCTCTCTCCCCACCTCGACTCAGCGCTGAAGCCACCGTGAGGCTCCCTCCTCTTTCTGTGCCCAGTCGAACCCCGCGAGCCACTGCTCCTTGGTGTGGCTGCCGAGGTCCGAGAAGGGCCGGCAGGCCTAAAGGCCTCACGGATAAGGCAGGGCGAGGTGGCTGGGAACCCAGACCCGCCAACCTGAAGGGGGCACACCGGGCCTCTGAGCCCTAGGCCCGCGGCAGTGTCTTAATGTGTAAGCCGCCAAGGCAGCGCGGCGGGACAGGCGGAAATCCTTGCGTTGCACCCATCTCTCTCGACTCAACACTAACGCGCGGCGTGGCCCTAAGCGCTTTCTCCCCTTGGCTAAAGCTTTGCATTTTAATTTCAAAGCCAAGTGACTGAATCATCTCTAAGCTGGGGGACGGAGGGGGCTGTGGCAGGTAACCTGGTGGCTTTTGCCTATGAGGTGGCAGACCTGTTCTCACCAATAGCATGGTTCAGGGCTGACTTTGTAGTTATTTTTACCAAGTTCTGCCCGGGGCCCAATACACTGTTGCCCTGAAAAGCAAAAGAGGCTGCTGCAATTTATTCCAATGGGCGGTTTTTAAGAAGCTGGCAATTTGAACCGGCTGGGTGTTATTTAGTGCAATATGAAATCAAATGATCCTATTTCTCAAATAACAGTGTCTGTGAGGAGAAGTGAATCCTCTGAAAGGGTAATTGTCTGCTGATGGTGTTTCCCATTATCCACGGTCTTGGCCTAAACGGTGTTGGGCAGCAGGGCTGAGAGCCAGGGGTGAAATCCATGTGCGAGTTCACACTCGGGAGGGAGGAAAAAGGCAGCACCGCTCACATCCTGGCACGTTGAATGAACCAGATGCCACCCGATATGCCACCGATTTCGACGGATCATTTTGCAGGTGTCTGACATACGCGTGATCTCATGAATGGGAGAAAAAAAAAACCTAACTTTTCTTCCTTTCACAACTTTGGGAATGGTCAGAAATTGGGGACTGCCATCACCCTCACTGTATTCTGGCATCGTGTAGTCAGATTATATCTACAGGGTGGTGACAATATAGGAAATAAAACATCACCTGGCTGCCCCTTGCCCCCACCTATCCTCCCACCGTGTTAATATTGAGAACTCAGGAGTTCTTCCCTTCCAAGGACATACTTCTGTCTAGGATCTTCCCAGTCCAGCTCTGGTAATTTCTGGGAAAGATTTTTGCCCACGAGGCACCTGCTATTTAAACGGTAAGTGGCACATTTTGGAAAAAGTTGGCCCTGAGCTTCTTCAAATTGTCTTCCCGTGGCCCTAGCCACCGTTTTTGGTGAAAACCAAATATAGGAGTTCATCTTGCATCTGAGAGAAGCACGGGAGGAGGAGCAAATCGAAGGAATGATTTTAAGAACAGAGACAAAATCAGCTGTCCACGACTTGCGCTGTGGCCTTGCGGCATGCCAGTACCCCGAGGTTGTGCGCCATTGAACACACTGGTGACATCTGGGGCTATCTCTCTGCAGTTAGTCCCAGTTACTGAAGCAAGGTAGCAGCCTTTTTGCTTATTCCTTTGGCACCTGGAGGGGCTTCCTCTCTTCAGACTGGCATGCGGGCCTGGACAGAGACGAGTTCTGGTGGGAAAAGGGCGTCTGCAAGCCTTCTGGGCTATCTTCCACCCAAATACCTGCACCCTTCACACTTATTTCCTAAGGAGGATTTGTGGGTTCTGAATATCCTGGAGTTGTAGGCACAGCCTCCATCCTCTGCTAACTCGGGGCATTTCGGGCTGAGCTTCCTAGAACGAATTTGTGGCTTGTTTCTGCTCTAGCTAGGCAGGTTCATTTTTATATTCTCTTTGGGGGTTTTGGAGATTATATAGACATGATTTTTTCCATACTGTAACCTCTATTTACAAGTCCATTTGGTTGGTCATGATTTTCCCCTTCTTGGGCGCTACTTCCAAATATCTAGAGAAGCTAAGGAAGAAATGGTAATTCCTGCCTACGAGTATCCGAGAAGCCTGACCTAGGAAGCGACTATCCATTTCTAGGAGAAAGGTTCAGCCACCTCACCTGCTGCCCACGGCACCCGACACCCTGCCTGCCATCCCTGGTGCACTCTGGGGCCTCTCTGGCTGAAGGAAAACGGGTAGCCTGGGTTTGGCCCTCAGAGTCCCCTATGGGATGGAATTACCCGGCTGCAAATCCAGCCAACAGCTGTCCTAGCACCAGACCCCAGTCACCTGGACACCCGGTCCTCTTGATCCCGGGTGCAGCGCTCTCGCCCTCACCTCGACCCCCGACTGGGCGTCTGGACTGCCCGCGTGCTATTTCCTAGAGTTTTCTGGGGATACTCCCGCCTCTCGAGGGCCTGCCCTCCCTTTCTGCTGAATGTCAAGCCCTTCGATGCCATCGCGAAGAAGCAGCGCTCCCTCTGACACACGAGGGGCCTCTCGGGGTCGCCCCCAGAGACTGCCATCACCTCCGCACGGATCCCGAGCTCTGCATTGCAGCAAAAAGCAGCCACCTCCCTCGCCCAGGGCAGAACCGCAGCGTGGCGGTGGGGACAGTGTGGGGGCAGCCAATAGCCCGTTCGCCCACGCCGGCCAGCGCGAGGCGACCGCCGCTAAATCTGCGCTCACCCCTCTTCTAGAGCCTGTCCTCGAGCCCTTAAAGAGACACCAGGAGTCGGCTCCGTAACCTCAAAGGGGCTCACATCGGCTCCCCGGTAAATCAAGGCAGCAACGTCGGAAATGCTACGCCTAGTTTTGTGAACGCCTCTCTTCCTTCCCAAGGTTTGAAACTCCTGCTCAGCTTTGTACTACCCCTGTTCCCCGCGACGTGCCTGAACCCCGGGCTGACATGACCCCAGCAAGCACAGGACCGGGCTGGGGTCTTCGGGAGCGAGAAGAGAAGGGGCTTTGCTCGGTTCAACCCGGCCACCAAACGCCCCGCCTGCAGGGAGACCCTCAAGGTCCAGGTTCAAGCGGGGCGGGGGCCGGGAGGACATCTAGCGCCCCGAGGGCCCGCGCCCCATTTTTCCAGTGGTCTCGGGGTCCCAGGGACTCTCGAAGCCCCTGTGGCAAGAGACAGGGGGTTAAAAGAGAGATCTTCCCTTGTTTGAGGTCACTTCCCAGCCTCCGCGCGCCTTGGCGGGGCGCCGAGCCGCCGCTCGCGCAGCTGTGCGGTCAGACCCAGGCTGCCCTGTGCCCGCATCTCCCCGCTGCGCTCTCAAACCGCCTTTCCCCTGGACCCCCACCCACGGCGTCCTCCCCTCCGGACACCCATCCTGAGACCCACTGACCTTGGGCAGGCGCGGCCGCGACGCTGGCGGAGCCTCGCAGGGCAGTGAGGAGGACGAGCGCGGCTTGGCACGCCGCTCGGATCCGCTGGCTGCGTCGGGCCGAGCGAGGGAGGGAGCGCAGGGCTCCCCGCCCCCACGCCTTCCAGCTTACCCGCACGCGGTGTTAAATGACCGAGGCGCTCGTGAATCACCGTGCGACTTGCTGGGACCGAACACCCGCCGCGTGTGCTGGCAGCCCAGACCGGCTCGCGGGGTCGGCGATTGCAGGGGTTTGGGGGAAGAGGAGGTGTCAACCACCCTTGAGAAACACTGCGAGCCCTGCGCAGGCTGACGAGGACCCGCGCTTGGAAAAAGATTTGGAAAAGCGCAGGCTCCCTAGTTTGGTCGAGGGTTTGTCAAAAGCCCACGCTCATCCCTTCCGGGCCCTTTTCCCTAATATTTGGATTTTGATCACGAAGATTAAGACAGCCTGTGGCGTATCAATCAACAGCATCTTAATTTGCAGTTCTTCCGGAGGGTGAATTTGACCAGAATCTGTGCATCTTCATTACCTACTGCGGACGGTGTGAAATTAATGCGTTTGAAATACAGATGAAATCTCACTGAAGTCATTTCAAAGGACAACTTTTTCCCCAACTCAAAGGGGCTCCCTTGCCTTTTGCATCCCATAGACGGGAAGAAAGAAAAATAAAGGATTTTTTCAATTAAATCCTTAATTTGAGGTTTTCTTTTTAAAGATAATACATGTGTTTTACTGTAAGGTCTTTAGAAACTGGTTTTATTTTCCAGGGTTTTTTCCCCCCCTTTCCTATTTCTATGGATTCTTAAAAGGAATAAACCAATTAAATGAAAGTTTATATGATTTAATTCCCTACAATAGACGCAATCGCTCATAAAAAGTTGTCTTAGTGGCACAAAGAAGCATACATTAGTTCTCAGTATTCAGGTTCTAACACACCAGCCAAACAATAAACAAAAGAAAGAGCATTGTGCCCCCATCCTATCCCCACCCTGTGGATGATATAGATATGAATCCGTCAACCTACCTACATTCTAAAAATACCTAATTTGAAATTAGTCTTTTAAAAAACGTAATTTCCAAATTAAGTATTTTCCCATCTTAGCATAAGCCATGGCCAGTGTGTAGTAAGAGAATTCAGTTCCTGCAGGAAGTGGCTGTTATTTAGTTAGGTTAGCAAACAAAGTTTTCCAAATACAAATTGTAGATCAAATCAAATTGTTTTCTTTAAAAAATATAACATAAAAACACATGTTTACTCAAAGTTTGTTCAAAATCCTTAGCATCTGTATTGTGGTTTACCTTTTGACAGAAAGTGTGATCAATTTAGTAAGCAAATAAGTTCATAAATTTTGACCCTGTGGTTGTGGTTTATCACAAATATGATCGATATTATTAAAGGTGCCCAAGACCATTCTTGAGATATTTTCTCTCCTATTCATCTGGTGTCAGCATTTTCCTACCATACTCACAAACACACAAAGAGATAGGTAGCAAAAAGTCAACACACACACACACACACACACACACACACACACACTGCTGATAGGTGAAATTCACAAATCCTAAAGAAGCTAGTGGGGGAGGGGAGCCATAACATGGGGAATAATTTTTGAAAAATAAATCAGTGAAGAAAAAAGTACCTTGGCTATGTTTATCCAGGCAATTCATGTCTATGTATGTTCTGCAATGATAGGGACATTTGTTGTTCAACTGAGAGATTACTTATTGTTCCAGTAGATTGTTTGAGTTAAAGTGGGCCATTAGTAACTGTCTACTGAAAGAAATATCTGAAGACTTTGTCTTAAAACTGGAAACGTCAACATAACCTGAATTATCCAGACACCATGGATTGGTGGACTGGGCAACTGTCTTATTCTAAAATGTAGAATGAGGATCAAGACTACATGAGAAGATCGCAGAAAAAAATTAAAATGTGGTGTTTTATTCAATCAACCCACCAAAACTGAAAAAAAAATTAATTCTTTCCACTTATTTGACTATTTTTCTTCATGATACTGCTTTTGCATATATCATCCCATTTGACTGTCATGGGAATGCTGAGAATTTAATCTCTCCTACTTGTGTTTAGGGAAGTTATGTGGCTTGTTCATGACTCACAGAGCAAAACTGAGAACCCATATTTTTGACTCCTAGTCCAGTGCTCTTTCCAAACAACATCTGTTTAAGATAACTAACAAATACGCTTCAAATCTTTGTCTTTTGTAAGCCCGCTCTCAATCACTCAATAACATTAAGCACTTTAATATTCTGAACTTCTTTAAGAATATAACAAATATGAGAAGCATTCTTGACTAAGGATCAGCTCAGCCCCTGTTTTATCTGTGACCTTGGACAAGTTACTATATTTTGATTTGGGTTTCTCCCCACCGTAAAACAAAAATTAGAGAGTAAGTAAAATTTTCAGGAGGTGACCTCAGGAAACAGCACAGTAGGGGGAGCAGAGGAAAGAAACCGGGAAGAGAAGGCAGCAATAAACAGTGAATTGTCAAGCAAGTTACCATTGTTTACAAAGGGGGCTTAATCCTGCTACAGGAACTCTGAGGGGGCAAGAAAATTGTAAGATCAACTCCTATAAGATACTGATTGAGTGTTAATTGTTTCCATTGCTGCAGACCAGCCCCACAAGAAGTAGAGCAGACTGGCCCCCAGAGAAGCCCTGAAGCAAAAACTTGCAGGTGTTAGCAGTTGGATGGTTGGCCAGTGTGCATGGAAATGGTTAGTGCCGTTATAATTTCCAGAAATGCTCACAACTAAATCTTCCAGCCCATATGTTCTGCGGTAGGACCTTGCCATTCTCCCATCAAGAGGTAGAATCTATTTTTTCTTGAATTTGAATTAGCCCCATGATTGCTTTGACCAATAGAACACCATGGAAATGACACTGTACTAGCTCCGGGGTGTAGTTATTATACTATAATATAGTGACTATCTTCTTCTAGATTTACCTTTTAATTCTTTTCAAACTTTCTTGTTCTCAAATTCCCAAGACTCATTAATTGAATGGAATATTTTGTGACTGTTAAATTGATAATGTGTATTTTATTAATACCAAGAAAAGCAAAATATGAAATAATTAATGAAAAATGAAATAAAATAATATGGACCAATTACTAATTCTAAACGTTGTAGGACCTGAAGAGGTTATAGACTTGAGTGTTGTTCGCAATCTTATAATAATAGCAAAAGCCAGAATATCAGTGAGTATATAAATCAGCAGGCTAAACAGTCATTTTCTTGAATGCATTGGAGTTGCTGATGAGACCTGTTCATCCCTAGGCCCATCCCTTTCCTGCTTCTGAGTATGTCCATGAAGTTCTTCAAATCGAGTCATGCAGGGGCCGTTGGACAGTTTCCTGCTCAGCCTGTAGCAGATTACTGTAACCCTGTAGTAAGTCTTGGAAGAAGTCTTGCTTCTCCAATTTACTCCTTCAGGGTTGTTCGGCTATTCTCGATCTTTTACAATTCCACATGAATTTTAGAATCAACTTGTCGATATCTATTTTAAAAAGCCTACTGGGATTCTGATTGGGATTCCATTGAATCTTTAGATTAATTTGGGGAGAATTGACATCTTATCAATGTTGAGTCTCCTGACCCATATTTCTCTTCGTTTACTTAGATCTTCTTTCATTTCTGTCAGCAATATTCACAGTTTTCCGTGTACAGGACTTTTACATATTTTGTCAGATTTACTCTATTTCATATTTTTGATGCTATTATAATTGGTATTTTTAAATTTTTAATTTCCGATTGTGTGTTGTTGGTATATAAAAATACAATTAATTTTTGTCAATTGGTCTTTTATCCTACAACTTTGATAAACTCACTTATCAGTTCTCAGCAAGACAATAGAAACTGGAGATCAGACACAGCCTGGTCTCATGGCTCCCCTTTAGCTAGCTGAAAGGATGTTCATCATGTAGATGACCATAAATGACCTCTATTTCTCTGCTGTGGGAGCTTCAGCCAGATAATCAACCTCTCTGACCCTCAGGATAACCACCTACCTTGCCACACTGTATTGGGATTGATGGGATTATGTATGTCAAAGGCCCACACAGGGCAAGCTCTCAGCACATGCCTCATATTCTAAGCCTCCGATGGAAACTCCTTTTGTGCTCCTAAGTGATAAGCACCTTTTAGGACCAGAGTAAGTGCTCAAAAAGTCCTTACTAGTTTACCTAGTCATTAAGAAGCTTGGCTTTTCGTTAACATCATGCAGATTGGGTCAGGGTCCGTTTCCACCTGGTCCATCCTGGAGGTCACCTTCATAGTTTCTGTTCAGCTAAGGGTACCTTGCATCTCTCTAGCTGAGGGTGATCTCTGGTCCTGGGCTGCTTGGAACAGTGCGTGGAAGGTTGGAAAACACTAGGGAATTAAGACCACAGAAGCAACCCTCCACCAATGCGTGACAGGAGTGGTAGATAATACAAATCCTATTTTCTCACCCCTTGATGAGAATGATTCTACTCTGTTCTACGTAGTCTCTTACTAGTCCCCACTGAATTTAGCCACCATTGCCCACAATAGTAACCTGCTCATTAAGGTGCCTCATACCTGCTCCCTTCCCTTCCTTGTCTCACATCCCCCCTTTCTCAACCACTTCCTGGGATCAATTCCTACATAAACTAGTGCCTAACTAAAAACCTTGCCTTGAGATTGCCTTTGGGAACCAAACCAAGGCATGTCATTTAATAAACGATCAATCTATTTAGTAGCGGAGCTAGAGTTAGAACCCAGGACTTCTGGCTCTAGAACATTTCCTTTAGTCTTACTGGATATGAAGTAATACACTTGGAAAAGAATAACACAGTGTCAAACAATATATACTGGGCCACTAACTGTACAGTACCAACTCTTCCATGCTTGTCTTCTAAGTCTGGTATTGCAAAGTACACATGTGACTGTGTGTGGTTTTAACCATCACATCAACAGCTAATGTTTGAAGGAAGGACTCACATGCAATTCCCTGAAGCCAAGGAGGGATAATTTCTCTAAGATGATGGGATAGTAGTGGTTCAGAGTACTTAAAAATCTAATGCAAATTAGGGAGAGGAGACTTAAAGCAGTGGAGCACGTCTGTGAGTATGCTGCCAGTTTTAGAAAGTCCACAGGTATTGGTCAGCAGCATTTCCTGGACCACATGTTTCTGTAAGCATGGCACATGTATACATTTGACAAATGACCCACTACGTAGTGCTACAATGAGGTAGACTTGTGGTGTACCGGAAAGATGCCTATCCCTGTGACAGTACTGTCAGTTTTTAAAAATTAAATAAAAGTTACTGCATTAAATACAACTACTGTTAATATCATGATGTATGAAATAAAAACAGGCCCATCGAGAGAGGCTGATTAAAATGTTTCATGTAATATCCATAAAATGAAACACTATATTCCTGTTTTAAAAAATGAGGTAGATCTATAGGTCTCCATATACTGATATAGAAAGATCTATAAGATACGTTAAGCAAAAACACAAGATACAGAAATATATGAAGAATACTACATCCATATTTTAAATGATATAATAGGTATATACTCTATAAAGAAATGGAGAGATATACATATACGTATAGATGTAGACATAGGTACATATGTCCTCAGAATAACTTGGAAAGGCTAATTTAAAAAGTGGTAACTTGTTGCCTCTGGGAAAAGAAACTGGAGAACTTGTGGTAAGGATATTTTTACTGTCTATCTTTTCAAATGAATTTTGCATGATGTGTTGCTTTTAAACTTAAATAAATAAATAAATAAATAAATAAAATAAACAATGAAACATATGAGAGCTCTCTTAGAAGCCAACCACTGTATAAAGACATCAAACTATTGAATGGTGCAGGGCTATGCGGAAAGAGAGGTCAGCCAATTGTTATATCAAGGCCCAGATATAAGAGTAAAGCCATTGTGGATATTCTAGCCTCAGCTGAGCTCCTGGTGGAATGTAGCCTAATATGTCACCCAGCTAAGCCCAGCCAGCCAAACCATAGATTCATGAGGAATAATAAACAGTTTTTGTTTGAAGGCACTAACACACACACACACACACACACACACACACACACATACACACACACAGAGAGAGAGAGAGAGAGAGAGAGAGAGAGAGAGAAAGAGAGAGAGACAGACAGACAGACAGATAGACAGAGACAGACAGAGAGAGAAAAGGGGACAAAAGGAAAAGTAAATGCTGCATGTACAAGGGTGACTTTCTCAAAGTAGAATTCCAGGGTAAGTATGAAACATTTTGGGGTGACTTTATTGCTGCTAAGCAAAAGTGAATGTTAAATGTATACCTGGGTGAGGGTATTACACAGTAGGGATCTAGTGATACAGTAGAAAGAAAGCACATGGATTTAAATTCTTGGAAAATTCCTTAACCTCCCAAATTTCAATGAAACACTAATAACACACATTTTTTAAGGAGAGCTCTTGTGAGGCTTGAAGATGATTCCCACAAATGATTCTATGGCTAAAAGATATTGGCTATCTAATAATAACTGAAATCAACCGCTACCATCCCACATTAGCTGTATCAGTTATCTAATGCTGTGTAACAAATCATCCCCAAACTTAATGGCTTAAAATAACAAGAATCAGTTATTGACTCATGGCTTCTGTGGCTAAGAATTTCAGAGCACCTTGGCTGGCCAGTTCTCTCTTGAGGTCTTATGAGGTTGTAGTCAGATGTTGGCTAGAGCTGCAGTCATCAGGAGGTTGGACAGGGCTGGAGGACCCACTCTCACTCACTCACATGGCTGGTAAATTGGTACTGGCTATTAGGAGGAAGCTTTAGTTACCCTCTAAATGGCTCTTTCCTCAAGACTGCTCAAGCTTCTTCACAAAATGGTGGCTGGTATACTTTAAGGTGGGCCAATTTTGGATGTCCCACACTGTTACACAAGTTAGAGAGAGCTGATTCAATGTGGGAGGGGCCACACAAGGGCATGAATTCCTACTGGAAAGAAACATTGGTGGGCTGCTATGAGCTCAGTTGTGTCCCCCCACCCCCCATTCATATGCTGAAGTCCTAAACCTCAGTACCTCAGAATGTGACTATATTTGAAGATAGGCTCTTTAAATTAGAAATTAACTTACTGGATTTCTACACTTGAGGGACTGGGATCCTTCTAACTGCTAGGGTTGACACAAAAGTAATGAAACTGAATCTTGGATTGAAGTTCTAAATTGAATATCACCTACTGAGTCATCAGTGATGAGTTCAAGTGACCTGACTCCTCTGAGTGGCATGTTGAATGCAGCACCAGCAACATTGATAAAGAAGGATAGAGAGGAAGTGTAGGAAATGTCTTTCAGAGAGAAACCACTAGTAAGAAGTAGAACATGGGCCCTTACCTCTGATGATTCTATCTTCCTAAGGCATATTCTTCTTGCCTTCTGAAGAAGTGATGCCAGCTTATACTTATTTCGAGAGCTAACTCTACCAGGCATGATTCTAAGTGCATCACAGACTGCCACATTTAATCTCAACAAACTAAGAGGAAGGAAGTTACTATCACTCCTTTATAGGTGAGGAATTTGAGGCACAGCCAGGTTAAATAATATGCCCAAGGCCACACAGCTTGTAAGAGGAAGTGGTAGTATACAATGCAGAGGGGGACTTGAGCCCAAATTCTCAAACTCCATGCTCTACATTTCTCTAGGACACAATGGCAAGTGTTCGTTGGAGCAGAGAGGGGGTTCTGTGTGGCTATCACCATCTAGGTGCCTCTGGAGTGAATGAAGCCAACATTTCTACAAAGACACAAGCCATGGACAATTACAGGTAATAAGAAGTGGAATGTTCTACGCCCAGTGACCTGTCACCTTGTAAACATAAACACATAGCCATCAGATTAAATGGTATTTATTATGTAAAACCCTTTGCTTTCAACCTGCTTGTGAGTTGTAAGAGCAGGCCTAGAGCATCTCTTTGTTTCCACTCCTTGTCGTTAGGAGTACTTGTTGAACCCTGATGAGAAGTGCATCCATGTGGCAAACAATTATGAAATCCACCAAATGATTTCTGAGGAGCATCTCAGCATTCAAAGATTGTTTATGTGTGATATCAGCACCTCAGCACCTACAGGGATCCAGGGCTGCAGAACAGTCTCTCCCAGGCAGAACCAATCCACCAGCCAGTCTGCAGGGAGAGGTACAACAGGTGCAACAGGTTTATCATCTCTGAGGATTCCTCTTTGTTAACAGAGGGATAATCCTGGAGATCTCATGAAGGCACAAATTAAAGGACTTCAGTGGAATTCATAGGCATGCAAAAGCTATGAAGACCATGAGCTCATCTCATTTAAGAAATGAGTTCCTAGTTACAGTCATTCAACTAGTCTGTTATTCTATTTTTAGCTGTTATTCAGCTTTCATATAACATCTAATTTAGAGACTCACACATTTGTTGTTGCTTTACATGATATGAAATGAAATGAGGGAATTTGTTTTCATTTTATTAGAATTTTCACTCAATTCTTATTGGTTTAAATTAGCTATTACAAATGCCTTTGGGCAAAAGGTTCTTGGTAATTACATTTTCTCTTATATTAGTCAAGGTTCTCTAGAGGAACAAAATTAGTTAAGATAGATATAGATATCCATATATCTATCTATATCTATCTATATCTATATATCTGGAGAGAATGAGAGAGTGATTGATTTTAAGGAATTGGCTTATGAAATTGTAGAGGCTTGGAAGTCCAAAGTCCATAAGGAAGGCCTATAGGCTAGACATGTCTACAGAAATTGATGTTGCTGTATTGAGTTTGAAGGCAGACTTGAGGCAAAATTCCTTCTTCTGGGGACCTCAGTATTTTCTCTTAAGGTCTTCAACTGATAGGATGAGGCCCACCCACATTAGGGAGAGCAATCTGCTTCACTCAGAGTCATTTAAATGTTATTTACACATAAAGAAAGAAAAAAACAAAAAACCTTCATAGCAATATCTAGACTAGTGTTTGACTAAACAACTGGGTACCATGGTCTGGCCTAATTAACCATCATACCTCCCCTCTTGACTATCACCTCCCACCAAAAATGGCATCTTACCTACTAGTTCCTACCTTTCCACTTTCTGGTGGTTTATGACCACCCCCTCTGCCCCTCATGCTTATCCATCTTTATCATTATCTCTAGATCTGCATTGTCTAACATGGTAGCCACTAAATACATGTGTCCTCAAAATTTTTAATTTTCTTTAATTAAAATTAAATGAAATGAAAATTTCAATTCCTCTGTTGTACTAGCCACATTTAATTGCTCAATAACTACATGTGGCTAGTGACCACCATATCGTACAGCACTGAATAAAACATTTTCATCATTGCTGAAAGTCCTATTGGACAGAGCTGCTCCAGATGGTTCTTCACTGTAACTTTGCTCTCACTACCTTGACCTCTCTGCTCAGCTATTGACTCTTAATCTCAGACTCCAGGTTTGCAGTGTCTTTGACCATCTGGATAGTTACATAGTGGTTAGTACTCTGTGTTGTGGATAGTCACGTAAATCCTCAATGAAAATGTTGTGGAAAGACATTTTGATGCATTTGTATAATTGTTGCATGGAATGTTTATTAGTCAAGATAAGTAATGCTGAAACAAAAATATCAGGAACTTAACACAATAAATGTTTTTTCATTGCCCAAGATACAGTCCTGTGCCCTTTTAGTCACCCACTCTTCTTCCAGAGCCTCGGAGTTCTCCCTTGGATCCTGTGTAGCTAGCTGGCCAACTAATGAAAAATGGAGAAGAGATTGCAGGATGTTTTGGGGCCAGGTCTGAAAGTGGCTATATCACTTCTGCTCATACTTCATTGGTCAGATTGGGTCATATGGACCCATCTAAATACTAGAAAGGATCAGAAATGTAGTTTTTCTGAGAGCCAAGGAAGAAAACCACATAGTATATATTTTACACATCTCATAGAAAGAATATAAGAAATATCAGTAGCTGTCAAATGATGAATTTCAAGGCTATAATGAATGGAGGATAAGAAAGGATAAATTTTGGAATTGCAACAGGTCTGTTTGCAGATTCTAGCACTACACCTACCAGTGTGATCTTAGGCCAGCTGCTTAGACTTATGTACCTTTGACAGACTATCATGAGGTTTAAATGAGGCAATAAATGCTTATACCAGTGTGAATGCTCAGTGACAGGAAGGATTAGATACATACACTCATTATATCACAGTCTTTACCCCTATATTTGACTTTTGTGTCATCACTGCTTACAAACCAAATTTTCTAAAAGCATATGATGCAATGTCTAATATTTCTGCATAGTGATTGCAAAATGAAATACTTTCCCCTTTACATCTGTTAGGGGTTGAATTGCACCCCCAATTCATATGTGAAAGTCCGAACTCCTAGTACCTCAGAATGTGATCTTATTTGGAAATAGGGTCATTCCAGATGTAATCAGTTAAGATGAGGTCATACTGGAAGAAGGTGGGCCCCAATCCAATATGGCTGGTGTCCTTATAAACAGAAAAGTTTAGAGACACACATGCATACAGAGAGAATGGCATGTGAAGATGGAAGCAGAGATCAGAATGACACATCTACAAGCCAAGAACACCAAAGATTGCCAGCAAACTGCCAGAAAGTAGGGGAGAGGCATGGAATACAGTCTCCATCATAGCCGTCAGAAGGAACTGACCCTGCCAAGACCTTGATCTCAAGATTTCCAGCCCTCAGAACTATGGCACTAGAAATTTCTGTTGTTTAAACACCCCGTTTGTGGTACTTCATTATGGCAACCCTACCAAATTAATAATACAATATCCAAGCAGTTTTAATTTAAAAATTGCATGGTATTTACATTTTAAGATGTAAAATTCTAATTTCAATGTATTTCTAAAACTAATTTTCTAGTAATTGACTTAACTATTTTTGAGCTACAAAAACAGCAGTTTTATATGGTCCACCGTAAAGATCCATGATTCCTGGGCTTTCCTTGCTGTTTGCTTAATGCGGTTAGCTATTAGGGCCCCATCTTTTGAACTAGACTCATTAATGTTACATAGATTTCCAGCTGTATGACCTTGGCCCTTACAAGCCCCAAACCTTATTCCTCCTTCAGAAAATAAGGATGTGAGGCCAAATGCTTCCTAACTTCCAGCTAAGACATTTTGTGGTTTATAGGAAGCTTTGTCAATCTAGGCAGACTTGATAGTCTGTGGTTCAGGTAAGCTAAAATCAGAGCTGTTTACAGAAATCAGCTCCGCTAATATAAAGGGATTTAAGAATAATATTAAAAGAGAGTGCTCCAGAAAATGAAATATTCAAAGTGAAGCATTTCACTGAATTTGTTAAAAGTTGGTCACCATTTAGAATGCATAATTTTAGTATAAATATTCTAGAAACATTCATTTAATTTGCTATGTGTTATTGTTAATAAAGGGGGTCCTGCATCTATATTTGTCATATGTCATTAATAAATTGACCACAGAATGCAAATTATAATTATTTTGAATTATCTATTCACTATTTAATTGGATTTAATTAGACTCTCCTAAAATGGTCTAATAAAAATTTGGGATGCTAAATAACTGCCTCATCTACTTTGTGTATTGCTGAAAATAATGTCATATTAATTGTTCGGGTGTTTTTTTTTTCCTCTAAAAACTAATTTGGGTGAGGATGGACCTAAAAAAATCCCTAAGACCATGCTTTATTATTATTATTTTTTTGGCCTAGGTTGTAGTACAATGTTATTTGCACTAAAATTAATAAGGTAAACTGTTATACACTACCATGGGATCAATTTGGGATAATGATCTACTATAACAACTAAATAAAAGTAGCATCAATAGATGTTATATCTGGGCAAGAAGGCCCTTGTCCTGGCTTCTATATATTACAGAGCCTGTTCTGGCCCTTGTCTGGCCATGCCACACCATACAAGGCAAGGAGGCCCCAGGGCCAGAGAGGATGCCTGCCTGGGGCTCACACACACACACACACACACACACACACACACACACCGTTTCTAGAACATATTCCAGGTAACCCACTTCCCTGATATTCCCTGCTCAAAGAGGCCCAAGGTCCTTTCCAAGGCCTTCAAAGATCTCTTTCTTGATAGTCCCTTCTAGGGTGACTATCACTGGTATGCACACCCTTATGCTTGAGGGAGTGGCCAACAGGAGGCTGAGGTGGGGATGAGCACAGAGCTGGGACTTGTGGATTGAGGTGGGGTTGAGAGGTGGGGTGGGTGTGAAGTCCCAAAAAGTGCAGGACTGAGCCTGAGTGGGAAATAAGGGGGTGGGCTGAGGAAGGAGTCAGAGAACTAAATGGTCCTGTCACCTTCCAGGTTCTTATGAAGGCACATTGGTTAGGGTAGGAGGAAAGATATTTTATCTACAAGTCATCTTTTTTTTTTTTTTTAAAGTCATCATAAACTGGTTTTATTTGTCACCGTGAAATGTCTGAATTTTAAACAGATTCTTGGCTTGGAGGTTCATATCCATCAGCTTGTTCAACTTTAGGACGTGTCTCATCCCCAGTAGCTTTTCCAGAACTATTACCCGCATCAAAAGTTCCATGAGTTTTCCGAATTCAAACTTGGGCTTCTTTAGCATTTTGACTTTCCTAACAAAGACATTATGGAGTGGATAAATAGATTGGTAAGCTGTTTCTATGGCTTTTCCAATGCTGTCTGGAATGAAGTTATTGACCACTTCTTTCAAGTCATTTGTCTGCACCTTTAGGGTCATAATTTCCATCATCTTCTTCTGGATTTGGTGGATGCCGCAACCAGCACAGGAAGAATGGAACCAGAGGGGAGGTGACAGGGAATTAAGAGACAGACACACACACACACACACACACACACACACATAACAGATAGCAAAGCTGGGACTGGGTGGTTCCCAGTGCTCTGATGGAGACACAGAGACCCTTCAGGTCTGCAGTGGGTTTATTTTGTATCCCAAGAACAACAGGGGCTGTCACTTCTTAATTGCTAAACAATGTTGCCAACCCCAGTCCTTCATCCTGAGTCAACAATTTTATGATTCCTCAGCCTCACATAATGTTGTTTTCCTACTTCCCCTTAGTCAGCCAGAAACCACATCCTGAGTAATGTCCTTGTTCACTAAGTTCCAAGCAGCCTTGCAATACCCTTGAACTTTGGATTCTAAGGACACAGGTAGCCTTGCTAAACCCATTTTCTCAATAGACCTGGCCTCTGGCTCAAATGCTGCCCACAGGTGGACTCGTTGATGTTGAGCATAGGAGATCTTCCGAATCCGGTTTTTGTATTTTTTTTTTTTTATTAAAACCAACACAGAATAGACGAAGCAAATAACCATCGGTAGTCTTAACAACATGAGCTTCAATCATGGTCTGCCACTTTTTGACTATGGGGTACATTTTGTCATGGGTTAGATTCATGCCATGGAAATTAGGCAGTTTTGCCCTGAATATCCTCAGTAATTAGTTTGAATTTTCTAAATGCAACTTCATTACTCTGCAGATCATCTAGGCTCACTTCAAAAACACGACCCTTGAGACCATCAGATGCGATTTTGGTTCCTTGAGTTCTCGTGACTAGTGTTTTCCCAATTATTTCTTACACTGAACACAGTTGGTGCCTTCACATCATATCAATCTTTCCTAGAAAATGGGTCAACCACTTTCTTCTTGGCTCCCTTCTTGCCACCTTTCATAAGGCTCTTATTCTTACTGACTGCCATGGTCCTGCTCAGAGAGCCAAAAGGGTTACATTGTGTCATCTTGATTTGTAATTTTTAAAATTTTTTGACAGATGATATGGGGACCATTCATACATCATCCATACTCTTGCCCTGGACCTGGCAAATGTTAAGGAAAGGCTGAGTAACATAATTTTAGATTGTCGACTTATGAGTAGTTGTCCATCACTCTTGATAATGATCAATTTACTAGTTTAAGTCACACCTTACATATAAGTAAGTGAAATTAACCCATTTCCCATTTGCCCCAAGAATACTCGCCAGTGGTGCTAGTGGCTGTAGTATTTACCCCGCAATAACTCTCAGATTACAGTCTTAACCTTACCACCAAAATTTGCCATGAAATATCTCACTTTTATTATTATTTTCACATCACTGTAGTATACCTAAATTCTTTAGAAGCTAATGACATCGTTCTATTTATAGCATTCTGTTTTTAGTAGTGGTATTTCCATGTAAAAATAAAAGTAATTCTCGATTGCTGAAAATGTCAAATTGTTCAAAACATAGCATTCCTATGTGTGAAAAAAATGATTAAATACTGGTCATCATATGCATTTTTGTTACATTAGGATTAGAGACAAGTTCTGTTTAGAAATAACTCCAAGAACAGTTTTTATGTTTTATTTTTCCATTGATAACCAGTAAGATTTGCTTCAGCCTCGAAGAGCATATTTAGGTAAAATTAAATGAACACGGCAGCGAGCTGCACATCTTTTTTTTCTAAATGGGAAATGGGTTAATGACATAAAAGAAGCCAAAAGAAATGAAAAGAAACGAACTACAGAAACTCTAGTTCCTTTTTGAAATATTGTTTTCTTTCTTAGGGAAACTTTTCCTGAAAGTTCGTGATGATGATGATGATTCCTGCGTGCTGGCCCTATTCTAAACACATACATTACTGAATCTAATCATTTTCACAGAGGCATAGATGGGTCCTACAGGAACATCCTCCTGTTTTATATATGAGGAATCCAGGCTTCAAGAAGGTGGACCTGCATGTGGCAGGTCACACAGCTGGACAGTGGAAGGGGGCATTTGAACCCAGGCAGCCTGGCCTCAGAAACCCTGAAGGATTCTACAAGGCATTTGTCCACCGAGGGCGTCTGAGTAAATGCTTTGCCAGCAACTTCTTAGCAATTTTCCCCTCTTCCCTAATAGGTAATGTGACTCACAGCATTAACCACCTCTTTAGGGTCAGCACAGATTTTCAAGTAAGAGGTTGTTCTACTATCAGGGCTGACCACAGTTGTTTAGTATTTGCGGTTTTGCCTTTTGAGGGGTGTTTTGTTTTGCTTTTAAGCGCGGGAAGGAAAACAAGCTTAGCACAATGCCTGGCAATCCGCAAATCCTGGTAAGAAGAAAAGGCGAGGTGGCGGGAGGGAAGGAGTCTCACTTTACAAAATGAATGCAGTTTGATGCCAAAGACAAAAATCACGTGAATTGCTCTCGCCCAGCCCCCATTCTCTGATCAGGGGTCGACTTCTGACTTGGCCCTTAGAGAAGCGTCCGGGAGGAGGACCAGTGTCTCTCCCGTGAGAATTAGGAAGGATTAGGATGGTATAGGATAGCGCCTATCTCCGGGTTGACACGGCCTGCCTCACCACAAAGCCTGTAGCGACGGCCGGGGTCGCCTGTCCAGGAGCCCTGCTTCCTCTCCGCCCCTTCACGGTGCTCAGCCCCTCAACGTCAGTCTGCCCCGCCCCTCCACTGCGCCCCCTCTCCGTCCCGCCCCCTGCACGGCGTCGGGGCGTCCGGTTTCCCCGCGGTGCATGGTGGGGCGGTCGCCTCGGACAACCGTGTCGGCTTCCCCGAGGCGGTGGGGAGCTAGCGCGGCAGCGGCGGCAAAATGCAGCAGGCCTCCGCACGGTCCGCGCCTGTGGCGAGCCCGGACTACTACGAGAAGCTAGGCCGCCTCCAGCACGGGCTGCGGGACAGGTACGGCCAATCGGAGCGAGGTCGGGGAATCGGCGGTGCCGAGGCTAAGCTGGTGCCCTAGCCCCGGTTCCTTCCCAGTCCCTCGCCCGTGGTTCCGCTGGGCCCAAGTCTGCCCGCGACGACCCCCAAGCTCAGGGTGGGGCCTGGAGGACAAAGTTTACCAGAGATACCCAGTTTACTGGAGGTCTCCGGCTGCAGCATGTGGCCGCGTCACTGAATTTGCCCGGAAGTGAGAGTGGGAGTTCTCCTGCCTGTCATTCTCAGTCAACCCTTGTGAATTTCTCTAGTCCCCATCTACAGGCTTCCTCCACAGTCTCTCTTCAAATTGTCATTCCACCCTGACAGCTGCAATGCAGCAATGATGACAGGTACAGGAAATGTGTGTGTGTGTGTGTGTGTGTGTGTGTGTGTGTGTGTGTGTGTAGCATGTGCACTATTTAAATACAGGAGAATTGGGGGACCAGATTTCCAGTGAAAGGATGAAATTTCCAGCGAGAGAAGTCTAGCTTCCAGAGGGTTCATGATGCGTTAAGACATGAAAGATGAGAACCACTAAAAACAGCTCTAAGAGCATATAAAGAGAGGAAATTATAATTTACTACAAATAGCCACATAAAAGATGAGTGGTTGGAACTATTTAGCTGCTAAATTGAAATTAGAATCTCATTAGTTGACAAGAAAGGAAATAGAGTTTTGGATCTCTTGATAAACAACATTTAATGAGTGTTAAAAGTTACAAAATCATTTTAGCAAAGAGAAGAGCTGTGTGTGACTATTCTAAAATGACAATTAACATGTCAGGTAAAGGCAGAAGTAAGTGGTTTTGAAAGGCATTATATTCATCTTATGCTAGCTTTAATTCCTGTCAGATATTTATAGAGCATCTACAATAGGCCTCCTTTATTGTCCTTATCACATTTTACTTCTTACGCTTTTTCTACATCCTATTTTCTTTCTGACATACCACCACTCATCCATGTCAGTGACTTCAGCTCCCACTTTTAAAAAATCACTTCCTGCAGTTCATTTCCTGCACCAAGTATTGATCAACCTATTCCCAAACTTATTCGACCTTGAAATTTTTACAGCACACTAGATAATGGCTTAAGTCACTTGCTCCCTGCCTAGACTGAGAATTCCAGGAGGACGGGAACCATATCTCTAGTTGGATCTTTAGTTCCTGATAGAGTACCTGAGATGGAGGAGGGGCTTGATAAACGTTTTTGAAAGAGTGGAAGAAATCCCAAAGTCAACCAGCTGGTGTCCAGGAGCTGTGAATATCTTGTACAGTGAACCCGTAGTGACACATTGCCACTACATAATGACCAGGAAAAGTAGACAGTGTGATATTTCGAAGATGGTATTAAGTGTCTGCACATCCCTAATAATTAAGAGATAAGACATTGCTCTGTATATCGGTACACTTAAAATGCTGTTTGTTCCATTAGAAGAGTAGCTTAGTGGGAGTTCCCTGGTTGTGTAGTGGCTAGGCTTCGGTGCTCTCAATGCTGCAGCCTGGGTTCGATTCCCAGCCAGGGAACTACCCACATTTAAAAAAAAAAAAAAAAAAAAAAGAGTAGCTTAGTTATCCCAGGCTTTTAGTTGTTTTTATCTCTTAGCCCAAGTTCTAATTTCAAAATGTTACTGGGTCAAATGGTATTCTTTCTGAATTAAGTTAATTGTGAGTTATCATTTTCGCTTCCTATGCTGGAACACCTGGCTATTTATAGTCCTTTATGGTATAAATGTGTAATTATTATTGCTCACTTTATGTTTAACACTTAATACTTTAACTATTAAGCAAGGTGAGGCTGTTTAAATTACATAAGGAATATGAGTCATTGTATGGCCTACTCATGGTTTGCATTTAGATGTTTGTTTTATTTTTTAAAAATCTGTTACCCTGTGTATTAATTTTTTATTTTAAAGGTCTGTCACTAACTCTGATGCATAGTTAATAAGTACATAGGCAAATAACTTTGGATACAGAGAAAACTGCAGTAGAAATCTGGAAACCTGGGTTTTAGTCTGTGAACAGTTATGTGACTTTGAGCAGGTCGTGCTTCTCTGAACCTTGGTTCTTCACCAGAAATGAAGACCTTGACTAATATGTAAAGTAAAGCCACATGTTTTTTTTTCTCTCCTAGAGTAATGAGCCTCAGAGTAAAAAAATTGAAAGGTGTAGTTTTGTAGAGCAAAATGAATATCATTGTTTTCTATTTGAGTATGTGGATGAACCCCCACTCCTGTTTTTTGTTTTTTATTTTGTTGTTTTTTTTTTAAACCAATCCCAGTGACCATAAGGACCATTGTCTCCTAAGACTCCCAAGTAATTTTAAAGGCTGCAACCCTGGGTAGGTACAAACTGCTTTGCAGTCCAGAAATGTCCTGGGAGTAAGAGATTTAAAAAACTTGCCCTTTCTTGGCCTTCTTTGAGTTGAGTCATTGATTGCACTCTTAGCTAGTCTAATATCTGGGTCTTTCCATTGTATCTGGTGTATTTCCAGCCCAAATTGTCTTAGTTGTAGTCACACATAGATGTAATTTTATAGTCTGAATTTTTCTCCTTTTTGTGTACAATATTTCCTCTGCATGGTAAAAGTCAGTCATTGAATCTAAAAGAGCCTGGTGTAGTGACTTGTTACAGTGTGTATAGAGCTGTAAGCATGGTGGAAACACATAAGTGGAATTGACTCTTACAATTACTTAAAAACATTCCTTTAAAAGACCCATTTATCAGACCCAGTGTTTTTCAATGCCAATATTGATTCAGGGTGAGATAGCATAATAGTTCAGAAATTGACAGTGAAATATTTGTTGAGTAAGGTCGAAGATGGTATTGAGACAAAATCAGTAACAAGTGGCTTAGAAGGAGAAAACTATACCACACAGCTATTCTTTAAGGACTGCCCAGCTGTAAAAACTTAAAAAGGTGTGGGAGGGGGATGCAGGTGACTGAAATCACAGACTATGGATGGGTACATATCTAGGACTGGGTGTTTCACAGATTCTGAAATAGAGATTTAATATGTGGGAATTGCAGGAGGATCCTCCCAGTAAACCTTTCTCTGTGGTAAATATATGGTCTTAAGTCTTAAATTTAAAATATATATGAAAATAGCATTCAGGGGTACTGCAGTGTGGATGAGGAGTTTAGAAAATGGGCCTGGGATGAAGAGTTAATGAGATTAGAATCATTTTGCCTGGAATAGAAGGCCAAGAAGTGTTTGATTGTGGTTTTTCAGTGTATGAAGTGTCACAATACAGAAGTATGACCAGCAGATGTCTGTATTTACCGAAGACAGAGCAGGAGCAAAGAAGTTTCATATTATTTAAAAATATTTACTGCTTGGGAGCTATTGGATTCCCCGACAGTGGTCCTTTTTCACTGGAAATCATAGGTGAATTTTTAAAATTATTTTGAAATAAGTTAAAGTTTACAAAAAAAGTTGCAAGTATAGGACAAAGACCTTCAATATTCCCCTCACCCAGGTCCCTCAACTCTTAACATTTTATTACATTTTCTTTTTCTTTGTCTACCTACCTGACATCATTAATCTTTTCTGAACCATTTGAGAACTGCCAATATGATTCCCTATTACTCCTAAAACTCTTAGTGTATATTTTCAAAAAGCAAGGATGGCATCTTACATGATCACTATATAACCTTCCCAGCCAGGAAATCAACATTAAAATATCTGTCTACAGGTATTTTTACCAAGTTAATTTTTACCAGGTATCCATTTCACAGAAGCCCATCTAGAACCCATGTTGCACATGTTGCCATGTCTGTGCAGTCTCTCTCAGTCTGCTCTTCCTCAGTCTTTCCCTGTCTTTCACATTCCTGACAGTTTCACAGAGTACAACTTTCATTCCAGAGAGGGATCCTCAGCTGGGTGCATCTGATGGTTCCTCGTGACCAGACTCTGGTGACACCTTAGCAGGAATACCACATAAGTGAAGCGTGACACCGGAGGCACAAGGTCACAACTATATTTAAGGGTCTTTCTGTGCTTGCAGTGTAATGACAGATTGCTTACACTGTCAGTCATTCATTCTTCATGAACTAAGTACCCTATTGATCACTGAGCCTTAGAAGGAGAAAAGTTACTAAGAGACATTTCTAACATAGAAGCAGTTGTATCATATTTACTTCACTTCTATGTTCAGTTTTATTAATAAGAAAGATCTGTGAGAAGCTATTAGTTTTAAAAATTGTATTTCTATAATTTTTCCCTGTTAATCTTTTTTCCTTTTTAAACATATCCCAACTAAGGAATAGATTGTGTTTCCCAAGCAAAGATTAGGTGTTTGGATTTTGTACCCCATTTTCCCATTAAAAGAATTTTAGTTAAATGGTTGGTTTTCATTCTAGATTTTGCCAAACAAAAAATTTACTTTATCTATAATGTAGCTAACAAGTAACTTTTGGGCTTTTTTTAAGAGGAAAAAATATCTGAAGGAAAACAACTAATAATTAAGAACTCACAAATGGAACATGATGGGCTCAGCACCTTTCCCTTAGGAGACAAACCTGAGCTCACCTTCTGTTGGATTCCTTGTCTTTGATTCACAGTATTTAAGGATGACAAGAAAACTAAAAATCTTTATGAAAGGTAATGAAAGTTAATTTCCATAGACACTTTTCAAAATTCAATAGTTGAGATACCTTACATTTTTCTCATAATTCTAAAAATAATTAGATCACAATGTTGATTAATTTCTTGTCACATTTAAATTTTTAGACGAAGGCTGTTCAGTTGAGCGCACACACACACACAAAATCCCCAAATGAAACCATTCATACAAAGTTGCCCCGCCACCACTTTTTTTTATTTTTTTGCCCTTGCATCTTGCTCTAAGATAAAGATTAGGCCTCCTAAAATTAGGACTGCAGACCAAAATGGGATTTTTAGTCTGGCTCCTTAGTTTCTTAAAAAACAAGCCATTAATCAAGTTTTTGATTAAGAAAGAAATCCTCATACTAACTTTTTACAATATTTTAATATTCAAAATCTTATTTCAAGAGCCAAAAATGGAAAAAATTATACACATAATATCCTGACAGTCATAGTGGGCTATGTATGCAGAATACTCTAGTTGCTAAGGTCTTTGACTCTACTTTTAGGAAGGATCTAGGTTTTGATCCTAGATCCACCATTTACTACCCAGTGGCATTTAGTAAGTGCCTTCACCCCTCTGAGCCTTGGTTCCTTCCTTCATCTGTAAATGTGATACTAAGATCTACTCATTGGATTTTTTTTAGCATTTCGCTCTCAGGCATTATATGATTTCTCTTTCAGCCTTTAGTTAATGTTGGCATGTGACTGCAGTTAGATGGGATTGAAGCAGGTTCTTTGGTGGTGGTCTGGCGGAAGCCTCTGTGGTTGAACCTCTCAAGGGCTCTTTTTGGGGACTGGGATAGCTTCCCAAGCAGCAGTTTTACCCCTCAGCCCCTTGATTTTGGCTGCTGCTGCCTCCTCTGCTGCCCAGTTTTCCCCACCTCTTACTCAGGCTGGGTGTGCAGATTAAGCTTTTGCCTAGCTTATTTCCTGCACTGACTTGAACATCACAGGCTAAATCTTTGTTGGTAGTAGTAGCTCCAGGGAATAGCAGTTAGTAATAAATCATGGTGATATTACAAAGGTATAAAAGAAATTCTCCCAAATTTGAAGTAATAGTATTAGGGTACCTGGTCTTCATTGAATGTGAGTGAGGCTAGGTTTACTTTTTAGAGACCTCTTCCTGACTTAGCCACTTGGCCTGCACAGGCTTGCTTGGTTGGGGACAGAGCAAGCCACCAGTCTTCAGTCCAGGGTAAATTTGTGGAAGCATTACTATCATGTCCAGTCCTGGTAAAACCCCCATTGCTCACGTTCACCACCTTAGAGAAGTCTCACCATATCTCATTTTACATATTTGTCTTGTTCGTTGTTTGTTCCTCCCCTGAGAACGTCAGCTGCCTGACTACGCTGGTCTTGGTTACCTTGTATACCATGTAACTCTCTAGGCCTGAACAATGCCTGGCTCATCATGGCACTCAGGAAATACTTGCTGACTGAGTAAACCTGGTTCCCCGTCTTTTATTATTGCTTTTTCCCCATTTACTTGTAGAATCTTGGGTTTTTGTTTTGTTTTGTTTTGCTTTGCTTCATTCGTGTCCTCTTTGCTTTTTAGACATCCCTGGTGAGTGCTAAGTATTTTTGTGTCTTTGAGTTTCAAATGCAGTGACATTTTCTGCTGCTTTAGAGAGACCAGAGAAGCATTCTACAAAGCTGTGATTGCAAAGGAGATCATGTTCTAAATCTGACAGCCTGTTACTTATTAGTGTAGTTATTCATAAAATATTTTCTTTCTATAGTGAAAAGAAGAGATTAGAACTGGAAAAGAAACTTTATGAATATAATCAGTCTGATACATACAGGTAAGATATGACAGTGATAACAGTTTTTAAACCAATTTATATATGTTGATCAATAAAAATTTAACCCTAATATGTGTTGTAAATACCATAGTACTTTTACGATTCTCTTATGTCTAATGTGTAATAGTTTCAAGTAAACATTTCAATTTAATATGACTATCAAATGTAAGAATAAATTTGGTTAAAATTAGTATAAGATAAAAGTTGCTTTATTTTAATTATTTGGTATTGTGTTATTTCAGGAATCTATTTTGTTTAAATATCTTAAGAATAAGACACAAAGTTTTTGGTATCTTTTTGGTCATAATTTAAACACATTAAGCCTGTGTAGTAATTAAGGTTTAATTACTGTCGCTGATCTTTCAACAAACTGTTGTAGGCAGGGTTATGTGGCATCTCCTTTGTTCATGGATATATGACAATGACTGTTATAAGAAAAACTGGCCAGGCAGATGTGAGGAAAGCCTGAGAAGTATCTGGTACAAGGGCTTATCCAACCCGCCATTATCTGCCCCTGTTTAGTTTTCATCATCACTATTTTTTGCCAGCCTCCACCTAAAATTTTATGTGGACAGGAACTTCAGTTTCTGAAGCATGACAAGATCTTTTGTAGTTTTGTGTAAGCAGGTAGGTTCTGTTGCCAAGTGTCCTGATTCATTCTGAGCCCCACCAGCTCTTAGCCATGTGACCTTGGGACAATTAAACATTCTGTGTCTCCATTTGTTCACCTATCAAGTGGGCATAATGATACGCATGAGACTTCGGTCATCTTAAAGCAATGTCTGACTCAGAATATGAGTCAGTAATTTATTGTTTATTATTATTTTTGTCACTATCGCAATTAGCCTTCTTATTCATTGCCTTTGAGCTTTCCAACATGCTATTTACCATGCCTGAATGTTTTCCCCCCAGTTTTTTACTCTTGGTTTCCCTGATTTGGGATTAATTTTTACCCAACCTTCATGTCTCAGCTGAAAAATAATTTCTACTGGGAAGACCTCCCTGTCCCCTTCAACTATTAATAGTTCAGATTGCCCATTCAGTCACTGTCCTTTGCAGCTTCCCTCAATAGCATTCATCACACTGTATTATTGTACTTAATCTCATTTTTTGTTTTCCCTGTTGACCCTAGTTGAGTCGTTTTCATATTCAGAACACTGACTGTATGAATGAATGCATGGATGGATGGATGGATGATTTACTCACATAGTCAGCTTTGAAGGTTAATGTAGGGGCAGGATTGAAACTAGACTTTAATTGGAGAAGGTATGGTTACTATTGTATTGGGTTGGCCAAAAATTAATTGAGTTTTTTGGTGAGTAAATGAAAGGCAATTTTTTTATGGAAAACAAAAACTTTATTCAACAATGTATAGTCCATTTTGTTCAATTATCTTTTGCCACCTTTCAGGCAACTTCATGATTCCATGCTCAAAAAAATTTCTATCTCTTTTTGGCAAAAAACTGTTCTAAAAATGATTTGATATCTTCATCAAGGGTAAACTTTTTACCATTCAAGGCATTTTGCAAAGAATGAAACAAATGGTAGGCTGATGGTGCAATGTCTGGTGAATATGGTGAATATGGTAACAAGTGCTATCCCAGCTCCGATACCTTTTGACGAGTGACCAAACTTGGACCCAGTCAGACAATTAATTTTGCAAACTCATTCTAGAAAAAGTACTACTACATACCTTGTTGCTCAATATCACTTGAGTCACGTTTGAAATACTCCCCTTGGGAAGCTATGCACTGATGCCAGTGCCTAGTCCACCCTTCAAAGCAATTTTGGACCTCTCTTGCTGGTTTGGCCATCAGAGCGGTCATCGTCCCCAGAATCTGACAATTAAGTCTGCAAACTTGCCACTGTGCATTTATGTTGGCAAGGTTATGACACCTTACCAAGTTATTTGTACAGTTCTGCCAACATAAGTGCATGGTGGCAAAACCGTCAGATTTCAGGGATAATGACAGCTCTGATGGCCATTCCAAAAAAAGTTCCAAAATTGCTTTGAAGGGTGGACTAGGCACTGGCATTGGTGCATAGCTTCCCAAGAGAAGTACTTCAAAGATGACCAGAGTGATATTCAGCAATGAGGTATTATGTGTAGCACTTTTTCTAGGATGAGTTTGTGAAATTAATTGTCTGACTTTGTATACATGCATACAGTATATATGACAGACTGCTCCCCTGACCCTGAAGTAATTAGGAGTGAAAATTACATACAAAGTAGTCTACCAACTCAGAAATAAATTTTAATTCATCATTAAAAGGTAGTGTCTGTTTTATTTCTTAGACAAAAAGAAGGTAGGTAAGATGAGCCAGATGAAATTAATTGTCCAAGCCTCATGTGCGGTTTAGTGTTAACTGTGGTAAAAGACAGCACCTTTGCAATTCACCAATTCTGGATGCTTCTGTTTGATGGCATCATTTAATTTATTCAGTTGATGACAGCATACATCTGGATTAATGGTTTGGTTCCTGGGAAGCAGCTCAAAATATACAATACCTTTGAAATCCCACCTTTCTTTGGATGGGAATGCCTTGAATGGTAAAACATTTACCTTTGATACCTTTGAAGGTATCAAATTATTCTTGGAACAGTTTTTTCACCAAAAAAGATGGAAATTTTTTGAGCATGGAATCATGAAGTTGCCTGAAAGTTGGTAAAAGATAATTGAACAAAATGAATAATAAATTGTTGAATAAAGTTATTGTTTTCCATTAAAAAAAATTGCCTTTCATTTACTCACCAAAAAAACCCAAAACAAAACGCAATTACTATTTGGCCAAGCCAATACTTATTCCAGGTGGACACTGGCCACCTCCAGCTGCTTTACCAAGTACCTGTGTGTGGAAGATGATAGGTTAGTTTTCACCTCATGTGAGTTATGTCGACAATGGCAGACATAGGCAACAGTAAAACCTGTCCTAAGTTTTCCATTCATAAGGAAGTATGGGGACAGCCAACCAAGGTTGAAGCACAGAATTATTAGCATGATGAAGTTTTTGAAACTTATTTACTTAGGGATAGGGAATTATTGTCTGCTGCAGATTCATTTTTAACATCTCTAGCATCTTTACTAATCTGTTTTTGAGGGTGGACATTTTTGTGGTTTTTAACTTACTTTTGCTTGATAAAAGTGTATTGAACTGAACCAACAATAGAAATGCTACATACGAGGTACTCTTTCATGACTTACTTGTGAAGAAGAAGGAGCTAGAATTAGCAATGTTGGTTCTGTGAGAAGAGTAGACTGCCAGCATGTCTTTTGACATTACATTTTGGATGAGTCTCTAAAGGTTTTTTTCACAATTTGAGTAGAGTTACAGTCTATTCCTATATTATTATAAAATATTTTAATAATATAGTATATTTTTGCAATTTCTAACAAAATTGTAAAATTGTATTTAAATGTCATCTTTTTTATTTTAAATTTCAATTTTTCTTAATATTTATGGGATGTGGTTTATGGTTTGATTCTATTTCCATAAGAGCAGGTCGTTTTGAAATTGTCATTTGAAAGAATGCTAATAGGCTGTTCATTTGAACATGGCCACATACACACCAATCTTAGAATCACATTTAATTTTGACAAAGAAATGTATATAAAATCTTTACTGTGTGAATGTTATAATGACTTATATACATTTCTCAGGAGAGTTATGCCTAGATCTTATACCTCAGTGATGTTGCATTAATTTTCTCTCTCTAAAAATACATATGCATTCTACCCTTTAGGTTTCAGTGTTTGGGTAAAGTATTTTAGAATAAATCATCTCACTAACAATTTTGTTAAAAGAAAATTCTCCTTTTTAGATTGCCAGAAGTCTGACTCTGTTATTTTTAAACTTTTATTTTTCAAGAGTTAAGCTGAAGTATGTAAAACTAAAGAAATACCTGAAGGAAATATGCGAATCAGAAAAGAAGGCTCATACTCGAAATCAAGAATATTTAAAGCGATTTGAGCATGTCCAAGCTCATGTTGGACACTTTACCACAAATTCAGAGAAGCTTAAAGAACTGAAGGTGACATCTTGTTTTGTACTATGGGTTTTTTTGGTGGGGGTAAGGGGGAGGTCCATTATTGTTAAAATTAGAAATAATGAGCAGTAAGTTTCAGATCAGGGGCAGTTGTTCATTTATAAGATTGTCAGTTTCTTTATGAATTAACCATGTGGCCAAGTTTTGATCAGAGAACTTGAAATTACATTTTTCTCAGATTTCTACTTTAGTTGAGAAATTAATAGAATAGCTGTACTTTGTTATGCTACACAAATTGTCAACTTAAAACAGGCACATCACTAGCCACTACCTAGCACATAGTATTTGTGGGCCTCATGCTTGAATTTGATCAGGTTAGAATTCCCTGTAGAGATTGTTTCCTTCTTTAAATGATTCTTTTTCTATGGTCTGGTCAGGCAGTGTGTTGGGGGAAGACTGGGGGGATAGAACTGGCCTCAAGGAGTTTACCATCATGCTCTTGGGCTGTGTGCTCCAGAGCAACTGTTCTTAGCAAGCCTGTCTGAGTCTGACAACCCATTTCTTCAAGGTGCTGGCAACCTCCTGCTCTGCATATTACTCCGAGTGTGGAGGGCTAGGCCTTTTTTCTCATTTGGGCTGGTCAGGGGTTGTTGCCTCAGCTAACCCAACCGCATGTGGGTTATAGAAGTGGGTTCGGGATGTTCCTTCCTTTATTTTTTCTGTAGCAGTTTTCTCCCCATCCTTTGATTGTAAAAATGTACACAGAAAAATAAAATAATTATTTTAATAAGCATTCATGATATGGTCTAAGTGTTTGCGCGCGCGCGCACACACACACACACACACACACACACACACACACACACTCCGCCTCCCAATTCATATATTGAAGTCCCAAGTCCTGAAAGTGATGCTATTAGTAGGTGGGGGCTTTGAGGGGCACTTAAGTTATTAGGGTGGAACTCTCATGAATGGGATTAGTGCCTTATAAAAGAGGCCCTGGAGAGCTCCCTGGCCCCTTCTGCCATGTGAGGACATAGTGAGAAGGCAATGACAAGGCTGAATAAACTCAGTTTAGCGATGTAAATATTAGTAATGCTGTGAAGACTGTGTCTTCTCTCTCTTTCTGGCCCTCTGCTCCCCACATTAGCAGCTTTTATAAAGGCCACATTGGTCCTTAGAGTAGTTTTCCTTGGGTGCCCTTTGCCCTTGTCTCAGGTTGGTTATCCTCGAAGCTGACCCTGAGAGAGGGGTTCAAATATAAGTAAGTGGTTAATTTGGGGAAGTGCAAGGAATGTCATTAGGCGAGCGGGGAGGTATGACAGGGCAGTACAAGTAACTGGAACAGCGGGTATTATTAAGCCAACTACCACAGTTGGCACCTGAAGCTTAATCCATGGGGAAACTCTGACAAATGGTTCAGAGCATTTGGGCTACGCATACCCTAGCTTCTGAGCATCACTGATTGAGGACTGTTAGGGGTGGGGTACAGGTGATGGGGGATTAACAATGTGCTCATGCGAGCAGAGGAGGCTCCCCAGTTTCTGAGGAGCCTTAGGCATAGAGGCAGAGGTACTAGAACTGAGGAGTACCTGAAAGGTCCCAGGCACATGCATGGAACCTTGCCAGCATCTGCATTACCCCCCCATGTTCAAGTGCCAGGCGTGGGGCTGGAGTGTTAGGGTACTCAGGACAGATCCCTAAGCAAGGAGGGTCATCACCTGGTTAGATCTCTCCTCTGCCTGACATCCTGGAGTCCCCAGCCTTTTCAAGACCAAGCCCAGAGGCTGGTCTCTGTCTACACACCACTACTCAACCTTATAACCACCCTCTCCCTCCCTGCCACACACGTGTGCACATTTTCTCTGTCACTTTTATACAAATGCAGACGTGTACATGCACATTTTCTGTTCCCAACATATTCCATTATACCTTCTCCCTTTATCTCCATTTCTTCCTCCTATCTCCCTGCTCCCTTAGTTTTGTTTCCTTCTCTCCCCACCCTTCATGGATCTCCCGCTCCTGTCTCCTCCATACCCCTTATCTTTTCTCCTCTATTTCTTCTACTTCCCACTGTCTCTCTGCATCTTTATCTCTCACACATGTGCACACTCTCTTACACACTGCATTCTCTCACACATGCATACCCACAGAATTTTCAACATGCTGAACAATATGTATTTCTTTGAAAGAAGGCACCACGTTATCTCCTATATCATTCAAGTAGGCCTCTCTCCCTCTATCCTGCCTCAGGTCTGTGTCATAATTATCTCAGTAGGCAGTACTCTTATGGTATTATAATTGTTTATGCTTCTGTTTTCCCACCACGCTGTGAGCTCCTTGTCATTTCAGTGCTCAGTATCTGACCCAGAATGTGGCACACAAGGGCTCAGTAAGCACTGAGACTCCCTGGCTTGACTGAAAATGAATTCTTCCACATTTTTTGTCTTGTTCTCTTATGGACCATGAACAACTGTGTGAGAACGAACGTGGTATTGATAGTACCCTGTGTTATACCTTCCAGCAGCATTTGTGTTTGATAGCAGAGGCATTTTGACGATACAGTGTCATTATTTAAAGATGTGATTTTTGTTGAAAATTTAATCATTAGGTTATATGTGCCTATAGGGGATAAAATTTGAAGGGAACAAATCTTTTGAACTCTCATTCAATTTCTTATAAGCATTGTGACAGCACTGTGGGCAGAGCATGACCTTTAGTTTCCTGGAGGATAAAGTCTGTAGCAAATTCCCTTTTTATTAACCAAAGTGTCTTGCCCATTAATATGAACTAGTTGAATACATATCTTTTGGTAAAAGTTCAGAATCTCAGAAGAAGCCCAGAAAAAATAGGAGAAATCAAAAACAAAAACAAAAAGATTGTGAATCTTAGTCCCATCTTTCATATTCACCTGAGAGTGAAGTCGGACAATTTATGTAACTCTTTTTGCCCATTTTCCAACTCTAATATGAAGATCTTAAATGTTTATTCAGTTGTGTAACTGAGAGTTACTGTATAATCCCAAACACCAATGAAAAAAGGGAACCGGTGAATAAAAGGTAATGGTGGCACTTTTAGGCAAATAGTAATGTAACGAGAGAAAATTGAAGGAATGTGAGAATACAGAAGAAAGGCAGGAAACATAATGGAAAATGGGACGTGTTGTGAGCAGAGACTTGAAAGGTCTGCCAGAACCTTCATCTCCTCTTCCCATGACCGAAGATTATTGTCAACAGATTTCATTAATTGAATGAAGTATATTACTTGTGCAGAGTAAGGAAGTGAATAGAAAGATCCTCCTAAGTTTAGGTGGGCAGCATCAAGCCCAGTGCTGTGAAACAATACAGTAACCAAACAAGTTACCTGATGGATTCACTCAACGCTCTTGGGTTTATTAAAACAGATTTCCCCTAGAGGAGTTGGGCGATATGGGGATTGTCCTTAGAAAGGCTCTGGACCAGCAGGTGCTACTGGGGTAGTTTGGCCCCTGAAGCAGCAAACCTGACTGTGAGGAATCTAGGCCACATGACAAGAGAACAGGAACCAGAGTCTGCACCAGAGAGAAAGGATACCCTGCAAGCCCAGATGTGTTGTGGAAATAGAAGGCACATAAGGGACCTGATCAGAGAAGAAATAAGTAATAAAACATGAAAGACCGATGGTTGGAAAAATACATGATGGCCCTAAAGTAGATATACAGTATAGTTTTATTTTGTTGTGTGTCAGTGTGTATGTGTAGCTATATAATATTTTGTGATGAATTTCATTGATTCAGCTGTATCACTACTTTTGGGCCACCCTGTAGATGCAGATAGGGACATACTCTGCTGTTTCATCAGACCTTTTTAGCTAGGAAAGTCTTGGAAAGATTCAGCTATACAGTATTTTCCAAACTAAAATAATTTTAAACATAGTAGATCCCTTCGTGTAAATGCAGATAAAAGTGGAAATGCAACTAGGGGACCTGATGGCCCCTGCTGAGTGTGGTTGAAAACTCCTACTCTTCAATGTTCAAGGGGCGGGTAGATTTAGTAGATAATAACCAAATATCATATGTATAAATAAAAGGCAAAGAAAGAAAGCAGAGCAGTTTCTGGTGAAAATCTATGGTCATAGGTAATGCAGATACAGTTTGTATCAATTATCAATTTATCATAGTAACATTTTTATGTCAAATACATTGAACAATTTTTATTGGAATCATTAATTTGGAAGAGTACTTATAGTTCAGTAAATTTTTCAGATGCATTGAGACTCTTGAAGATAGTTTCCTTGCTGTTCCTTATGAAGCCCTAATACAGAGAGCAGTTTTTACATCAGCAAAATGAACTGAATAAAACTCTCATGTTTCCATGAGAAAGTGCTCTGTCTTTGGAAGGCATGGCTCTGAAATGATCCTGTAATGAGGAAATTAGGTGCAGTGCCCATTGCACCTGAATGTTTACAACTGATCTCAGAAAGCAGAAGAAAACACTTGTAGCAACAGAAGCAAAGAATCTTTACTTAACCTAATTACTTAATAAGCCTCTGTTTATTATATAATCCATTCCCTATCCCTTTTTAAAGATACTTTCCCTTAGAATCTGGAAAATATGCCTGTTGAAAGTTCTTAGGGTTAAAAACTAATTATCTCTGAATTCAGAGGAGTAGATATAGAACAGAGAGAAATAAATTATATTTTTTAAATTGTCTATTACTTTATCTTTTTTTGGTTTATTTTATTGTTTGTTCTGGCCTTATAAAACTTTAATTAGGTATCTGTTTAGATCATTACTTCCATCATGTTAATAGCATTCTGATATAGAAAACAAAAATCTTTGCTTAACTAAAAATGGGACAGCATATAATACCTTTTAAGATATTTTGAGGGAAACAAGTCAGTTTTGGTTATTACTGTCTGTTCATTTTTTGTGTGTGTGTCAAAGCTTAGGTCTTTTTTGAGTTCAGACTGAAACTAAAGAAGCAGTTTTCTAATTTGCTTATCTCATAGGTGTGTTTCTAATTGCAGTGCATCACTGCCTAGTTTAGAAAATGTTCTGATACTTATCTGTAATGGACCACATTCAGTAACTGTTTTAGGCTTTAATTACTAACATCCTGAATCAAAGTGCTTTTTATGCATTGGTTTTTAAAAAATGTCATTTTATGATGGAATCACTTTCATCAATTATAGTGTGGTAATGATGCAGACATCTTTATGTAGTTATTAGTGAGAGAGCAAACTTGGTTCCTATGGTGCTGATTATTGATGTCTTATCTATGGTGTATTTTTATTCATAGAAAATGGAATTTGTTTTAAGTTGATGATCTAGCAAGTAATTTACTCTGTTGCAGTTACTAGTAGGACTATGATATTATGTAGATATCATACAGATAAGAAGTCAGTAAAGTTGATTTCCTTTGTTTAGGACAAAACTTTTGAGAGAAAACACCGTCTAATGTGTAACTTTCATAATAAAATAACTGGATTTTCGTGCTAGCTTAATATATCAAGGTTTTATTCTCTAAATTGATGAAAAACAAAGTTAAAAAATCTACCAAATCTTATTTTATTAAAAAGCATATAACTATAGAATTCAGCTTTTTACATGTGCTATCTGTGAAATTATCTAAGTTGATTTTCTCAGCAGTACCAATTTTGCTTTGTACTTCACTGTTCCTTTTATGCTGTGAAGACTGAAAAATAGAGAGAGGTCCTAGGTGTAATAATATCCACCACAGAATCAAACTTTGTTTATATTTAGATTAAATATGAGGCTCAAATTAAGAAGATGCAGCTACTCTCAAAAGATAGCCTGGGAGTGAAGACTGAACTGAAAGATGAAGACAGAGAAAAGGTAATAAATTAAAATGATAAACTTTCTGTCAACAGAGGATTTCTGGAGTGTTCATCTTTTAAGATACTGCTTTTTAAAAACATCATCTTACTACAAAGATATTTTTGATTAAACCTTAAGTGATTATTTGAAGACTTGCTTAGAGAGTATTGCTTTAATGTCTAATTCAATTAAATTTGCTGAAAGGTGGTCACTGTGGGTATAAAAGAGACAGATTCCAAAGAAAATCTCAGTGTTGTTAGGAGGTAAATTGTGTTTTTCTAAATAATGCTTTGTAGCTGCTTTTTTCTTAGTTCCAGAAATATTTTAAATGAGAAATAAACAAAATGTGGCATTTTTCTTCTTTTCTTTGTATATATAATTTCGTACGTTTTAACCTTTTCACAGATAAAGTGGAAAGAAAGGATTGAATATCTAAGCAATAGACAAAAAGACCGGCAAGGAATACTTAAATAAATTCTGCTATGTATCTGCTGTAATGCAGGCTTCTAATCCTCCTGCCTATCTCCATATAAATGATTCTGTTCAAGACCATAGATGTTTTCTTCACTAAAAGCAGTAAAGCTCTTTTAGATGAAATGTCTAAAAACATCTTGTAATAACTTGGAGCATGCCAGCAAGAGTAGTCACTTGTGACTATGTTGTGAAACCCCCTCAGCAAGTCGATATTGTAATAAGCAAAAATGGTAGCATCACTCCATTATTCAGAAAAGCCAACAGCATGCTTGTTCCTTAGGCTGCAGCATTCATTAAGAAAAGCTTACTGGGCTGAAAGCTGGAAACAGATGATAACGGGATATGATTTTCATATTTAATGCTTTCCTTGGAAGAGTATGTGTGCTACAGATTGATAGAAGAATCAACTGCTACTTTACTAAAAGACTTTCAGGTTTGCCCTATAGCTACCGATGGAATCATTCAGCCAAGAAATTAACTTTTTCTCCTTTTACCTGCTTTATATATCTGCTAAGCAGGCTGCCTGGCTGCCAGTAAATGTTATTATGCAGTTAACTGTTTGGTATTTAAGACTCTTATCAGAAAAGAAACAGAGGCCACACTATTTTGTTTTTATAGTAGGAGGAAGGTTTTAGTTTTTCTTTTTCTGTGCATTAGCAGGCATTAATCTGAGTTTATAGGAAGTTTTAGTTTTCCTTCCCAAAGATTAAAAAGTTAAAAAACATAGAATTTGGAGCATTTTTTAAACTATTAGATACAAAACATCAAGCCCCAGCAACTTTGACTTACATAAAAAACCTTTACTGATAAATGATTTCTGTGCCATTAGATGTGGTGTGAAGTGATGGACTTATAAACAATTCAGGTAGTTTTTATGTTTGACATTTGGTCATGAAATAATTAATATGTTTTTAATCTATAAATCAATTTGTTGTTTCCATGCCATTCTGATAGACACATTCTCAAGTACAGCAGTGTCGGTGGTACTTAGGTACAATGGGAGACTTATTTTTCTCTTTGCTCTCCTGATTCCTTACCTTACATATAGTTATGTCCTCTCCTTTTAAGTCATATTTAAAATTAGGGCAAGAGACATACTGCTGACAACTCCTTAAAATATTATATTTAATAATCAGAAGAGAAGTTTTTCCTTTATACTGAACAGTGTCATCCCCTTGAAAGCTTCGGCTGTTGACTGTATGGAAGAATCAATTAGGTTACATGTGAAACTTATAGCTTGCCTTTTTCAGTTTCCCACTGATGTTCTATCAATTAAAGGGGAAATACATTTCAGCAAAATCATGAGTTAATCCTTATTAACTAATACTAAGTCCAGAAAAATTCCTTATCATATGAGTTATGTTTTATTTTTCTGCAGAAATCTGTTCTCTTCTTCAGGCAGTTGTATGAATTAGTCCCTGCCCAGAGTCATTGGTCTCCAGGGAGTGGCCTGAAGCACAGTACAGTCTCACTGGTTGAAGTTAATAAATACTTGTTGAGCAAGTGTTCTGTTTGAGAAGCCACAGTAGGCCCCTCTGTGAAAGCCGCTGTGCTTGCCCTTGAGGGGCTCCCCACAAAATGCTGTTCTTTCTAAGGCATAGGATAGTGTGTGATGTGCCAGTTACATGGGGAGGACCTTAGCCACATGGAGAAAGAAGATGTGCCTCTTCTAAGATGAGTAATGCATGGCTCGGTTGGGGAGCGAGCGTTTAAGCTGACATGAAGAGTAGGCAGGATGTTGGTCAGTGGGGATGTGACAGGTATTCCAGGGTTAGATATTGTGAGTAGAGTAGAAGTAGGAAAGCCCAGTGAGTCCTTGTCTAGTTTGACTACATTCTAGTATGCTGGTAGGGAAGTGGTAGACATTGAGCTTGGAAAGGTCATGAAACATCATGAAACTTAGTGCCAGGCTCGAGAATTGAGATTTCCTTCTGGAATTGTGTGTGTGCATGCAATGTGGTGGGTGTGGGGGTAGGTGAAGGAAGGGCTTGTGAGCAGAGCAGCTACAGTGCAGGTGTGCAGCTATAGGAAGATGAGGCTGGCAGTGCTGTTCAGGATGAGCCGAAGGAATCAGGGTCATTTCAGACGGGAGGAAATAACCAAAAGCCTGGATGGGGGTGGCCATTGAAATGGAAAACACTAATGAATTGCAGAGGATTTATCAAATTAATGATAATTTGGAATTATAAAAAGATAGTTTTAAAAAGTGTGCAGCTTTCAACCGTGATAACTTGGATGCTCTACTAAGAAAAGTTGTGAAGTAGGAGTGTCTAGTTTTCTGATTTAAAACTCTAACTCAGTTTTGTGATAACACATCTAATGTTTTCATGCATCCAGTGACTGTTCTTCAACCGTATGTTCATCTTTCATCCCCCAAGCTTATAACCAGTATTAGTTTATTTAGTAATTTTTTTTTGTTAATAGATAGCAAAAAGACAATGGTCAGGCCCCCATTTAACTCCCCACAAATTTTACTGTAATTTAATAATCTTTCCCCTCTACATTGTCACTTGGTGGGGGGGTTAAGTCTAATTCTGTTGGCAGTCATGACATAAGAACACATCAACACATACGTATGCAAAACAGCTATAAATGGCTTTTGTGAATGAGAATATAAATTTTTGGGTGGGATTGTGAGGTTTCTTTTAAGTATCATACCGTGAGATATAGTCTACTAAAAGCAGAAGTGAACTACAGGAAGATAATACTCCACCAGGGCTGGAGAACGTGGAGGACCAGGGAATTTTGTTATAGGGCTGAAGACTGGCTGGGGAGTTCTACTTATACTTTTGTGTACCTTTCTGTGAAGGTCACGTGGAGGGTCAGGTGGACAGTGGTTGTTTAGGTTGTTACTTTGTTTCTAATAATAAATTGTAACAGTGAGTAATGATCATTGAATATTGATTCTGTGTCAGGTGCTACATTATGGTCTTTATGTTCATCAACACATTTAATACACTCAACAGTCCTGAAAGTAAATACTCTTGTTATCCTCATTTCATAGGAAGGCTCAGAGAGGTTGGTTAACTTGTCCAAGACTACACAGCTAGGTAGAGCCAAAATTCAAACCTAGACCACGTGGCTTTAGCGTCCATATTATTAGCCATCTTGCTACACTGCCTTCTAAGGTTGTATGGGTGAAATGCTCTTCAAGAGTTGGGAGGAATTCTGGTCAAATAAAAACAATCTAGCCACATCATGCAAAATATTTCAGTCATTCATTTAGATGCTGCATTTTAACCTAAACTTGGGAGAGGGTGAAATGGTCTCCTTTGGTACTAAAATATTCCCACTCATCAGGTAAGCCATAGAAAGCAGAGTGCCTATCTGTAAACTTCACATTCGCAATAAAAGGGTCATTCATTGAGTTGGCTGTGTTGAATAGAGGAAGTACTTTAAAGCTCCACTTCAAGGGAGAAGGCACATGTGCTGTGGCTTCAGATATGGGTTTGAGCCATGTCAGAAGAGGTGGCGAGGCTGGGACCAGGAGGAGCCCCACTGCAGGAGAGGCACCAGACAGGAAAGGAGGTACCGCTGTGTTGCCTGGTGGGAGGAACTCTGTTCCCAAGAGGATGGACTGTGGCTTGCAGGAGCAGAGCAGTAGTCGTCAGGCCAAGGCAGTGATGTCGGGCCCAGGCTCATGGCCAGCGGGGTGAAGCAAGCAGTGGGGTGGAGGGGATACCTAATTGAAATAAACATCTTGTCAGGGGGGAAGAAGTCATTAAGACTGTCTTAAAGTGACCATATTTAAAGAGCGAATGACTTAGGTTGGAATCCCCCAGAAGCAAATCCTGAGACAAGGATTTGAGTGTAAGTGGGTTATTTGGGAGGTGGTCCCAGAAAGCCAGATAGAGGAGAGAGGAAGTGAGACAGCCAGTAAAGACTGTGACTAAGTTACCACTGTAGCAGCCCGAGGACAGTCAGGGAAACTTGGCAGATGGTGTAGAACGTGCCTCAGTTATCATACCGGGGGTGCAGGCAAAAGAGACTTACCGTTACCTCTTAACTCACATTTGGCACTGACTGACTTGCACCTGGCTTCACCTCTGGGTTCTGCACTTAGGCCCAGAGGCATAGGTGCTCACAGGAGGCTGTTGTGGGCCTGGACTGAGATGGAGAGGGCCCCAGGGATGGGGGCCTGGCCCTGTCATACAGGAAAGAGCCGTGGGGGAGGGGCAGGGGTTAGATTATTACCTACATTGTCTCTATAAGCCCCAATTTCTTATCCTTACTAGCCCACATTGCTTGCTTCCTTCATCAACAGTCTCCTTGAATCACTGCTCAGTTATAAACAGTGTGAGAATTGCCCCAAAGTGGGGCTCTGAGCAGTTTGCTCAGGTTTCTCATACTGAGCTGTTTTACCTTCATGCAGATGGTGACCCCTTAGCTCTGCTGTCCTCGAAGTTCTGATTTCATTTGACCTAGAGTGATGACAAGTCAAAGGTAGTCTCTTTATGTTCAGCTGGACCTCTTTTTATCTTATTAGTTTTATCTGTTTCTATTCAGAAAATAATGAAAAACTAAACTAAATCACACAAATAGTTTTTCAAGTCCTGTCCCTAAAACTAGATCTATAGCCCTCTCTTTGGGAGAGGGTAGAAAATGCTCTTCCCTCCTTGCTCACTAAACTGTGAGCTCCCAAGGCAGAGCCCAGGCCTGCTCCACCCTGTAGGTGACAGTGGCCTGCCACCCTCTGTGGAGAGGACGAGGAAGAGCTGTTCTCTAACCTGTGTGCATCCGATTACAGATGAAGTTTGAACTCTCCACCTCCTGTTTCCTTTTGGAGGTACCTTTCAAAGAGGGTAGTGGGGAGTGTGGCTCAGATTTACAGCTCACACTGACTTTAGTCTTACTGAGTTTCTTGTGCTGTTCTAAGGACCCAACGTATATGTAAACATACATACATGTGCACACACACATACTCATTGCAAGAATCTTACAAAGTAAGGACTGTTTTTAAACCCATTTTACGGATTAGGGAACAGAGGTACAAAAAGCTAAAATAACTTGCCCTCAGGACAGGTTGGTTAGTGGCAGATCTCATATTCAGGTCCCAGCAGACTGATCCAGAACCTTAATTAATAAATATATCAACTCACTTCTGAGTTACCAGAAGAAAAGTTTCACTTGGGAAAATGGTGGAAGGCTGGATAAAGAAGCTGTGGTACATATACACAATGGAATACTCAACTTTAAGAAAAAATGAAATACTGCCATTTACAGCAAAGTGGATGGACCTGGAGGTCATCATGCTTAGTGAAATAAGCCAGACAGAAAGAACAAAAACCGTATGACTTCACTCATATATGGAATATAAAACTGAAAGTAACAAAGGAAAAACAGACAAACAAACAAACAACCCATGGACACAATCAGTAGTTTAATGTTTATTTGGGGACGAGTGGGTTAGGGAGGGGAGAAAGGGGAGGGGGTGGGAGAGGAGGGGGGGAAGTTAAATATAAGGTGATGGAAAGAGAACTCACACTGGGTGGTGAACTTATTATACAACAGGTTGACAATGCACTGTGGAATTGTACACCTGGAACCTGTGTAATCCTTGCTAACCAGTGTTACCCCAGTAAGTCTAACAATAAAAAAAAAAATTGCAAAAAAAAGAGAAAATGGTGGGAGGGTGTCTTTCTTTAAGGGATTTAGCCTCTCAGAGTGAAGAATGTAAAACTTACCTTTTGTGGGGACATTTGGCTACACAACTGGCATTCCTTTGCTCTCCTCTGTGGTAGAATTATGAGACGAGGGTATTATGTGTCGAAAACTTTTGTAAGTGAAGGAATTGCATCCATATATACAGGTGCACGTTGTGTAGTGGTGTTTCAGGGAAGAGAAAGTAAGTGAACAAGAAGGGGAAAGGAAACCTAAGTCAGTTCAGCAATAGGAAGATAAATTTTGTGGGAAACACTTTCTTTTCGCCTTTTGATAGTGCAAGGGGTTACAAAAGTCTCCACAGGAGAACCAATATTGATTTCTTATTCTTTAAAAGACTTTCTGAACTTTTATATTTATGTTGTATGAAATGCTGTATTACAGTCTTCATGCAGTCTGAAAAAAATGTTTGTGCCTAGAACTTTTTTGGAAAGGGATGTGGCAATAACGATCACAGTTAAATATACGTATTTGGTTATCTCAGCAATCCCACTTTTGGTAATCTATCCTCTAGAAATAGCTAATTTAAATAGTTAATTTAATAATAGTAATACAGTAAAAGAATTAAATATGTGAGGAAGGGATGGGCAGGTGCTTAATGAATTCTAAGAAGGAGCCTGCTTGTGGATGAGATTGCTCCTTTAATTGTGGTAGAGTATGAGTTTCTATCCTTACTAAAATCTCTCAGAATTAGAAAATGGAGTTGGCATTCTGTCTGTCTGATGTAGTTCTGCATATTTTGTGTGTGTGTGTGAACAGGGAACTCTTAAGAGATACAATTATATCCTAAGTCACCCTATTTGAGAATCACAGAGCATATTAAATTGTATTGTGAAAGAAAGGAATCTTGTCTTGATAGTCTGTGATACTTGTAAAGCTTCTGTTCTTTAATTGAAAACCATGTCTTAACTTGGTATTATTTTGATCAAAGCAGTGGCTTAGGCCAGTGGTATTGGAGAAAAGTTTCGTGCTGGGGACTGAGGGGTGTTTCCTTTTTTGAAAATCACCTACAGGTACAATTGAGGAATCCTAAATTTCTGTTGAAGCTTCTATCTGCTTTTTTCCCACTCTTCTCATTTATGCTATGTGGACTTTATTATTCCATTTAGAGTCTATTTTAGTTGATCTGAGTTTGTATTGGTTGAATCTAGTAAGAATTACACATAGACTTCAGATTTATTATTAGGATTTCCATGTTTGTTTGTTTGTTTTAAAAAAAGCTGTGGTTTGCTAACACAACTGAGTTTAACTCATTCAGTTTTCAGTATTGCAGCATAAGGGGTGGGGCACGGGAGTCCTCATATCTGGTTTTAAATCCCATGGCCGAGGATTCAAAACCAGTTATGGTCAATGTTGGCAGCACTATGCAACCAACTTGGTAAGGTGTGCTGCCAGTGCAAGCACATGGTGGCAAGTTTGTAAACTTAATTGTCAGATTGTGGGTATGATGACAGTTCTGATGGACATTCCAGAAAAAGAGTTCCAAAATTGAAGGGTGGACTAGGTGCTGGCGTCGGTGCATAGCTTCCCAAGGGGAGTACTTCAAAGGTGACCATAGTGATATTCAGCAGTGAGGTATGTAGCACTTTCTAGGATGTGTTCACGAAATTTATTGTATGACCTCGTAGTCAGCTTGAGCTGTCATAACAAAATACCACAGACTAGGGGCTTAAACAGCAGAAATTTATTTTCTCACAGTTTGAGAGGCTGGAAAGTCCAAGGTCACAGTGCTAGTAGGGCTGGTTTTTGATGGGACTTTCTCCTTGGGTGGCAGATGGCCACCCTCTCTCTGAGTCCTCATATGGCCTCTTGTCACATGCATGGAGAGAGATGGATCTCTGTTGTCTCTTCCTCTTCTATTATTGGATTGAGGCTCCATGCTTATTACCTCCTTTGACCCTAATTACCTCTCTAAGGGTCCAATCTCCAGATATATTGGGGGTTAAGACCAACATAAGAATCTAGGGGGATACAATTTTGTTCATAACACATGGTAAGGTAAAATAATTTCTTCAAGATAGTTATATGAGATATAAATTTTTATTAAGTGATTTTTGAAACCTTCTCAGTGTGACTTAAGGACTTACACAGAAACTAAGAGCAGTAATTGTGTAGTGTGAAAAGCTGGATATTTGATATGACGCTCCATTTTCAGTCTGCATTCACCTTAATACTTCTCAGTTCCCTTGTCTGTGAAAAAAAAATAATATATTAAGGAAAAAAATAAAGATTTCCTCAATATTTTACAAAACATATGAGGTATAACATAAATATATTTTTTCTAAGTACGCTAATGGTCAAGATCCACCTGCTTTATAAACTGTAGTTATTATAAAATAATTATTAACTAAGACATTACATTAATTCTAAACTTGCTAATTATTCCTTAAGTGTGTTCTCTCTCCTTTCCCTTAGCAAAGATGAACTCCTGATCTTAAAAGTTATCATCTGTTCACGAATAAGTACTGTCAGTCATATTCATTTGATTTATTGTCACTTTCCCCAACTCCCAATATATTTTTTCAGCTTATTTAAACTGAAAAAAACCCCACAAAAGTCTACCTATATCTGCCACCCCTCACCCACACCCCTACCTCTGGCAACCACCAATCTATTCTTTGTTTCAGAGACCGTGGGGTTTCATATGTTCGTTTGTTTTTATAGATTACACATATAAGAGAGATCATGTGGTATTTGTCTTTGTATGGCTGACTTATTTCACTTAGCATAATGGGAAGATTTTATTCTTATTTATGGCTGAATAATAGCCTTCTAATATGGAAGAAGGAAAATAACCAATTCCCTTTTAGCCTCTAAAACTGCTCTAAAAATAATGTCTCTAGAAAAGTCAAATGACCGTGGATACATGAATTTACTTCTGGACTCATAGTTCTGTTTTGTGGATTTGTATGTCTATCCTTATGCCAGTGCAGTCTAGAATTACCTTAATTTTGTAGTAAGTTTTGAAATTGGAAAGTATAAGCCTTCTAACTTGGCTTTTCTTTTGGAAAATTATTTTGGCTATTCTGGGTTTCTTGTATTTCCGTAAAAATTTTAGTATCAGCTTACTGAATTTTACAAAAATGCCAGCTGAAATTTTGATAGATGTTGCATTGAATATGTAGATCAATGTGAATATTGACATCTTAACAATATTAAGTCCTATGTTCCTTGAACACAGAATGTTTTTTCATTTATTTTGGTTTTAAATTTTTTTATCAATGTTTTGTAGTTTTCAGTGTACGAGTGTTACATTTCTTTATCATGTATTTTACTAGTTTTGATGTTATTATAAATGGAATTATTTTTCTCATTTCAACTTCAGATTGTTATTGCTAATATATGGAAATACATTATTTGTACTTATGTACTGATCTTATATCCTGCAACCTTGCTGCACTTGTTCATTAGTTCTAATTGTTTCTTGTGGAACCCTTAGGTTTTTCTTTATACAAGGTCATGTCCTCTGCAAGTAGAGATCATTTTATTTCCTCCTTTGCAATATAGATGCCTTTCATAGCACCCTGGCTAGAATCTGCAGTACAGTGTTAAATATAAGCGTTAAGAGTAGATATTTTTGTGTGAATCGTGATCTTAGAATGAAAGCTTTTAGTCTTTCACTAGTAATGTTAGCTATGAGTTTTTCATAGATGCACTTTATCAGGTTGAGAGAGTTCCTTTCTGTTTTTTTTTTAAATGATGACTACATATTGGATTTTTGTCTAATGCTTTTTCTATGTCTATGGCGATAATCATTTGGGTGTGTTTATCCTTTATTCTAATTATATGGTACATTACATTACTTGATTTTTATATGTTGAACCAATTTTGCATTCCTAGGATAAATCCTACTTGGTCCTGGTATATAATCTCTTTTTCTATATTGCTAAATTTGGTTTGCTAATATTGTGTTAAGAATTTTTACATTTCTTTGTACCCATCCAGGGATGGCAAAAGTTTTTTTACATGTATATTCATAAGAAATATTGGTCTGTAGTTTTCTTTTCTTGTGAAGTCTTTGTCTGATTTCAGTGTCAGGGACTGACCTTATAGAATGAATTGAGAAATATTTCTTCCTTGCCTGTTTTTGGAAGAGTTTTTGAAAGGTTGGTGTCAGTTCTTTAAACATACGGTAGAATTCACCAGTGGAGCCTTCTGATCCTGGACTTTTCTATGTGGGAAGTTTACTTTTATTACTAATTCAATTGCTTACATGTTATAAATCTATTTTCTGTTTCTTCTCTAGTCAGTTTTGGTAGTGTGTGTCTCTTCAAGAATTTGTCCAATTTATCTAGGTTATCTGATTTATTGGTGTACAGTTATTCAGCATATTCCTGTATAATCTTTTTTTATATTTATAAGGTTGGTAACAAAGTACCACTTTCATTTCTGATTTTAGTAATTTAAGATTTTCTCTTTTTTTCTTAGTCAGTCTAACTACAGGTATGTCAATCTGTTGATCTTTTCAAGGAATCAACTTTTGGTTTTGTTAATTGTCTCTATTGCTTTTCTATTCCCTAATTCATTCATTTCTGCTTTAATCTATATTACAGTAAGCCCTGTGTATCCACAGATTTCACATCCAAAGATTGAACTAACTATGCATTGAAAATAGTATTTTCAGTCCATGGTTGTGAATCTGGCAACTGTATGCATTGTTCTACACCAGTTTACATAAAGACCTTTAACATCCACAGATTTTTATATCATTGGGTCCTGGAACCAATTGCCCGCAGATACTGAGAGAGGATTGTATCTCCTTTCTGCTGCTTGCTTTTGATTTCATTTGCTTTTCTTTTTCCAATATCTTAGCGTGAAAGATTAGGTTCTTGATTTGAGTTCTTTCTTCATTTTTGATATAGGCTTTCACAGCTATGGATTTCCTTCTAAGTACTATTACTGATAGGTTCTGGTATATTGTGCTTGCCTTTTCATTCATCTCAAACTGTTTCCTAATTTTCCTTGTGATTTCTTCTTTGATCCATTGCTTTTTAAGAATTTGTTAATATCCACAAATTTGTGAATTTGCCACATTTCCTCCTTTTATTGATTTCTAATTTCATTCCATTGTCATCAGAGAACATACTTTCAGTTCCTATTAATTTATTGAGACTTGATTTATGGCCTAACATTTGGGTTTATCTGGCAGAATGTTCCATGTGCACTTGAGAAGAATATGTAGTCTGTATATTCTGCTGTTGATGGGTGGAGTCTTCTGTATGTCTCTTATGTCTAGTTGGTTTATAATTGTACAAGTTCTCTATTTCCTTACTGATTTTCTGTCTACTTGTTTTATCCTTTATTGAATGTGGAATATTGAAGTCTCCAACTAATACTGTGAATTGTCTGCTTCTCCTTTCTATTCTTTCAGCTTTTGCTTCATGTATTTTAAGACTTTGTTGTTAGATATACACATATGTTTCTAATTGTTATATCTTTTTTCACAAATTAACCATTTTATCATTATAAAATGTCCTTTGTCTCCAGTAACAATTTTGTGTCTTAACGTCTATTTTGTTTGTTATTGGCATAGCCACTCCAGCTTTCTTTTGGTTACTATTTGTATGGTATATTTTTTTTCCACGAGAATGTATTCATATATCTTTTCCCTTCCCTGTGCATTCAACCAATTTGTGTCTTTGAATCTCATGTAGTCCTATTAGATAGCATATAGTTAGAGCATGTTTTTTAAATGCATTCTGGGAGTCTCTAACTTTAATTGTAGTAGTTAATCCATTTAAATTTAATATAATTACAGAAAAGGTAGGATTTACATCTGCTATTTTTCTCTTTATTTTCTATATATAATAACATTTTTGTCTCTTTAATACTCCATACTACCTTCTTTTGCATTAAATATATATTTTCTAGTGTACAATTTTAATTTCCTGTCATTTCTTGTACTGTAGGTACCCTAGTATTATAATTAGTGTTTTAAGAATCTAGTTTAGATTAATCTCAACTTATTTTAATTTCAGTAGCATGTAAAAACTTTGCTATTATATAGCTCCATTCCTTTCTTGATCCTTTGTGATATTATTGTAATATAAACTAGATCTTTATATCTTATATGCTGCTCATCAACATAGACTTTTTATTATTGTTCAGTGCAATTATCTTTTAAATTATGTAGGAGAAAAAAGTTACAAACAAAAATATATTTATGCTTATATATTTACCAATATAACTAGTAGTTACCCTTACTAGTGCTATTTATTTCTTAATGTGGACTTGAGCTGCTCTGTAGTGTTCTCTCATTTTAGCCTTAAGGACTTTCTGTCGTATTTTTTTGTAGGACAACTATGGTAGTGACAAATTCTGTTTCCACTTAGCAAAAAATGCCTTAATTTCTTCTTTACTGTTGAAGAAAAGTTTTGGTGGATATAGAATTCTTGATTGATAGTCTTTTTTTTTTTTTTTTTTTTTTTAGCACTTTGATTGTTATCCTACTACCTACTGTCTTCCATGATTTCTAATGAGAAATCATCTGTTAATGTTTTTAAGGATGCCTTCTATGTGAGGAGTAACTTCTTTGTTTTTGCTTTCAAGACTCTTTTTTTGGCTTCCAGTAGTTTGAATGTGATATGTCTAGGTGAGGATCTCTTTGAATTTGTTATTTGGAATTTATTGAGCTTCTTGGATGTGTTAGAAAAATGCTTTTTATCAATTTTGAGAAGTTTTCACCATTATTTCTTCAAAATTATTTCTATGCCTTTTTCTTTCTCTTCTCCTTCTGAGACTTTCATTATGCATAGGTTGATGTGCTTGATGGTGTCCCACAGGTCTCTGAAGCTCTATTCAGTAGTCTTCATTCTTTTTTCTTTCTTCTCCTCAGTCTGATAATCTCAATTGAACTATATTCAGGTCTGTTGATTCTTTCTTCTGCCTTTTCATATCTGCTGTTGAGCCCCTGTAGTGAATTTTTCATTCTGTACTTTTCAACTGCAGAATTTCTGTTTTGTTCTTAAATAATTTCTGTCTTTTAATAGTCTTTCTTTAGACATTGTTCTCACAATTTCCTTTAGTAATGTAGGTATGATTTCTTTTAGTTCCTTGAACATATTTAAAATTGTTCATTTAAAGCCTTTTTCTAGTAAGACCAACATCTTGGCTCCCAATAGTTTCTATTAACTACTTTTCCCCCTTATGTTTGGACCATCCTTTCTTGTTTCTTTTAATGTCTTATAATTTTTTGTTGAAGTTTGGGCATTTTAAATAATGAGATATGGCTACTCTGAGCATCAGATTCTCCCCCTTCTAGAATTGGTTGTTGCCGTTTGTTTGTTTAGTGACTTTCTGAACTTACTATGTAAAATCTGTATTCTTTGTCATGTATGGTCACTGAAGTTTCTGTTCAACTAGCTTAGTGACCAGCTAATGATTAGATAGAGCTTTCTTTAAATGCCTGAAACCAGTAAGTCTAATAGTCTTTAGCAAGGAGCTTTGGGTATGTGTTGGGGACACACCTTTAACACTCACCCAGAAAGTTTACAACTCTACCTTAGCCTTCACTTTGTGCTTGGACAGAACCTCACCATAAGCCTAAGGTACGAGCTTAGGCCCTCCTCAGGAGTTTTCCTGTGCATGCCCATAGCCCTTGGCATGTGGGTGTTCATCTAGATTTCCAGGAATATGTTGGAGCTTTTGAAAGCCCCCTTTGGATATCTCATTAACAAGCTTTTCCTTTTAAGTTTTTTAAGTTACCAATTGTTTGCCCAACTGTTACCCACTGCTTTAGGAAGACTCAATGTTAAAAACTTGCATCTGATTATACTTTCAACAAATCCCTCAGGAAGAGGCAGTTGAAGTGTCAAGTCAAGTCAAATAAAGAGACAGTCTTGTAAGTGCGGTCTTCCAGGGAACTACCAGACAGTTTAAATAATGACAGTTCTCTGGGAATGTGGCTTTGAAGGAGTCCTATCCCTTCTCTAACTCCTTTCAATGTCTGTTAGGCTGCTGTTTTACAAGCTGTTACAGGCTATTGGTTTTCAAGGTTACTGCAGATTTGAGGAGGAGGAAATTGGAATAAGGCAAGTTAAAACATCGTGAAGTATACTGTTCTTACCAAGATTTAGTTGTATTTCTGGAGTAAACACTCCCCAGATAGCTGCATGCCTTTGGTTAATTTCCAGAGTTCTGAAAAGTTATTCTAAAGATGTTTTCTTTTATGGAGCAGAGAATTTTGAGAGGTCCTTATTCCTCCATTTCTCTGATATATCCCTGTTCATTTGTTTTTAACTTCAGAGTTGTTTCTTTTATTTTGGGGCATAGAAGAGACAGCATATTTGAAGAGAAGCAAGACCAGGATTCTGTTTTAACGTGTATGACATTTTCTCTCTTAACATTTGGGCCTCAGTTTTTCTATCTGCATAGGAAGGGTGCAAGTGCATTTCTCCATCAACTCTGTAGGGCTCTGTGAATTAAATGCTATTATGTATGTGGAGATGCTTTAGTCCCTTTGGAAGAAAATCACTTAACTTCCTGAAGCTTCATGACTATTACTTCTAGTTCTGCTTCCCACTGTGTGTCCTTGACCAAACCACTGAACCAGTTGCTTGTGTTTCTCTCCCCTTGCCTCTCTTATCCTTCCCCTCTCTTTTTTTAATGAAGAGACAATGCTCTTCTCCCCATAGATATGCCAGTAAATTTAAATTACTTTAAATATCTTTAAAAGTACTTGAAATTGTTCAGGAAAAGCTATTGTCATTTGCAGTTTGACTAGAAATTATGATTATTTTATACATATGCAGTATATTTTAATGCAATGCTGAATGTGATAATTGTAAGTTTTTGATATTATACGTAATACTAGAAACAGAGTTTTGAAATCTTCCATATGCCTCTATATGCCCTCACCTGCCTTTTTTTTTTTTTTGTCAAGTACCTCCCTCCAAGTAGCTCCATCAAATCTGAGCTTCTCTGTGGAAAGTGGTTACAACTCATGACTTTAAAAAACATTGTGGTTAAATATACATAACACAACATATGTTTAAGTGTATAATTCAGTGACATTAAGTATATTCACATTGTTATGCAATGTATGCATCTCTTTTTGAAAAACATATTTCATAGTTCCTTGACAATATTTGTTTTGTGAACCAATATTGTTATTAAAATTAAGCAGTGTGGACTATAGTGGTTTTCACTCATTCACTTTGTAGGAAGCTGTGAGATTTATAAAATGTGGTAGGTTTGATTTCATTGCTTACGCTTCCTTTACCTCATTTCATTTCTGAAAACAACTTGAACAACCTAATTGTTCACATGTAGTATGTTTAACTCACATCTCTTTTGCTGCTGCAGGTTGCAGCGCAGGCAGAAATCAACTTGGGGACAGCTATTTCAAGAGGATTATATCAGCCAGCAACAATCTTTATGGGCCGCCAAATGTCAGCCATCTCAAGCATTGGAGATTTCAGTACAGAGCAGCAATCTCCCCAACCCACAAAGAACTTTTCAATTTCTGACCCACATTCACACCAACAGACAGCCCATAGCAATAATGTGACAGACAGCTATGTAGTACAAACTAATAGTGACACACAGTGCTTAAATAAGTCTGACAAAATAGATGGAAAGACGTCTCTTCAGATTGGTGAGAAAACGCCAGTCACAGCCGGAGCATTGTCTGAGGAGGAACAGACTCATTGCTTGGAGATAGGAAGCAGCACACATCATGGCAAGAGTAATTTATCTGAAGGCAAAGAGTCTACTGAACTCCATTCCCTGTTACGGGAAAGATTAAGTCTAGAGAACAGAACCACTGATTTAAAGTGTGACAATTCCAGCAGATCAGAAGGATCAGAGGGAGAAATACTGACACGGGAACATACTGAAGTTAAGGAAGAAAGAGCCACACTGCCTGTCTCTCTGATACCACTCTCAGAATACTGTGCACCTGAAAGTAAGTGTTCTCAAGAGAAGCATTCTGCATGGGAAGTTTTCTCAGGTGGGGTGAAAGGCTGAGGTTGTTTCCTGATTTTTGTTAGTATTTAGTTTTTCTGGTTGGTAGTGACCTTCTGTAAGAACAAAATGTACTCTCTAATTTTAATCTCTTTGTCAAAAACTAAGTAGTGTCTTTGCCAGCAAATTCCATCCTAATGAGTTCTTAAATATGTAAGTGGAAATATTTTCTAATTTCAAAATCCATTGTGATATTTTAAAAATATTTTAATGAGTTTTTAAATGCTATGATGAGTTGTGCATTGTTACTACATGTTTTTAACTGATGAGTAATTAATTTCCTATGTGAGATGGAATGTCTTACCTTGCATCTCCCTGAAGTTAGTGATCAGTAATCTGTTCATATCCCCTCTTACAGATCCTCTTCCTCACGGGGACTCAAAGTCACAGAATCCCCTTGGGAAAATGCAGGAAGAGCAGGAGGAAAGTTTGAGCAGCAGCAGTGACCTCACAGTTTCTGTAAGTGAAGATGATTTAATTTTAAAGAGTCCAGAACCACTGCCAAATCCCGGTGACCAGAAGGAGGGAGAAGATGGACTAGATGCCTTAAAATTAATCCACTTTGAGCAAGAAAGAGATGCTCCATCTACTGAAAAACATAATTGTATTTTGCAAACCCTAAGCTCTCCTGATTCAAAAAAGGAACCCTCCACTAACTCACCAACAGCAGAGTAAGCCATTCGATTTTTCTTTCACTATTCTGTTTTTAATTATAGGCATGTTTAGAGACCATTCTACTGGGAATGTGTTATTGAACACACTCAACCATGAATGTGTAAGTTCCTTAAGTCTCATAAATAGTCTTTTAGATAAGGTCTAATTTTATGTTTTTAAATGTAATAGCTTTAAAAATATGAATATCATTGAAATCATGTTGATTGGCAGTTTATAATTATATCCAGACAATGCCTGGCTAATTCATTAGTTATTCCCCCTACCCTTCATCCTTTTAGAAAATAAATCATTTCAACGTTCTAACACAGAAGGCAACAAACAGTTAAACTTACTAGGAATTCAACTTCAGAGACTAAGAACTTTGTATCCAATTAATTTGCTTAATCCTTGTATCCCTTGCCATAGTCATTTTTGTCATACAATTAAATATGAGTTAATAAGTTCTTCTAAGGGTATATACCTAAGCCAGCTTTCCTTTTCTGAATGTAAACATGAGGACATTGAAATCTCTAATGTTAAATAGGAAAAACATCAGTGTTATACAAGGGCTGTCCAGAAAGTATTCAGCCATGTTATCTGAAAAATAGAGGCATTTATTGAAGGAAATACAAGGTACAAGAAATACTGTACATAGAACAGCGACGCCTCAGTCCCCTTCAATTGACAATCTTACTGATTGCAGCCCACACACGTTGCATATTCTCAGGTATTCTGCTTGCTGCAGGTCTTCCAGATTCTCCACTATCTTTGAAGCATTTGTGCCACACTTTTATTTACACAGCACTCATTACATCATCCCTGAAAGCCTTATGAATCATCGAATGGTTTCCGTGGAGGAATGTTCCAGCTTAACAAAATTTGACACAGATTCGTTGTTCTACTCACACAATATTTTTAAATGCGATGGCTGCTCAGTACAGTTTCACTCAATGGCATCTAGCCTCCACTGACTAGTACAGTGAAGGTGTTTTTACTCATGCATGCACATTCCAGTCCACTGTCCTTGGCTGCCAGGTTACATCGATGTTGCACAAACGGTTCTCGTTACATTGACAATGGCTAGATTTTTTCCAGATGGACCTCTTGCATTTTGAGCACTGATAATATTCTACTCATAGAAGCTCATATATGATTTTTTTTATTGATTGGAGATATTGGATAAAATTCTATAGAAAACATGGAAATTGTTGAAAACCAGTTCTGCAGTAAAAAATAGCACTACTAGTGTCAAATCTCTTTAGGAGTAGAAGGCACCTAATAAACAACCTAAGGTAAGTCTTGCCTTTTAAAAATGAGGAAACCAAGACCATGGGCATAGAAGTGACGCATAGGCCACTAGGACAGACGCTCCATACAATGTCCCTGACCACATACCATCCCCAGAACTTTGTTATACCGTGATATTGTCACTCTTTCCAACAGTCTGGCAACAGTGAAAAGCCAAGTGGGCATTCTTGTGTATGAGGGTATATATTCTCTTTTAAAGCACCACTGTACCTTTTAATATATTGCTTCTTACCATTCATTTATCTACTTTTGGTGAAAAGTTTAATTTATAGTCTGATTGACTCCAAGCTGAGGTTCAAAAGCTATTTGTTAAGAACACATCCAAGTACAAAGTAAGTACTTGTGCTGTTGATAGAGGAACCAATAGGTTCCTGTCCTTGGAAAATTTAGTTTATTGCAGAGGCAAGCCAAATGGATTTTCTTAGTAGTCACATTTCTCTTTCATCAAAAAGATACAGGTATTACACACTACATTATCAGAAACTTTATTGTGAGTGGAAAAATGTATCTATTTTGGGGGTTGTATTTGCAGACTACTTTTTATAGCAATTCAGTTAGTATTTTGGTAGGCTAAATGGGGGACTAAATGTACTCACCTAGGACTCAGTCTTTTTCTGAGATGAAAAAGTTGACTGTGTGTGTGTGGAATTAAGAATATTCTATTTCTCATTCTCCTACATAAGTGACTTTTTCCTATGACCTTAAAACCAAGCTCCTTGAAATTTTGGGATATAGTTTTTTCAAGTATGGACATTTAGGACATTTTTTAATATTTGTCATAATATAATTCCCCCAGAATGAAAGGTCAGTCAGTAATGGTTGTTTTCTGTGACTGTGTTATCAAATTTGAGCCAATTGATTTTCTGTGGTGAAAGCACTCCTCAAGAATAGGTTGAAGTTAGTTTTAAATGCTGCTGGTTAACCTGCTGACATCCTCACTGCTTTTGAAGTGTCCTTTTATTTCCTGTTTATCATGAACTCTTCTCTTTTGCTCTGAGGTCAATTATTAATATGGGGATATAGCATCATATTTACAGAGTAACACTGTGTCGTCAAAAGTCCATTTTCTGAGTTTACTTTAGGGTCTGTTGAGGGCCTGGAGAAAAGTTACTTGAATGAATTTTAGTTAACAAAGATGAAGAGGGGGGACAAAGGAGGACACATGGAAGGATATGAGCTGGAAACTGGAACTTCTGATTTAATGAGAATGATTATAACTATTTTGTTTTATCACATCTGTGTGCCATGTGAGTTGCTGCTCTTGAACATAAACCTAAGCTTGCTGGCTGTGAAGGTAAAAAGAGAAGTATGCTATGCTGGATAGTTTCCATCTGATGGGAAAAGTGAAGACAAGGATTATTTTTGCTATTGTTCTTATTTGTTGTGTGTTTTATTTAAAAAATTTAATAGCTCTATTGAGATGTAATTCTGATACCATATTATCTACCCATTTAAAGTATAATTCAAGGAGATTTGGCATATTACATTATTAATTTTTAAAAACTGTATTAAAATCTATTTACATAAAATTTGTCATTTTTTGTGTACAATTTAGTGACATTAATTACATTCACAATACTATGTAACCATCACCACTATTTCCAAAAGTTTTTCATCACCCCAAATATAAATTCCACAACATTAAACAATAACCCTCCTCCACTCTGCTCTCCTCTCAGTCTCTGGTAACCTCTAATCTACTCTCTCTCTATGTGAATTTGTCTCTCTTAGTGACACTTATATAATATTTATCCTTTTATAAATAGGATATAAATAGGCTGGCTTCTTTGAATTAGCATAACATTTTTGAGGTTCATCCATGTTGTAGCATGTGTCAGAACTTCATTCCTTTTCATCATATTCCGGTGTATATATATATACACACATTTTATTTATCCATTCATCTGTCATTGTACACTTAGGTTGCTTTCACCTTTAAAAGCCAAGTGTTTTTGAGAAGTTTCATGTCCCACTCCTGTGCATACTTCCACATATTGTCTGTGATTCATGCACATGAGCTAATCCTTCATTGCAAACTATAATGAACTCTTCTCATGAGAAAGTTTACTAGAATGAAGCTGAGTAAAAAAAAAAAAGTTAAAAAGGAGGACCTTGAATTTTTTTATTCTTAAAGAATAAATAGGTTGCTGCTAATGTTGGTTCAAAGTTCTGTGACTTAAAACACCAGACACTTTATTATTTTTCAGGTGACAGGTGGTTGGCCCAGTGTCAGTTGGGGCCACAGGTATAATTTGGCCACTTGTCCTTTATCATCTGAGGGTAGTAGTCCCTCAGAGTTTCCAAGACAGCAAGAGAGGACAAGCCCCAGTGCACAGATAACTTTTTTAAGTGTCTGCTTGGGTCATGTTTACTAACATCCCAATGTCAGGAGGTGGAGAAATACAGCCTCTCTTGATAAGATGAGGGGGCAAAATCGCATTGCAAAAAGGTATATACACAGGGATGTGAAGTTTATGGTCATTTTTGCAATGTGCCATAGTACTTTTGGACAAATTCAAATAAAAATAAACTCTGTGTGAGTCCAAAGTATCAGGAAAAGTTTTGTACAGATGTAGATGCAGCTTCTTGAGGGCTATATAAATTTTGAATAAGAAAGAGGATGGAGAAAAGGCAAGGTGTGGAGGCAGAGTGCAAGAAGAAATGCAGATACAGAGGGCAGGCAGAGCAAAGAGTGTGACTGAGTGCACATGGAGGAGGATTAGATGGAGTAAAGGTTTAAAATGTTGCCTGTGGAAGATTGAGAAAGGCCTTGAATATCCAGTTAATGAATTTAGAGTTTATTCACTATGTTTTACAGAACTGTTGAAGGTTTTTTTAAAGAAAAGGATAATATGCCGAGTAAATTGATTTAGGAGAATTAATCTGAGGTTGTTAGTTTCACCAGAATTAATTATCCGGAGTTCCCTGGTGATGTACTGGCTTAAAAGGCTTCGGCGCTGGCACTGTCAACAGTGCGGCCCGGGTTTGATTCCCAGTCAGGGAACTAACTACCCACATACCCAAAAAACAAAAAACAAAAAAACAAACAAATAAAAAAATTAATTATCCTGGCAGTAGACAGAATTCCAAGATGACCCCAAGATTCCTGCCCTCTGGGGTACACCTCTATAGTCCCCTCAACTTGAGTGTGGATAGAACAGTGAGTTTGATGGATTTCCCTCCCATGATTAGGCTATGCTATATGACAGATATGAAGGATTTTGCTGATACAGTAAAAGTCCCAAATCACATGATCACTTGACTTTGAGCTAAACAAAAAGGAATTATCCAGAGTGGGCCTGACCTAAACAGATCAGCCTTTGAAAGGGACTGGGTGGGCTCTTATTGAAGCCAGATTCAAAGCAGCTAAGATACTCTCCTGTTCACCTTAAAGAAGTAAACTGCCATCTTGTGGAGATGGCCTCATGGGCAAGAAATGGAATGTAGCCTCTAGGAGCTGAGGGCCTCAATCCTATAGCCATAAGGAACTGAATTCTGCCAACAATCAGTGAACTTGGAAAAGGACCCTGAGACTTAGATGAGATTGCAGTCCCAGCCAACACCTTGATTCAGCCTAGTGGCATTCTGAGCAGAAGACCCACTAACCCATACCGAAGACCCTGACTCTTGGAAACTGGGAGGTAAATTTGTGTTAGTGCTAAATTTGTGGTAATTTTTAATGTAGCAATAGAAAATTAATACAATCCAATTGAAGAATTTAAATCAAGGATTGTATCTTGGCAAGGATTGTACCTACCCATATAATTATGGGTAGAAGCCACTACCCATAGTGACTGAATCAGACGTGTTTAGGGTCCAGGTTGGGAACACATGTTGACATCGTGGCAAAGTGAGTGGCTCAGCAGCCCAGTAACCCCTATTTTCCCTTGCCCTATACCCTCATCATTTGATCAAGTGTGTTTTCACACATGGCCACATGCCGGGTAAGCAATGCTAGAACATGGGAGACTGGCAGGGTCCTAGAAAAATTGATGTGTACATCTGTATTATAAGCAGTTTCTCCTGCAAACATTATTTCTCTGGTGCATGAAGCAGTGTATTGAGAGGTTTTTGTGTTTGTTTTCCTTTTTTTTTTTTGTTTACAAATGCATGTTGTCTTATATCTACCTTGACAATATCATGCAGAATAGTTTTGCTGCCTAAAATCTCCTGTGAGGGGGATTCCCTGGTGGTGTAGTGGCTAGGCATTGGTGCTCTCAACATCTCGGCGTGGGTTCGATTCCCAGCCAGGTAACTACACCCCCACCCCCCCCAAATAAATCTCTTGTATGCCATCAACTCATCTCTTTTCTCCCTCAACCCAAATGCCTGGTAAACACTGATTTTTTTTCTCTCTCTTTTTATCTTCAGAATGTCATATATTTGGAATCATGTGGCCTTTTCATATTGGCTTCTTTCACTAAGCAATATGCATTTTAGATTCCTTCCTGAAATCTTTTCACAGCTTGATAGCTCATTTCTTTTCAGTGCCAAATAGTATCCATTATTTGGGTATACTGAGTTCATGCGTTCACCTACTGAAGGACATCTTTATGACTTTCATGTATTGGCAATTATGAATAAAGCTTCTGTAGACATCCATATGCAGTTTTCTGTGTGGACATAACTTTTCAACTCATTTGGGTAAATACCTAGCAGTGCAACTGCTAGGTCATATGGTAAGACAGTTTAGCTTTATAAGAATCTGTCAAACTGTCTTCCAAAGAGACTGTACCATTTTTGGTGCCTGTGAGCAATAAATGAGAATTCTTGCTGCTGCATGTTTTTATCAGCATTTGGTATTGTCAGTTTTTTTCTATTTTAGCTATTTTAATAGGCATATAATGATATCTCTTGTTTTAATTTGCAATTTCCTAATAACTTAATGATGTTGAGCATCTTTTCATATACCTATTTACCATTTGTATATCTTCTTTGCTGAGGTGTCTGATCTTATGCATACTTTTTAATCAGGCTGGTCATTTTCTTATTGTTGAGTTTTAAGAGCTCTTAGTATATGTTGGATACAAGTCCTTTATGAAGGGAATAATATGTTCTGCAAATATTTTCTCCAATTCTGTGGCTCGTCTTTCTGTTCTCTTAATAGTGTCCTTTGTGGAACAGAAGGTTTTGTTTTGTTTTGTTTCAGCCACTCCTGGGGTGCCTGGTCCCAGCAGCGAGTACCATGCTGTGACTATCGCCAAACTGAGCCACTTGGTGTGCTCATCACTTCTAAGCGCTCCAGAAGTTTTTGATTTTAATAAAGTCCAGCTTATCATTTTGTTCTTCATTATACGTTTTGGTATTACATCTGAAAATGTATCACTAAATCCAAGGTCACCTACATTTCTTCCTATGTTACCTTCTAGAAATATTATAGTTTGACATTTTACATTTAGATCTATGATCTATTTAGGGTTAGTTTTTATGACAGGCATAAGGACAATGTCTAGATTCATTTTTCTTTCATATGGCTGTCTATTTCTTCCAGTACCTTCTGTTGGAAAAAAACTATCCTTTTTCCATTGACTTGTCTTTGCTCCTTCATAAAAGAACAGTTGGCAGTATTTGTGTGGGTCTATTTCAGGGCACTCTTTTCTGTTCCACTTATTTATTTAGCTGTTCCTTCACCAATATCACACTGTCTTGACTATGGTAGCTTTATAGTAAATGTTCAAGTCATGTAGTGTCCATCTTCTGACTTTGTTCTTTGGTACTGTGTTTGCTTTCTGGATCTTTTGCCTTTCCATATAAACTTTACAATCATTTTGTCAATATCCAAAAACATATAACTTTCTGGGATTTTTGTTGCAATTGTGTTGAATCCATCAATCAAGTTGGGAATAATTGACATCTTAGCAATGTAGAGTCTTTCTGTGCATGAACGTGGAATATCTCTCCATTTATTTAGATTTGCTTTCATTTCTTTCACCAGCTTAGTAGTTCTCTTCATGTAGTTCTTGTACATACATTGTTAGACTTATTTTTAAGTACTTCCTGGGGTTTTTTTTTTGGGGGGGGGTATTGCTAATATAATTCAAATTCCAGTTGTTCATTGCTGCTATTAACTTTATATCCCGCAACATTGCCATAATCACTTCTTAGCTCCAGGGGATTATTTTATCAATTCTTTGAGATTTCCAACATAGATAAGCATGTCATCTGTGAATGAAGACAGTTTTATTGTTTTCTTCTCAATCTACATTTAATTGTCTTGTCTTAACTGCATTTTCTTCTAGTACAGTGTTGAATAGGAATGGTGAAAGCTGACATCCTTGCCTTGTTCCTGATCTTATAGAGAAGGCACCTAGTTTTTCCCCATTAAAAATATTGTAGCTATAGGGTTTTTCTAGATGTTCTTTATCAAGCTGAGGAAGTTTCCCTCTATTCCTAGTTTGCTGAGAGTGTTTATCATGAATGGGTACTGACTTTTGTCCTATGCTTTTTCTTCACCTAATGATATGATTATCTGATTTTTCTTCTTTAGCTTGTGGATATGGTGGCTTGCATTCACTGATGTTCAAATGTTGACTCAGTTTTCTAGACCTGGGATAAAATCTACTTGTTGTGGTGTATAATTTTTTTATACATAATTGGATTTAGTTTGCTAATATTTTGTTAAGGATTTTGCATCTATGTTCATGAGAGATACTGTCCTGTAGTTTTCCTTTCTTGTAATTTTTTTACCTGGTTTTGGTGCAAGGGTGCTAGCACCCTTTGGTGCTAGCCTTATAGAATGAGTTAGGAAGTATTCCTCTGCTTCTAGTCTCTGAAAGAGATTGTAGAAAATAGGTGCAATTTCTTCCTTAAATGTTTGGTAGAATGCACTAGTAAACTCATCTGGGCCTGGTGCCTTCTGTTTTGAAAGATTATTAATTATTGATTCAATTTCTTTAACATATATGGTTCTATTCATATTATATACGTATTTCTTTTTGTGTGAGATTTGATAGATTGTGTTCTTTAAGAAATTGGCCCATTTAATCTAAGTTTTCAAATTTGTTAATATAGAGTTGTTTGTACTATTCCTTTATTATCCTTTAAATGTGCATGAGATCAATACTGATGGTCTCTCATTCATTTCTAATATTTATATCTTCTCTTTCCTTGGTTACAAGATCAGATAATTTATTTCGTGAACTCATCCTAGAAAAAGTGCTACATACCTCATTGCTGAATATCACTATGGTCACCTTCGAAGTACTCCCCTGGGGAAGCTAGGCACTGACACCAGCACTTAGTTCATTCTTGAAAGCAATTTTGGAACTCTTTTTCTGGAATGGCCATCAGAGCTGTCGTCGTACACAAAATCTCACAATTAAGTTTACAAACTTGCCACGGTGCACTTACGTTGGCAGCACTATACACACAACTTGGTAAGGTGTCATAACTTTGCCAAGGTTTTGTACAGTGGTATGTAGTACTTTTTCTAGGATGAGTTCATGAAATTAATTGTCTGACCTTTTAGTCTGGTGTTATGAATTGAATGTTTTTGTCTCCCAAAATTTTTATGTTGGAGCATCAACACCAAATGTGATTATAAATAGAGACTGAGAGGCGGTAATACAGATTAAATAAGGTCATAAGGGTGAGGCCCTAACCCCATAGGGCTGGTGCCCTGAGAAGACGAGGAAGAGACACTAGAGTTCTTTTTCTTTGCCATGGGAGGACACATGAGAAGGTCTTAACTGAGAAGGAAATCAGCCAGCACCTTGATCTTGGACTTTCTTGCATCCAGAATTGTGAAAAATAAATTTCTGTTGTTTAAATAATCCAGTTTCTGGTATTTTGTTATGGCACCCAGAGCAGACTAATATACCTGGCTAGAGGATTATTTTTGTTTGTTTGTTTGTTTGTTGTTTTCCAAAGAACTGGCTTTATGTTTGATTGATTTTCTCTGTTGTTTTTCTATTTTCAAGTTCCATTGATTTCTATTCTAAATTTTATTGTTTTTTTCTTCTACTTACTTTGGATTTAATTTGTATTTTCTTAGCTTCCTAAGGTGTAAGCTTACATTATTGATTGTAGATCTTTCTTCTTTTCTAATATATGATTCAACACTGTAAATTTTCCTGTAAGCATTGCTTTTGCTGCATCCCACACCTTTTGATAAGTTATACTTTCATTTTCATTCAGTTAAAAATATTTTTAGAGAGTTCCCTGGTAGTGTAGTGGCTAGGCTTCAGCGCTCTCAACACCACAGCCTGGGTTCGATTCCCAGCCAGGGAACTACCCCCCCCAAAAAAAAATTTTTTTTTTTTAAATTTCTTTCTTTTTAGAATTCTTGTTTGACCCATGTTATTTAATAGTATGTTGTTGAATCTCTGGGTATTTTGAGATTTTCTAACTATCTTTCTGCTATTGATCTCTTTATTTAATTCTGTTTTGGTTTTGAGAGTCTCCTTTCTATCATTTCTGTTCTTTTAACTTTACTGAGGTGTGTTTTATGGCTCAGAATGTGGGTTGCCTTGACAAATGTACCATATGAGCTTGAAAAGAATGTTATTTTATTGTTGTTGGATGAAGTATCCTCTAAATATTAGTTAAATCCAGTTAATTAATGGTGCTGTTCACTTCAGCTATATTCTTTCTGCTTGTTTACCTGCTGAATACTGACAGAGGTGTGTTTAAGTGTTCAGCTGTAAAGTGGATTTATCTATTTCTCCTTACAGTTTTGTAAGTTTTTGCCTATGTATTTAGATGCTCTATTGTTAGGTGCATATACATTAAGGATTTTTATGGTATTTCTATATGTAGTTTTTCTGGTATTTATCCTGCTTGCTATTCTCTGAGATTCCTTGATCTATGGCTTGGTGTCTGCCATTAACTTTGGAAGATTCTCAGCCATTATTACTTCAAATATTTCTTCTCCTTATGGTATTCCCATTCCTTTTGTAACTTCTATGAGGAACTATTAAACTGTCTTCCAATGTGGCTGTATCACTTTTCATTCCCACGAGCCTTGAATGAGAATTCTTGTTGTTCCACATCTTCACCCACATTTCATGTTATCAGTGTTCTGGAATTTGGCCATTCTCATATGTGTACAGTAGTAGTTCATTGCTGTTTTAATTTGTATTTCCCTGATGACATATGATGTGGAGAATCTTTTCATGTGCTTACTTACCATCCGTATATCTTCTTTGGTGAGGTATCTGTTTAGGTCTTTGTATCATTTTTTAATCGGGTTGTTCATTTTCTTATTGTTGAGTTTTAAGAGCTTTTTGTATATTTCGGATAACAGTCCTTTATCCCAGTCTGTGGCTTGTCTTCTCATTCTCTTGACATTATCTTTTGTAGAGTAAAAGTATTTAATTTTAACGGAGTCCAGCATATCAGTTATTTCTTTCATGGATCAATCCTTTGCTGTTTTATCTAAAAAGTCATCTATATACCCAAGATGATCTAGGTTTTCTCCTATGTTATCTTCTAAGAGTTTTATAGTTTCGTGTCTTACATTTAGTCTGTAATCCATTTGAGTGAACGTTTGTGAACAGTGTAAGGTCTATATTTAGATTCACTTCTTTGCATATGCATATTCAGTTGTTCCAGCATGTTGATAATTAACATTTTTTTTTGCTGGTTAGCCTTTATTTGAAAATATTTTCATCTTTTTGTTGACATATAATTAACATTAAATCTTATGTCAGTTTCAGGTGTATAACATAATGATTTGATAATTGTATATATTGTGAAATGATTACCACAGTAAGGCTAGTTAACATTTATTACCACACAGTTACAAATTTTTTTCTTATGATGAGAATTTTTAAAATATACTGTCTTAGCAACTTTTAAATATACAACATAGTATTATTAGCTGTAGTCACCCTGTGTCTTGACTACTGTAAATAATGTTGCAGTGAACATAGGGGTGCACATATCTTTTCAAGTTAGTGTTTTGTTTCTTTTGAGTAAATGTCCAGAAATAGAATTGCTGGGTCATAAGGTAGTTCTATTTTTAAATTTTTGAGGAACTTTCATATTGCTTTCCATATCAGCTGCACCAATTCACATTCCCACCAATAGGGCACAAGGGTTCCCTTTTTTCCACATTCTTTCCAACACTTGTTATTTCCTGCCTTTTAGATAATAGCAGTTCTAACAGCTGTGAGATGATATCTCATTGTGGTTTTGATATACATTTCCCTGATGATTAATGATGTTGACCACTTATTCAGGTACTTGTTGGCTATCTGTATGTCTTCTTTGGAAAAAATGTCTATTCAGATACTCTGTACATGTTTAAATTGGATTTTTTTCCCTATTGAGTGAAATGAGTTCTTTGTGTATTTTGGATATTGGTCTCTTATCAGACGTATGATTTACAAACATTTTGTCCCATTCTGTAGCTAGCCTTTTCATTTTGTTGATAGTTTCCTCTGTTGTGCAGAAGATTTTTAATTTGATGTAGTCCCACTTGTCTATTTTTATTTTTGTGGCCTGTGCATTTGGTGTCATAGCCAAGAAATTTTTGCTAAGACCAATGTCAGGCAAATTTCCCCATGTGTTTTCTTCTAAGAGTTTTACAGTTTCAGGTCTTACAATTAAGTTTTTAATTTATTTTGAGTTGATTTTTGTATATAGTGTAAGATAAGGGTCCAATTTCATTCCTTTGCATGCATGTGGCAATCCAGTTTTCCAACACTGTATGTTGAAGAGACTGTCTTTTTCCCATTGTGTATTCTTAACATTCTTGAAGACCAGTTGACTGTATATGTGTGGATTTATTCTGTTCTGTTTGTCTCTATGTCTGTGTTTATGCCAGTATCATACTCTTTTGATTACTGTAACTTTGTAATGCATTTTGAAATCAGGAAGTGTGAGTTCTCCAGCTTCATTCTCTTTTCTCATTATTATTTTGGCCATTCAGAGTTCTTTTGATTCCATATGAATTTTAGGGTTGTTTTTTCTGTTTCTTTAAAAATAGAAAAAATGCCACTGGGATTTTGATAGGGATTGCATTGAATCTGTAGATCACTTTGGGTAGTGTGGACATTTTAACAATATTAAGTCTTCAATCCATGGACATGAGATGTCTTTTCATTTCTTTGTGTCTTTAATTTCTTTCAACAATATTTTGTAGTTTTCAGTGTACAAATCTATTGCCTGCTGGTTAGGTTTATTTCTAAGTATTTTTGTTCTTTTTGATGCTATTGTAAATGGGATTGTTTCATTAATTTCTTTTTTGGATTGTTCATTGTATAGAAATGCAACTGATTTTTGTATGTTGATTTTGTATGCTGTAACCTTAATGAATCATCAGAGTATAAGTGCATTTTAAAGTTATGAGTCCTGAGAAAAGCATTAGGGAGTGAGCATATAGGAAAGCAGTCTAAGGCCCAATTCTACATTCAAGGTCAGGAAGATCAGAAGGAGCCAGAAAAGGAGACTGAGAAGAGGCTGCATGAAGAATAAGGAGAACTGAGGAATTAGGCTGCACATGCCAAGTAGAGTGTTTCAGGTGGGGTTTAGAAAGATTAAATAACCTTCCCAGGTCACAAACCTCGTTGGACGAGCAGCTAGCATCCAAACTGACAGCCAGACATCAGAATTTATGCTTTTTTTAAAAAAAATTATTGGTGTGACATTGATTAGTAGAAATTACATAGGTCCCAGGTGTACAATTCTACATTACATCATCTATGTGTTGTATTATGTGTTCATCACCCAGTCACTTCTCTTTCCATCACCATGTATTTGTGGCCCTGTCCCTTCTCCCTCACCCACCTCCCCCCTTACCCTCAGGTCTACTAAATTATTGATTGTGTCCATAAGGTTTGTTTCTTTGTTGCTTTTGATTCTATGTTAACAATCAAACTAAATTTCCCCATCCTTTTCCCTTATTTTACCCACTCTCCCATCCTTCCTCCCATCTTAAAGAAATCCCTTTAACATTCTTTGTAGTACTGGTTTGGCGGTGATATATTTCTTTAACTTTTCCTTATCTGGGAAGCTCTTTATCTGTCCTTCAATTTTGAATGCTAGCCTTCCTGGATATATTATTCTTGGTTGTAGATCCTTGGTTTTCATCACATTGAATATTTTCTGCCAATCCCTTCTGGCCTATAAAGTTCCTGTTGAGAAATCAGCTGAGAATCAAATAGGTGTCCCTTTACAAGTCACTACTTGCATTTCTCTTGCTGTTTTGAGTATTTTCTCTTTTTCTTTAACTTTTGCCATTTTAATTATGATGTGTCTTCGTGTGGTCTTGTTTGGGATCATCTTGTTTGGGATTCTCTGTTTCCTTTGGATGTCTATTTCCTTTGCTCGGTTAGGAAAATTTTCATTCGTTATTGCTGCAAATAATTTCTTGATCCCTTGCTTTTCCTCTGTCCCTTCAGGAACATCTATGATTCTGATATTTTTCTGCTTAAAATTGTCCCAGAGGAATCTCAAACCATCCTCATTTTTCTGGATTCTCATATCTGTCTGTTCTAAATGGGTGTTTTCTGCTGGCTTTTCCTGCAAACCACTACATTGTGCTTCTATTGTATCTAGTTCGGTGACTTTTATTCCATTCTTCATTTCAGTTAATGCAGTCATTATCTCTCTCTGGTCCTTTACAATGGTTTGTAAATCTTCTTTAATGCCTGCAATCTCTCTGTTGAAATTATCATTCAGTTCCTTAAGCATTTTTATAATCGTTGCTTTGAGCTCAGTTTCTGATGGGTCTCCTGCCCCTATCTCTTTAATTCTCTGGTTTCTCATTTTTTTGCAGCCTTTCTGACCCTTCCAGCTGTAATTTCTTTGGTGTTCGCTTCTGATACTGCTTGGGCAGAGGTCTGTGGGGGAGGGGTGTCTGTGGCTTTATTTTCTTCCTGTGGCTCTGGGAGGTTGTAGAGGGAGTTTGGACATGATTGCACCTTTCTGTTCTGGGTTTGTCCTGCGCATGGATTCTGCCCTGAGGCTTGGAGTAAGTACTGTTGGCTGGTATTTCAGACCATGCTGGTTGTGGGTGAAGAAATGTGCACACGCAGCCCCCACTCTCCTTCCCCTTCCCAGCTGGAGCCTTCATGCTGTGGCTCTTCACCACCCAGCTGCTCCCCCTTCTCTGGGAACCAGGTGAAGTTCAGCCTCTGTGTTTTGGAGACTGGTCTTCACCTCCTGGGGCCAAAGTGAGGTGCATGTGGTATCTCATGCCCCACCTGTGGGCCTCCTTTCCTTTGTCCTCAGGACTGGGTGGAGTCCGGAGTGCTCTCTTGCTGCTTTCTTCCTCCTCCCTCCCCTAAAAGTAGAATTCTAAGCTGGGGACCATGTCCCCATTCTTCCCTTTATTTCTCCTTTGTTTAACCTACTGCTGGTCCATAGGTACCTTAATGCAATGTATAGGTTTCTTAGCTGTGATCGTGCAATGTGTAGCGGGCCCTTGGTTGAGGTATGGGTGTTTTATTAGTTGTAATTGCCAGAGGAGTTTTTCGGAGGTCCTTCTCACACCACCATTTTGGTCTCAGGGACCAGAATTCCTGCTTTAATTTCTGTGCTCTGCCACACAAATTACAATCATAATGGTGATATACTTAAGTAGCACCAACTCCGTGCTGGGTTCTGTTGTGAGAGCTTTATTTATAATAATCCATTTATGCCCATTATTACACCATTTTATAGAGCAGGAAACTGTGAAACAGAGAGGTTATGTTCAGTCACTAATTGTCTTAGTATATTTTTGAACTCAGTCATCTGGGTTCAAAGTCTGCGTTTAACTGGTATCCTGGGCTGTCTCCCAATGACTCTGCTGCCTGAATAACTAAAGTATCTCAAGGATAATATTTCATAAGGTTGAATAAGGAAGCTCAAGAAGCAAATTAGACTCTTTAGTTAGAAAAGGAAGAAAAGAAAACTAAGCAGTGGCAATTCGACCTTTTGCTCTGTCCATATTGATTTTTGTGCCTTCTAGCCTCAAATAAGCTGATGAAGTGCTATGTGCCTTTCTTCAAGCTTGAACAAAGTACTTGCAAAGTTGCTTTACTCTTTCTTGCCCTGGAGTATGACTGAAAGCAAAATGTAGTACTGTCTTTTAAGCTACATTGGATGAAAGCCTTGATTTGTCAAGGTCATAAAAATCTGATCATAAAGATTAAATCTCATTCACTGGTTTTAATTTAGCCCCTCTTCAAAGTTAAATATAGAAAGGAAATTCTTGCATCTGAGAAAGATTTGGTGCTGAAAATCATATTGCCTGGAATAATAGGTTACAACTGTGTTCTTTTAGAATTTACCCTAAATTCACTTTAAGAGGATCTGGAAGCATATTTATAAATTTAGTATTCTTTCAACTGTGATGATGCCTTCAGATGTCTGTTCTCAGTTGCTTTTTTTCTTTTACCACTATCATGTACTTTTCCTGGACATGACCTCTACTTCTCAACACAGGTGGCCCCCCTGTGCTTTTTCTTGCCACCCCAAATATCCTGGCTTTTGTTCCTAACGTAAGGTTGTGAATTACACTTTTGGAAATAATTCCATGCCAGCATGGGGAACCATCGGTGTATCCCCTCATGTTCGACCTGGCCTGTCATTCCCCAGTCTTGCCTGTGCCTCTCCTATTAGCTTACCTCTTTTAATGTGATAAAGTCTTAGAATTTTCCCTTATCTTTATTTTTGGTTTCAATTTTCAGAAGGCCAGAACTAAGCCTCCAAGAGGGTAGCGGTCCTGAGATCTGATCGTCAGCAAAGTAGGCAGTAGTTACAGTCTACTTTGTCACTCAGTGTCTGTACAGGAGATGTTAAAAGAAGTCTGCATTTACTGAGTAGAACCTAGTTCCCAGCCTCTGCTAATTATCGCACCATAGGCTGCTAGCCTTGGTCAGAGGAGATGGGTGACCTGGAGCAAAGGCAGGGGTGGAGGGTACTGAAAAGCACTTGCAAAGGGTATAGCATGAAGAATTTCTTTTGACGTTTCTTTTTTTATAAAAATATTTTTATTAGATTTATTGGGGTGACATTGGTTATCAAGAGTTACATAGGTTCCAGGAATATAATTCTCTAGTGCATCATCTATTTGTTGCATTGTATGTTCATCTCCCAATGTGAGTTCTCTTTCCATCACCATATATTTGCCTCCCCCTCCCTCCTCTCCTGCCCCCTCCCTCTTCTCCTACCCCTCTCCCTATACCCCCAAATAACCATTAAACTATTGATTGTGTCCATGAGTTTGTTTGTTTGTTTTTTCTTTGTTGCTTTCAGTTTTATGTTCCCCATATGAGTGAACTCATATGATTGTTGTTTTTTTCTATCTGGCTTATTTCACTTAGGATGATGATCTCTAGGTCCATCCATGTTGTCACAAATGGCAGTATTTCATCTTTTCTTATAGTTGAGTAATATTCCATTGTGTATATGTACCACAGCTTCTTTATCCAGTCATCTATCGAAGGGCACTTTGATTGTTTCCATGTCTTGGTCACCATGAACAGCGCTGCAATGAACATTGAGGTGCATAAGTCTTTGTAGACTAAGGTTTTCAAGTTTTGGGGGTAGATACCCAGAACGAGGATTGCTGGGTCATATGGTAACTCCATTCCCAATTTTCTGAGGAACCTCCACACCATCTTCCATAGCGGTTCTACCAATTTGCATTCCCACCAGCAGTGTACCAGAGTTCCTTTTTCTCCACATCCTCTCCAGCACTTGTTATTCCTTGTTTTATTTGTTTGTTTGTTTGTTTGTTTAATTTTATGTGGGTAGTTCCCTGGCTGGGAATCAAACCCAGGTTGCAGTGTTGACAGCGCTGAAGCCTAGCCACTACACCACCAGGGAACTCCCTATTCCTTGTTTTATTGATAATAGCCATTCTAACAGGTGTGAAGTGGTATATTTCATTGTGGTTTTGATTTCCCTGGTAGCTAATGAGGTTGAGCATTTTTTCATATGTCTGTTGGCTATTTGTATTTCTTCGTGGGAGAAGTGTCTATTTAGGTCCTCTGCCCACTTTTTAAATGGGTTGTTTGGTTTTTTTTGTTTTTGTTAAGTCCTATTAGTTCTTTATATATTTTAGATATTAGACCCTTATCAGATGTTTTGTTTGCAAATATTTTCTCCCATTCAGTTGGCTGTCTTTTTGCTTTGTTGATGGTTTCTTTTGCTGTGCAGAAGGTTTTTAGTTTGATGTTGTCCCATTCATTTATTTTTGCTTTTAGTTCCCTTGCCTTTGAGGTCTGGTTCATGAAGTGTTCCTTGAGCCCTAGGTCTGTAAGTTTAGTACCAATATTTTCTTCCATACAGTTTCTTGTTTTGGGTCTTATACAAAAGTCTTTAATCCATTTGGAGTTAATTTTAGTATGTGGTAAGAGTCCACAGCTCCAATTCATTCTTTTGCATGTGTTTTTCCAGCTTTCCCAGCACCATCTACTGAAGAGACTGTCTTTTCCTCATTGCATATTTTTTGCTCCTTTATAAAAAATTATTTGTCCATAAATTTGTGGATTTCTTTCTGGGTTTTCAACTCTGTTCTATTAGTCTAAAACTAAGCTGTTTTGATTATTGATGTTTTATAGTATTGGGGAGTGCAATACCACCAGCCTTAATTCTTTTTATGTCATATTGCCTTGGCAATTAGAGGTCTTTTGTGGTTCCATACAAATATAATTTTTAAAATCTGTTTCGAGATAGTATAATTGTGGGATTTTGATGGGAACTGCATTAAATCTGTAAACTGCTTTGGATAATATGGCCATTTTAACAAAGTTAAGTCTTGCTATCCATGAACACAGAATATTTGTCCATTTCTTTGTGTCCTCTTCAATTTCTTTCAAAAGTGTCCTATAGTTTTTTTGTGTCTAAATCCATCACGTTCTTTGTTAATTCCCAGGTATTTTCATTCTTTTTGTTACAATAGCAAAAGTTATGGACTCTCTCATTTATTTTTCTGAAGATTTGTTGTTTGTATGTAGGAATCCTGTTGATTTTTGTACATTGATTTCGTACCTTGCGACTTTACTGTATTCTTTTATTGTTTCTGAGAGTTTCCTGGTGGAGTCTTTGAATTTTTCTATATAAAGGATCATGTCATCTGCAAATAGTGACAATTTGACCTCTCCCCTCCCAATTTGGATACCTTTTATTCCTTTCTCTGGCCTGATTGCTCTAGCTAGAACTCCCAGTAATATATTAAACAGCAGTGGTGATGGGGACTCCTTGTCTTGTTCCTAATTTTAGGGGAAAAGGCTTCAGCATTTCCCCAATCAGTATGATGTTAGCCGAGGGTTTGTCATATATGGCCTTTATTATGTTGAGATACTTTTCTTCTATACCTATTTTATTTAGTGTTTTGATCATAAATGGATGTTGTATCTTGCAGAATTCTGCATCAGTTGATATGACCATATGGTCTTTATCTTTTATTTTTGGTTATGTGGTGTATCACATTGATTGATTTTCATATGTTGAACCATCCTTGTGCTCCAGGATGATTCCAACTTGATCATGATGTATGATCTTTTTGATGCATCAGTATGTTTTGTTTGCTAATATTTTTGTTTAGAATTTTTGCGTCTATGTTCATCAGAGATAGTGGTCTTTTTTCTTTTTTATATCATCTTTACCAGGCTTTGGTATTAGGGTAATGTTGGCCTCATAGAATGAGTTAGGAAGCAGTGGATATTTGTGTCCTTTCCTTTCGCCCTTGGATTAGTCTCGCCAGGGGTTTGTCAATTTTGTTGACTTTCTCAACCAGCTCTTTGTGGTATTAATTTTTCCTATTATCTTTCTGTTCTCCATTTCATTTAGCTCTGCTTTAATTTTTATTATTTCTTTTGTTCTGCTGATTTGAGGTGATTTCTGTTCTTTTTTTTCAAGTTTTTTAAGATAGGATGTTAGAATGTTTACTTGTTTCTTAAAATAGGTCTGCAATGATATAAATTTCCCTCTTATTACTGCTTCCACTGTGTCCCAATAATTTTGTTATGTTGTTATCTTCATTGTCACTAATTTCTGTGTATTTCTTAATGTCTTATTTGTTCTTTGATCCAGTCATTTTTTAATAAGATGTTGTTTAATCTCCATATATGTGTGGTTTTTCTCTGCTTTCCTTTTACAGTTGATCTCCAATTTCAGAGTTTTGTGGTCTGAGAATACATTTGATATGATTTCAGTCTTCTTGAATTTGCTTAGGCTACTTTTGTGTCCCAACATACGGTCTATCCTTGAGAAGGTTCCATTTGCACTAGAAAAGAAGGTATAGTCTGATTTTGCTGGATAAAATTCCCTGTAAATGTCAATTATGTCCAGTTGCTGCAGTGTGTCATTTACAGCTGACATTTCCTTATTTATTTTTTGTTTGGATCATCTGTCTATGGCTGTTAAGGGGGTGTTTAGGTCTCCTACAGTGATTGTGCTTTTGTCAGTTTCTCCTTTCAGATCTGTTAGTAGTTGCTTTACATATTTTGGTGCTTCCTGATTGGGAGCATATATATTAATTGGTGTCATGTCTTCCTCTTGTTATATTGTGCCTTTTATCTCTATGTAATGTCGATCTTTGTCTCTTGTTATCTTTTTTCACCTGAAGTTTGTTTCATCAGATACCAATATGGCAACTCCTTTTCACTGGTTACCATTTGCTTGGATTATTGTTTGCCATCCTTTCACTCTGAGTCTTCGTTGGTCTTTATGGCTGAGGTGTGTCTCTTAGAGACAGCATATGGATTGGTTTTGTTTTCTAATCCAGTCTGCTACTCTGTGTCTTTTTATTGATGTGTTCAGTCTATTAACATTTAGAATGATGATTGATATATGAGAATTTCCTATGACCAATACTTCCTTTTATTAATTAATTTTTTTTTAATTTTTGTTGTCCCAACTCTATTCCATTTTTTCTGATGTTTTGTTTCAGGTCAAAGAGCCTCCTTCAGTATTTCTTTTTCTTTTTCTTTTTTTGTATGTGGGTAGCTCCCTGACTGGGAATCGAACCCAGGCCACAGTGCTGACAGCGCCAGCGCTGAAGCCTTAAGCCACTACACCATCACGGAACTCCCCACCTTCAGTATTTCTTGAAGTGCCAGTTTCATGTTGGCAGATTCCCTCAGCTTCTGTGTGTCTGAGAAGGTCTTTATTTCTCCTTTGTATCTGAAGGATAATTTTGCCGGATAATTTATTCTTGGGTGAAAGTTTCTCTCTTTTAATATTTTGAATATTTGATTCCACTCCCTCCTGGCTTGTAGGGTTCTTGCTTAGAAGTCTGATGCCACCTGATGGGTTTATCTCTAAAGGTTATTTTTTCTTTCTATCTGCTTTGCGAATTGTCTCTTTGTCTTTGATTTTTAACATCTTCAGTACTGTGTGTCTTGGAAAAGATCTACTAGGGTCCACGTAATCTAGGGGACCTATTTTCTTCTTGAATTTGGGATTCAAGATCTTTCCACATGTTTGTAAAGTTCTCATTTACTATTTGTTTGAGTATGCTCTCTGTAGAGTGCTCTGCTCCTTCTTCCAATCCTATTATTCTGATGTTGTTTTGTCTCATGGAGTCAGATAGTTCTTGCAGAGTTTTTTTCAATTCTTTTGGTTCTGTATTTCCTATCTTCCTCTTTCTGAGATGTTTCCATGTTCTGATCTTCAGTATCACTAATTCTTTCCTCTATCTGGTTGGCCCTGTTTTCTATGGCAGTTATTTCATTTCTCACTTCTTTTATTGTATTATTTAGCTTTCGAATTTTCATCTCATTCTTCCTTATAGTTTGAATTTCTTTGTTAAACTGTTCCTTTTGTTCATGGACTTTCTTTCTGAGATCATTCATCTCAGCTATGGTGTCTTGCCAGTATGTTTTCATTTCTCTGAGAGCCTTTAGAATGGCTGTTTTATATTCTCTGTCAGTTAATAGATTTCTAGATGTATAAGATCCTTTTCTGGAAATTTTTCATCTTCTTTCTGAGTAGCTTTAAATCCTAAGGTACTCATATTGTCTGTTGTGGTCTTCTACATAAACCTTTATTTCCAGTAGAGCCCAGGAGATCACTTTATTTCTCTGATTAGTATTTTTGTAGTGTCTTGCCGTAGAGCAGACACTAGGTGACACTGGGAGGCAGGTTATGGGAGAGAGGGTCGCTGTTTAAGCCGTATCTCTGGTCCTCAGCAACATTTGGAGGCAGGGCCCAGTGGTCTATGTTCTCTACACTTACTGCAGTTTGCTGCAGATACTGTGAGAGAAGGGGGCGGCAAACAAAAAGCAAGCTGAGGCTGCTCTGCCTCTCGCACTTCATGGGGTAAGTTGGGGGTGACAGGGGAGGCCAATGGGATGCAGGCTGAGGCTATTCACATTGGTGGGGCGAATTCTGTCAAATCTGCTCTTACCTTTTCCAGTCTTTCACCTCTGGGTTGGGTTTCAGCGATTTGTCCCTGTGGAAACCACTCTGGGCAGTGTCTGCAAGCAGGATCCCTGAGCAGAGAATGGCACTGGCGCCTAGAGCAGAGGTGGGGGTACCCTGTGAGGGGACTGTGCATGTGCGCTCCATGAGCCACTAGGGCATCGGGAGGGCGCCACGCATGCGTGCGCCAGGAGCCCAGCTGGCGGGGGCCGCGCAAGGGGGAGCACGCTCGCTCCAGGAGCCACCAGGGTGCTGTGAGGGCACCACTGCAGGCACCAGGAGCTGAGGTGGGGGCCGTGCTAGGGCACCCGCGCACGTGTGCCTTGAGCTACGTAGATGCCAGGAGCCGAGATGCTGCATCTGGGCCCCAATCCTGTCTAGGACAGTTCAATGCTGCTTTCGGCTTGCTTGCAACCCAGAGCCTCAGAATTCGGCTCCCAGGCCCCGCCTCCAACACGCCGCTCCTATGTACAGCTTCCCTAGGGTCTCCCCGCACTCATGCCGCTCAGGCTTCCACTCCTGTCACCAACTAGCCTCCCCTGTCCCCTGTATCACTCTGCTCCCTGATTTCTTACCAGTTCCTTCAATTAGTGAAGGTGGTGTTGGGTCCGTGTTCCTTCCCCTCACTCTTGTTGCCCCCTTTTCTCCAATCTTCAGGCGTTTTTCTGCAATGTGTAGATCTCTCAGTTGTCTCTGTGCCACTCAGGGCTTCCCATGCTGGATTGTGGCCAGCAGTCCAACTGGCTTTAGGGACCTCCTCTCTGGTCGCCCTTTTAACATTTCTTGCAAGATAGATCCAATGATGAGAATTCCCTCAATATTTGTTTGATTATTTAGTTTTTAAATTCTTATATGAATATTTAGGTTTTCATTCATCTGAGTCAGTTTTGAAATTACATAATGTACTAGAAAGAGATCCATTTTGTAAGTTTTAAAATTTATGAGCATATTTTATATTATAGAATTTCAACTGTCAATACTTATATTCCCTTCTTCATTCTTAATTTTTTATCTTCCCTACTTTTATCAATCAATCCTTCATGAGATTTGTCTATTCTATTAATTTCTTCAATCAGATTTGATCCCATCTATTGCTTTTTAAAAATCTCATTGGTGTCTGTTATTACCTTTATTATTCCCTTTTTACTTTTCTTGTTTTTACCACATGGTTCTTTTTCTAACTTGAGTTGAATGCCTCATTTTAAGTCTTTCTCATTTTAAACTGTAATGCTTTTAATTTTTCCTGTAGGTATTATTTGACTTGCACCCTACTGGTTTTGACAAGTATTGCTATCACTGTCATTCAGTTTTAAATATTTTAATTTAATTATGTACATATTTAAAATTATTACACTTTTTCCTTTGACAAGCATTATTTAGATTTTTTTTTTTTTTTTCAGTTTTTAAACATGTTGGGGAAAGGAAGACTATTCATTATAGATTTCTGATTTTTGGCAGAGAATGTGCTCTGAACAACATCTGTTCTTTGGTCTTATGGAGATTATCCATAGTAATGTCCAGTTTATATAAATGCCCATGTATGCTTAAAAGGAATGTATTAGTCGCTCTTTATTGAGTGCAGGGTTCTATATGTTCCCATTGGCTCAAGCTTATTAATTACATTTCTAAACATCTTTATATTTACTAATTTTTATTTAATCTATAAGTCTCTGACTTTTCAAAATCTGTTGTTAATTAGTATTTTTACATTCTTTGAGGACAGTATAAATACCATAGACACTGTATCTCTATTTATTTTTTGTGAGTCTGTTTCTATTTTCTTTTGTTGCTCCTGGTTTTTAATCACTCATCTTTCTCAAATCTCTGGTAATTTCTGAATACATACTGTAGAGGAGCATTTTTGGAGGGATTTGAGGCCTAGAAAATTCTACTCCTCTAAAAATGGTTTACATTTACTTCTGGCAGGTGTCTAGGGATAGATGTAATCCTGGATCACTTTCATCCAGGTCTGAGGACTGAGATGGTTTGAAGCCAGTCTTTGGTTCCTTGGAGGGCCAGATTATTTCACCCTTATCTATAGGAAGTAGCCCTTTGAGTTTCCAGGTCAAAGTATGGGTGATTTATTAGATTTTTCCTTCCTTGGTGGACCTAGATTTCAGTTTCTATTCTCCAACTTTTTGAGGTTTTCAAAAGCTTCACTTAGTTTCTCAGATTCTCAACTGCCTTTTCTGGAACTAGCCCGTATCCTTCAAGAAGAATTTGCCCCACATGTTAGGCTTATCTGTCAGAATTTCCTTTTTTTCTAGATTTGGTCCTATAATTCTTCACTACTTTCTCTCTGCAATCACATAACACACACACACACAAGTGTGCACACATTTTAAGGAAGGAAAAAACTGTATTAAAATTGTAATAATATATATTGATAACCAAAGATGAATACAAGTCACCTTTGACTTGTACATTACACGAGGTGTTCAAAGTGGTTACCATCAGCATCCAGATGCTTCTAATTACGGCAGACTACGGCTTGAGCAACGCTGACTGAAGTGTCTACTTGTATCACTGTGCATGCCGTTTCAATCTCTTCTCTAAGTACTACCAGTGTAGCCATTTTTCTATGGTATAAACACACCCTTTAAGGCCCCCATAGGCAGAAGTCAAGGGCTGTTAAGTCAGGAGAACATGGGGGAAACTCAAACTACTTTCTCAAATTTCAGATACCACTTCGAAATGGTCTTTCACTACTTGAAAGACAGCTGGGTTTCTACCAGTTTCTTTGATTGTCCTGCCTGTCACAGGGTGATGCTAGCATTCATTTGATTAATACCATCTTTTGAGCGAATGTCATACTACACATTAGTACTGTAATTCAGTTCCACTTCTAAAAGTCATACATAGATAACATCTCTTAAAATGTGTATATATTTTTTGGCACCCTGATAGATATATATTAATAGATAGATAGGTTATTTGTTCTTAGTGCCAAGATAGGCCTACATTACCTAGGTTGCCCTTATGAGAAGCTGAAGTTCTTATTATGTGTACTTTTAAAAATAAATTTTATTATTGAAATATACATATGAAGTCTGACAATTAAGTTCATGAACTTGCCACCATGCACTTATGGTAGCGGCACTGTACAAATGACCCAGTAAGGTTTCATAACCTTGGTATGTCTCTCTCACAGCTGTGTTCGTGTTGACCTGTGGTGGTGGTTTACTGAGCGTTGTTCATTATTGTTGTTGAGCATTTTTGTGTGCCATCACAAGAATGTTGGAGCTTGAATTAGAGCAGTGAACAAACATTAAATTTCTTGTTAAACTTGGCAAAAATGAAAGTGAAATCAGGGACATGTTAGTTCAAGTTTATGGGGATAATACCATGAAGAAAACAACAGTGTAAAGTGGATTAAACATTTTTCTGAGAAGAGAGAAAGCATCAATAATGAAAAGTGGTCAGGGCAGCCAGTAATGAACAGAACTGACAAAAACATTGCAAACATTCCTTGAGTTGTGCGTCAATATCATCAACTGACTGCGAGAAGCAGACCAAGTAAACATTGATAGAGAAAATTTTAACAAAAAATCTTGGTATGAGAAAGGTGTGTGCAAAAAATGGTCCCGAAGGAGTTCACTGATGAACATAGGCAAAGGAGAGTCGAAGTCTGGCAAGACCTTTTGGAGAGGCAATACAATGTTTTGGGCTGTGTTATCACTGGTAATGAAACATCGAAATACCAATATGACCTTGAAACAAAGTGTTGAAGTGCACAATGGAAGTCAGCCAATTCTCCATGACCAAAAATATTCTGTTAGCCCAGCTCAAGAGTCAAAATCATGTTGCTAACCATTTTTGGTATCAGAGGGATTGTTCATTATGAATTTGTACCAACTAGACAAACAGTCAACCAAGTTTACTATTTGGAAATGCTGAAAAAGTTAGATGAAAATGACCTGATTTTTTGCCAACAGCTCATGGCTCTTGTATCCAGACAGTGCACTAGCTCACACAACACTTTCTGTGAGGGCATTTTTAGCGAATAAACAAATAACTGTATTGGAACACCCTCCCTACTTACCTGATCTGGGCCCCACTGACTTTTTTCTTTATCTGAAGATAAAGCAGATATTGAAAGAATGACATTTTGATGACATACAAGACATCAAGTGTAATACGAAGACAGCTCAGATAGCTATTCCAGAAAAAGAGTTCCAAAATTGCTTTGAAGGGCAGACTAGGTGCAGACATTGGTGCATAGCTTCCTAAGGAGAGTACTTTGAAGGTGACAGTAATGATATTCAGCAGTGAGTTATATAGCACTTTTTCTAGGATGAGTTTGCTAAATTAATTGGTAGACCTCCTACATATACAAATCATGAGTATACCGCTCGATTAATTAGTACAGTTTTAACACATTCAATGACTGCTGACCCAGTCAAGAAATAATATCAGCATCCTGAAGCCTGCCCAGTGTCTCTTCATCCCTTCTTTCTCATAATCTCACTTGGCTGCTTCTTCCTTTCTGAACACCTTGTAAACCAGATATCATTTGGTCCCTTTTAGTTTTAATTATGAAATGCCTATCGTTGGTTTGTCTTTTATCTTTTAAAAAAATCTATTACCAGGACAGTTTTCTCCCCTTCCATTTCATCTTTTTTCCCTTGTGATGAGCCCTTTCAGGTCTTTTAACCAGTTATCTCTTTAGATTGTGTACAATAATTTCTTGTTTTCCCATGTGTGGTTTGTAGAAAGCCTTCAAAACTCATGACCACCTGCTGACATGTAAAAGATGTTGTTTCAGAATATTGTTGTTTTATACACATTTATTTTACCCTTTTATTTCTCATGTCAGGGTAGCCTTGCTCCAATTTTCCTTTCTTTAAATAGATATGATCATAAGAAACAAATCAGGAACTTTGGTATTTGGTTTGCATTCTTCTCTTGCTCTCTCACTGCTTTAGACACATTGTGAAATCACAGAGAGGATCGCAGAGCCATGTTTTTTTGCAGCTGGGATCTTGACGGATCACAGTTGACTAGTTGAACTTGACTTCAAAGCTCTCATTTGCCACCTTCATCGCATTCATTTTTTTCAGCTCAACTACCTGATACAGTGGCTGGCGTATGATGACATTCGGTAGTTAATTACTTAATGGTAATCTCATATGATGGTTCGGTACGTCAAGATGCAGGGGCATATGTGAGGTGAAACAGGAATCGCCAAGCATTTTCTTTCTTTTTAAGCTAGAAAGGAAGTTGACTTCTATCTCTGTCTCTCCTACCTCTGACTCTTGGAAATTTGGTAAATTCAATTTCCAGCATCAAAATATCAGAATCATGACAAAATGAGCATTTTGTTTTACTTAGCTCTTTTCATTGAGAAGTGTTGGGTACGATGTATTGTAAGTATAGTTTGTGCTTATCATCAGTCTATGGGGTTACTTATAAGACCCTAGAATGCTAACAGTTAACCAAGACATCATTACCTGAATGGTTTTGGTCGGAAGTTTTCCCAAAAAATGGGATCATTTCCAGAAACAGGATAATCAGGGTTCAAAGTTTACCTGTTGTAAAGGAAAATCATAGACAAATCAGCTGTCTGACGCAGAGATGTGTGAGCTTCCAGAACAAGGTCAGCCTGCAGCCCAGGAAGGCTAGATACAGAATTGGGCAGTTATTATCTGGTACCATTCTGGGGAAAAAGTGCTAAGGTTAGGGGTGGATAATTGGGAGGTGTCCTCTGTAGTAGGACAGTGGTGTTTTAACACACTTCACCTTGGCCTATATGAAATCTTTAATATTTTGTTAGGGTTAGCCTTATGGTTGATATTAATATATAAACTTGATATGCTAGTGTTTATAATGCAATAGTTTCTTTCATCTTTGTGTGCTTACTGTGCACCAGAAGCCATGCTAGCTACTTTATATAGAGTGTCTCATTATTATAGCAGCCCTATATAGTAGAGGTGTCATTGCCTGGATTTTACTGATAATGGGACCTGGGATCTTTTCTGGAATGATGCTCTCTGGAGAGGCAGGTTGGCCAGGCAGGCTCTCCTAGTTTTATGGCTCCAGAGCTCCCTCTTCTGTTGTTCTCCCAGAATGTTTGGAAGTGTGGTGTCTTACTTTCTTAGATCTCTTGGCTCTTGCCCCCTCCTCTACTTTAAGTGGAAAAGTTCTTTCTCCTCCCCTCTTGTCTCAGTTCAGCTCTAGAGTCCCCTCCCATTCATTACTCCTCATTGCACTTAGACTGGTAAGGTTCTGGATTGTAGGCCCAGATTGCTTCTATGTGCCACCACAGTCCCTTTGTTCTCAACATTGAGCTAGACCTGCAGACCCCCTTCCAGATAGGCTGGCTGCGGCTACTCACTCGATGATTGGAGGTCCTTACATTCTCAGGAACAGCATATATCTTTTCACTATCCCTCCACTTCCTTTTGTATAATTGCAGTTATCACAGGGATTTAGTTGCTGTCAATAGTTTGTCCCACTCTTACTTTGTCACCTAATTTTGTAATAGGTATTAATCATGAGATTTTGGTGTGCTCTCCTAGTTCATTCTCAATCTCAATCTCCACCCCACCCCCACCCTCTGCTGTCCCCTCTCTCTTTAATAAGGAAATTTGAGAAATTAAAAAAAAAAGAAAGAAAATGCAAGATAATGTCACTGTTTTCCTAAAATTTTAAAAAACATTATATTTAAGTAAATTACAACATTTTGGGGGAGATCTCCCAATAAAGTGTTAAGGTGCCCTGCCCCAGCACTCCAGAAGCCAAAGTAGAGATGTAGGGGAAGACAAGGGTGGAGGAGAGAAGGGAAAGGGAAAAGGTGGGAGGGGTAGTGATTAGAGTAAAAGCATGTAGCAGACCCATACACTTCTGCCTGGAGGAAACCAACAGTCAGGCCAAAGCCTCCCAGGGGCGTAGCCAAACTGGACCTTTTTCAATTACAAATCTGAGATTGAAAAGTAATTTATTCTGAGTGAAACAAGTTTACCCTTGGTTTCAGAGGTTGGAGAGGAGACAGGGAATCAGGCCCTACTTGTTTAAGACCAAAAGAAGGTAGGAAGGGCTGGGACATGGACAGGTTTCCAAGAAAATAAGGCTAATAGCAAACAGGCCTGAGAGAGAGAAAGAGAGACAGACAGACCACATGTAGATGTTGCAGTCAGTCAGCCCAGCTGAGTCAGAAATCACCCCAGCTCAGGCCCCTGTGAGATGTGAGTGTAAATGCTTCCATTCAGTTCTAGTCCCCTGCATTCCAGGTCATCTTTAGACAAAGGCTCAGACATCATGGAACAGAGACAAACTGCCTGCATTGTGCTTTGTCCAAATTCCTGCCCATAGAAGCCAAGAGCATAACAAAAAGTTGGTGGTGGTGGTTTTACACCACTAAATTTGGGGAACACAGCAGTAGATAACCAGAATAGTTATGATGATTGGTTGAAGGAGATTAGCCATTGCAGATTTCAGGGGAGGGCTGCAGTGTAAGCAAAGGCCTCCATGGCCCATATCTAGGGAACTGTTTGTTGGTCACTCCCGCCGAAGGAGTGGCCTCTCCATCCCAGCGCATGAGCAGCCGTTTGGTCCTGCTTCAGGAAAAGTGTGCTTATCCCAATTAGGGATATGTTTGTCTGACATCCTCTGAACTCTGATGTTAACAAGAGAAGCCTTTCATCTAGTTCCCAGGGTCTACCCTAGAGGGCCAGTTAGCTTTTATTGTTTTCTTGCTGGCATCCTGCTGACCTTTGGCTTTTCCTCTACAGTGAACCTATTATTTCATTTGTAATGATGATGTGTTATCATCTACTTTCTTCTTTTTGTCTCTGGCATCCTTTTAGCAGCTTCTTAGGTGAATGAGTATTTGAATTATAAATTGTTTCAGCTTCTTCATACAGTATTGACCCTCTGAAGGGCCCAGCACCATCTTTGCAGCAGTCCTATAGTATTTGATTTCTACTCTGCTCATACAGTGGGAGGCAAGCATTAATAACCCAGTGTTCAGTCCCTTTCCTGCAGGTACCCTCCCTGGTGCTGCCACTCACATTTCATTGTCATCATGGAGGTGGACCCCAAACTCTGATTCAGAATGCAGGAGACATCTGCCTTACTGGTCTGAGCTCCCCTTCCTTGGAGGTTCACTGTACTGGGCCCCATCAGAGTTAATTGGCCTCTAAAGAGACTCACTTATCCCAGGGAAGTGATATACCAACTTATTTCAGGATCTGAATGTTGCCTGAGCCCTCCATAAGGCCATCCACTATCTCATCGTGTCCCTCACATAGTATAACCCTTACTAGCTTAGTCTGAGCTTCCTTGTCTTTTCCCTTACAGACACACATATGAGGTCTGACAATTAAATTTCAAACTTGCCACCATGCGCTTATGTTGGCAGTGCTATGCCAACAACCCAGTAAGGTTTCATAACCTTGGTATACCCGTGTCTCACAGCTGTGTTAGTGTCAGCCTGTGGCGGTGCCTTACTGAGTGGCGCTCATTATTATTGAGTGTTTTTGTGTGAATGTTGGAGCTTGAATTAGAGCAATAAACAAACATTAAATTTCATGTTAAACTTGGCAAGAATGGAAGTAAAATCAGGGACATGTTAGTCCAAGTTTATGGGGATAATTCCATGAAGAAAACGGCAGTGTACAAATGGAGTTAACGTTTTCCTGAGGGGAGAGAAAGCATCAATGATGAAAAGAGTTTAGGGAGGCCAGTAATGAACAGAACTGATGAAAACATTGGAGAAATTTGTCAAATTGTGCGTCAAAACCATTGGTTGAGAAGCATTGCAGACCAAGTAAACATTGATAGAGAAACAGGAAAATCTTAACTGAACATCTTAGCATGAGAAAGGTGTATGTACAAAAATGGTCCCAAAGAAGCTCACTGATGAACAAAAGCCAACGTGAGTCAAAGTTTGCCAAGACCTTTTGGAGAGGCAAGAAGATGTTTTGGGCCATGTTATTACTGTGATGAAACATGGTATACCAATATGACTTTGAAAGAGAGTGCCAGAGTGTGCAAATGGAAGTCAGCCAATTCTCCATGACCACAAAATTTCCGTCAGTCCAAATCAAGAGTCAAAACCATGTTGCTAACCTTTTTTCACATCAGAGGGATTGTATATTATGAAATTTGTACCATCTGGACAAACAGTCAACAAAGTTCACTATTTGGAAGTACTGAAAATGCTGCGTAAAAATGTTAGACGAAAACAACCTGAACTTTTTGCCAACAACTCATGGCTCTTGCATTACAACAGTGCGCCATCTCACACAGCACTGTTTGTGAGGGAGTTTTTACCCAGTAACCAAATAACTGTATTGGAACACCCTCCCTACTTACCAGAACTGGGCCCCAGAGATGTTTTTCTTTACCTGAAGATAAAGGAAATATTGAAAGGAAGACATTTTGATGACATTCAGGACATCAAGGGTAATATGACAACAGCTCTGTTGGCCATTCCAGAAAAAGAGTTCCAAAATTGCTTTGAAAGGTGGGCTAGGTGCTGGTGTTAGTGCACAGCTTCCCAGGGGCTTACTTCGAAGGTGGACCATAGTGATATTCAGCAATGCGAAATGCAGCACTTTTTCCTAGGATGAGTTCATGAATTTAATTGTCAGTCCTTTTACACGTACATGTGGAGACAGACAGATAGACATGGAACAGCACAGCAAAAGTCTTGTTTTGTTTTCTGGTCCCCATCTGTCATTAAGCCCCAGCAAAGATGATTTATCCTGACAATATCAGATGCCATGTTGCCTGAAGTACTCCCTTACAGTTTAATTATAGAACTGATTATGATAACATCTAATACCCCCCCCCAAAGGTATTATGTTCATAGTATTTTTAAAACTTTTCCAAAATGCTGGGCCTCATTCTAAAAATTTTGAGAGGTATAAAGTTGTGTGATAATAAGACATTTCCCCATCACATTCTCTTTTGCAGCAGATATTTAAAGCCAGGTCACTTTAGGTGACTGGCTCCATAAATCTGTTATATGCACCTCAGATTAGAGAGCACACCCAGCACCCTGATGAGAACCCCATCTCGTGACATGCGAGTACTGATTTCAAGGAAATAGAGCAAGAATAAATCTTACCAGTCTTCACCTTCCTAGAAGGGAGGGGTTTTGTCAATGTGAATGTAAAATTTGGGATCCATAGTTACCAAAGAGAAAATGGATGAGAACACTTACACATTTCATAAAGCACATCTGCAGCCATCACTAATGATTCTTGGTTACTGAAACTCATTATGGGTTCAAACTGGTTATCTCTGGGTAAGAGTGGAGGGAAACACCTATTATAAATTCTCTCAGACCTTCCAGCACCTCATTAAAGGGTGGGGGCAGTGGTAATGGGAGAGGGAGTAATTCTGAGAATTAAAATGGAAAGGAATGATGAGGTCTGTTCTGAGGCCAAAAAGGGGGGGAAAAGGCAAGGGTTTTGCTTGTGCCGCCTCTACTACAATAAAAGGACCTGACACAGATGGACGGTACCCGACAAAATGTAGCCCATAATTCAAGCTGTCAGCTTAATCACACTGTTTCCAGGTAAAGAGAAGGAGCCCTTGTTTCCTGGGTAAAGAGAAGGAGCGTTGTTTGCTGACCCCTGGTCCGCAGCCTGCCGCAAACTGCCCCACTCTGTTGGCCTTTGTGTTGCGGTCCCCTCCTTCCCTCCTTTTTGGCATTGTGTTCCCTTCAAGTGGCCCCCTGGAAGGGACCACCCACAGGGCTGCACAATGGGGACCGAGGTAGCCACCAAAACATAGGTTCTGTAAGACAGCCTGTTAAAAGAAAAATACTGTTTAACTATGTATGTGTTTGTCCTTCCTTCCACTGTTTTGTGTGGCAAACAAAACCCCATATACAAACTTCACTGTGACCGCACATACAGCTGTTGGCAGCCATCAGGTTTCAGGCTTGAGATAGTCGCTTCCAGTTTATTTTCCCAGGACACTAATTCTTGATGCAGTTTATATTTACATGTTTGGATTTATGGTTAGGAAATTTGGTATCAAAGCTAACAAATTGCACTGGCTTCATGAAATTATTTTATTAATAGTCCTCAGACTTGGTGACGTGGCATTGCTGCTGGATGAAATTTGTCTGTAATGCTCTTTAACAAAAGCTAGCATCCCGGAATTCAGTTTTCAATAGCCATTTACACCTCAGTAAAAGGATTAGCGCCAGCCAATTGTTACACTGTTTAAATCTTAATTTGCATCTTTATGGAGGTAGAACTTTTTAGGACCTTTCTGCTTCTCAATTGTATTTGTGTACCTGTGGGTTGGGGGGGTGGTCACTGGAGGTTTTCTCTTAATGGTAAAGGTGCTAAATTGCTTCAGGATGACCAGTAAGCTACACAAATTGAATTAGTCTTGGTTTTAACTGGTAACAGTCCCTTCTGGTTCTTTAGTTATATTATGTAGCTTTTGTGGTCTTTAAATATTTGGTATGTGAATGCATCCTGATACTTCTGCTCAAACTGAAGAACCCTCATGGATCTTTGAAGGATTTTAAATGTTAATGGTAATCAACAAATTTTCTTGGGAATTAAATGTAAAAAACCAGAACTAGAACTTGTTTAAGTGATAGTTTTAAAAGTAATCTTTTCTAGGCAGACCCTGTGTTCTCGTTTAAACATCAAAACCTTGTGTTTTAGAAGGAAGATAGGGTCAAGCCCGGGAGGAGGAGGAAGTGAGATTCAGGGCTAGTGTTTCTGCAGGCATTGGAACTGGAAACAAAGGTGGCTGGCTGTGCTTTGCCCTTTGCCCATCTTTCTGGGTATCTGTTCTACTAAAGTAACACACTCATAACTTGTGGACCACCTCTCCCTTTGTTGTTGCTCTCTCATTTTGAAATATAATTCCTTTCCTAAAACTTCGTTCTGAATTGGACCAACTATAGCATTTTATGATTTTTCATTCTCATTAAAAATACAGTAAATGTATTTTATAAAACTTAAAAAGTAACAATTAATTATGTAAATTATGTAGGCAAACACATTACTATTTTTGGCTGATTACCACACCATTTTGAGACTGTTGTCCCCTAGAGAAAGTAAACCCTGAAAGTCCAGCCTATAGTGCTACAACTGAAACACATAAATTCTAAGTCCCCCAAAAGATAACACCCACAGAAATGTGTGAAAGTTATTTGGTAGAGTTCATTGTTTTAAGGAAAAGTTTGTTGTCTGTAGCTCTCATACAGGGTTCTTTTTTGCCAAGAAATAATTCTCAGTTTGTGATACAGAAAGAAAAAGCATAGCAACTTTTCTAACTCACTTAAAAAAAAATTATGTCTTAATTTGAGTGTTCACATTAGCCTGGAGTAGAGTTGTTTTCTTTTAAATTAGTTCCTAAATTCTCTGTGACTGAAAATGAAGCTAGAAAGCAATTACTTTAAATTTAGCCACAAAAACGTGTTCATTATATACTTTAACTATTATTGGGTAAAAAATAAAATGTACCTCTTTAAATCATCATTTGTGTTTCTAGCGATTGCTTGTCATTCATCGGGTTTATCCACTTGCTGGACTTCGCAGAGAACAAACTGATGGTGAGGTCCAGTGTGTTGATGCCAGGCCAGTGCACACACTCCCCGGGGAAGACTGGCATGAGCTCTTCAGGCTCATGCTCCCCACCTGGAATTGTTTGGGCAGTAATGCGAATAGGAGATGTCAAAGAACTTGGGGTCTTGAATTCTAACATAGCAAGTGTCTTTATAACACATAGTGTCTAATCTTTAGCTCTGTACAGTGTGAGAATTTTTTAATGGAGTTATTTTCAGCAAAGGATTGATGGATATTTTGCAAACTAAAATCTGATTATCAGGTGGGAGGATAACTGTTTGAAATCCTCAACACAGACCAACTCATATTCTAGCCAAATTTCTTGGTTAATCTGGAGTAGGCCATAAGCTTGGGGTAGACAGTGCTTGTGTCTATCTTGTTGGTCACCTGTTGGAATCCCTGGAAGCCCTGAACTGGTATAATACCTGCATCTAAAAACTGTAAAAAATCAGTGTGTCATGAATTTCTCTAATCTAGGTTTTAACCTTGGCCTGTCATTCAACACATAGTTTTATTAAGTGTATCTTCAGCATTGTGCTGAGTGTTATGAGAATATGAAACTCAGAGTAATATAAAAACTTGTAATTCTAATTGCTGTTCTGAAGAAGCTTTTGGTCTTGTTGAGAAAACTGGGCAAGCATGACATAAATAGAGAAAAGTATGGTGTAGGACATTGTATTGTGCTAAAGGACCTCAGTGATAGGAAAGATCCCACGAATGAGGTAGTCAAGGAGTTCCTGGACCAAGTGTGAGATGAGCTAGTCTGAGTAAGCCTGGTGTTTGCATTGATCAGACTGGGAAAGAACAAATGTTATCTGGCATTTGTCCTGACTGGCCCATCTGATGTTACTGAGCTCTAGCATATCATGGTAGTATTGGGAGTCAGGAGAGGTGTAAATGCAAGTAACAAGGGGTGCACTGTCTATAGAGAATTTATAAGTAGTAAACAAACCACTAAATTCAGCCTGCTGCTTTCTTTTACCATCACTCCTAAGAAGACAGAAATAAGCTCCTTCTCCCCACCCTACCTCCCCTTGTTACACCAGCATTAGCTAATGTCCTCTAAGTTCCACGGTTGCATAGTGTTTTAGAGGAGCTGCAGACACGTCAAGCCATGGTCTTGCTCAGGGTCTATGACCTGGTAGGGAAGTGAGACTAAAGGCAGTCTAAGTGGGAGATGCAAGCCCACAGGTGAGCACTATTTGTTAGGAACAATATTTAATCTTCTTTTGAATTTTTAAATTTGGAAGATGTCATATAAAAATAAAACTTGTGATTGTGAATTTCCAGCTTCTCTTGAAAACTAGGAAGATCTAACATCAGCGAGACACTCTCTACAGTAGGAGCCTAGGGTGACTGGCCCTTTGAGGAAGGCATGTGCCTTAGCTTTCTGCAACCTCGCCCCCAACCCCCCACTCATCCCCCCTGCTCCACCCCAGTCCCTTGGCCATAGGAACTTGTGTCCTCCTGGCTGTTACACCTGGAATGATGGTTTCTCCTTCTCTGCCACTCCACCACCGTTCACACACTCACACATTCTTCCCCTGCCATCAAGAGCACCAAGTCAGGCTCCTGGCTGCTCTCTTGCCTCAGTTCTCTCCTCACCAATCCCATCTGTGCACACCCAGCTGCCAGGCTTACCCTCTCGGAAACTGCTTTCGGGAAACCAGCCATGGCTCAGAAAGCTGTGAGGTTTATTGCTGTTTTCTCATCAGAATGTCCTATCAAATTTTATTTCCTGGTACTATCTTATCACCAACAGCATTCCCACCAGGCCAGACTTGCCTCCTTCCTGGTCCCCACACCCCTCTTTATCTGGTATTTCCTGTCACCTTTGCCTTTGCTACTCCTTAGCATGAATTGTCTCCCCTCTATCTAAATCCTGCCTGCCCAAATTCCTCCTCCTTGGTTAGGCCCCTGTGATGCCTGGGATCACTTTGTCTCTCTACCCCCTCACAATTCTGATTGTCTTCCCATTGATTACCAGCTCTCCTTTACTGCTCTGAAATTGGCTCACCTTAGGTGGGCTTATCAAATTTCCCTTCTTAAGGACTGGCTGTTGTTCTGTGAATTGAGTGGTAACAAGATAAAGCCTTCCAGAAAGAATTAGGACCCAGATTTTGCCTGAGAGAAAAGAAGTATTCACAGGTACTGTATAAGTCACATAGGGCAGAAGTCTGGAAGGTTTGTGGTACCAGAGCTTAGTGGTGAAGGAAGGATCCAACACAGAGTCTGACCCACAGGAACTAAGAACCCAGGCTTAGAGTTCAAACGAGAGCTCAGGAGTCAGCAAGGAGCTGGAGCATTGACAGGGTGGCCCGGAGTCTGGAATAGGGCTTGAATCCAGAGGACCCATTGTATTTCCTGCCCAGAGTAAGAGCCTGCTTCAGAATAGGGGTGGGCCTGGGCCTTCACTTGTCACTCACCCTCCAGTAGACAGGCAGAGCTTGTCTCTTTCGTCCTTTTGATAGCAGGCATATGGCCATCAAATAGAGCCAGTAACTTAACCAACTGCAGTACAGATTAGTAATATTTTGCTAATTAACATATTGCTTTATAAATTGTTTCATTTTCTTTTTAGGGTATCTGTTGAAAAATGCCAACTATATATGTGATTAACTCCTCGAAAGATTTAATACTGTTTTGTCTTTGATATCCTCTCCCATAGTTTTTTAGAATCATTCTTTCCCCAAAGTAGACATTTTTTAAAGGAAGTTTGTAAACAGTCTCTTTGGAGACTACTGTAAAACCATGATAAACATAATCTAAAACAGTGGCCAAATTGTTAGACTCAACAAGACGCTCAGTACACTGGAAATAGATAATGAAAGCTAAATCCCTCTTTCCATGCCTTCCTGTTGTTACTAAGAATAAAGAAAATTTTATTGCAGTGGGATCTAAATGGAGAAATAATAATCATTTTTCTGCATTGAGAAATAGAGGACATAACCTATATATACTTCAGCTAACACTTTTCAGGTTCTTAGCAGTGACAATTTAAGTAAATTTCATATGAGTTGTGGAGATGTAACTTTATTGATTGACAATATAAAATTAGCCTTTTCTGCTGTTAAGATTATCTGGCATTCTTATCAGTAAAGTAGAATGCAGAGCGAGATTGCACCGGTGTGGACTTGAACATCATTAGTCTTCAAAGAGTTAAAAGTTACTTCCTCTGATGGATTCAAAACTGCCACATACACAAACAAGTTTTTCAAACTGCCCCCTTTTACATCTTTTTTGAGAGATAGTCTAGTTGCTGCATTTTTTGTCTAGATTATATTACAGATATATTTCAGTAAACCAGCATAGATTCTAGAAGCTGGCCATCTGTGCTTAAACAAACATCTCATGCAGCACCTGTTTTATTTGATAGGCTCTGTAATGGCAGTGACCTTCTGAAGGAAGACCTTAAAGACTGTGGAGTAGCTGTCCTTCCGCTTCTGAGACTCTCACCTGGGGGTGGCAGTGATGAAAAGCATGTCAGGTACTACTGTTGTGAAACTGCTGCTATGGTGGGGTGGCCGTTTTTGTTCCCAGATGCTTCTGATGAGGTTCACAGAGTTGCCAAACATTAGTCCACAGGATCAGCACTAGGGGAGACATTCGTAGTTTTCAGTTTAACTTTTTTATGGACTTGGCCACCTACTTCTTTGTAAATGTATTTGTTTCTAATTGTTAACTGGATGTATCCATTCAATCCCTGCTTATAACAATTTTTTTAAGAGTTTACTTGGCTGGAGGGAGCACCGGTAGCCTTAGTCTGGTATGTTATATTAGCATACCTTGAGGAACAACCCACAATGTGACCCAATATAGCTACCACCTGGAGGGATGTCCTTGGCAGGTCTAATCCCAGATCAGTTCCTAAATTTTCAAGGTCATGCTAGTGATACAGACTCCCAATCTAGAAGATACAGATCCCCAGTCTACAAGTATGGTACCTGCATCAGCAGCATCTAGAAGACCTGGGAGCTTGTTAGAAACAAACCTTCTCAGGCCCTACCCAGAACCCACTGAATCAGGAACCTGGGGGTGGGGCCTAGCCATCTGAGTTTTAATGAGCCCTTAAGAGACCTCTCCTCCCTCAGTTATGAAAGCCATCATTCTGAGCATGTGTCTTGAATGTCCATAAAGCTGGGATGAGAGAGAGATTTAATTATTTGCCGAGTAGTTGACACCTATGAACCATGGTTCTTCCATACCTTTTTGGCAGTCTGGGTTTCTTTCCTTGGCCTCAGAAGCTTTGTGGCATCTGGGCTACTTAGTTCATAAAGTTATAAATGTGTAATATGTGTAATGGTTTGTTCAGTGCTGGCACCTGGTAGGTGACTAATTCATGTTGCATGAATGTTACCCTGATTTTTGTTTTGGGAACTGACTACATTTCTTATTAAAATATAACCCTACCATTTACTAGTAGAGAACAAATTGTTATTTGAGCTTGTCACAAGAAAACTTGGCTACTATGGTTCCATTTCACGGACTGCAAGATGGGGTTTGCAAGACCTGAATGTGTTTACAGTACCTTCTGCACCTGTACTAGCAATCTCTAAACTATGGGAAATGCTGCAATGACCTTCCCGGTCATTAGCTTTTCCAATGTAAATTAGTAAAAGGCAATCTAAGAAAATACAAGTAGTACTGTTTCATGAAAACCACTTGTAGTATGTGGCATATAAAGCATATATGCATTTATAATTCTCTGTGCAAACTGACTTATTAGACTAAATGTTTCATTATGGACTCTTAACCTGGCCTGCCAAACTCAGATATACGATATATCAGCATCTACTAGACTAACAGTTTGTTATAGTTTCTCAACATGCATAATAGAGCATTGATTTCCATTATGAAAGGTTGCATTTTTTATGCCTATTGATCTATAGTTATGTATAAATCAGCCTTCCATAAGAAATGATCCTTGTTTATGAGCAATGCGAATTTTAAAATTAATATCTAGAGCCTTCAAGACTGTTGTTTTTACCACAATCATTTTTTGAAGCCAGATGAAGTCAGGAATGGTTACTAATGTCAATGTTTTGCTCTGTTACAGTTAGAATTGCCCTGTGTGTGACTGGGGTTGCTGATTAATGCACACTGTCATTGGAAAAAGTGCCAAGTGTTTATATGGCCTTTGAGAGATGAGCAGTCAGGTGTTTAAATACAGATTCTCTCTAATGAATTTTAATCATGGCATCTAACTCCCCCATGTTCTACTTGATCTAGACACTCCCTCCACCTCTCAACTCCTGAGTTACGGCTCTCCACACCACTAAGTGAAATATTCCTTTCTGCTTTGCATTCTCCTCTGGACCAAGGCAGTCCATTTGATAAACCATTCCAGAAACACGGATTTGGAAAGAATGATCTACTTTTGTTCCTTCATTTTTAAGAACTCTCATATTAAGGAATTCTAAGCTAGGCAGAGTGGGAAGGCTCTGACAGGTTATAGAACTGTGTTTGATATAGCCACAGCCCTGCTTGCACCCCTGACCAAACCATGGCAATCAGTATCTGTCTCTTTAATCTCATCTGTGACATGGGACATATGCCCCATAGCATACCCTAAAAAATTGTGTGAAGACTTCTGAATTCCTGCTTACAAAATGAAGTATCTTAAAAGAAAAAAGAAAAAAAAATCCATGTTATCATTATTGATTTTTGTTTTATCAAATATTAAGTGTTCAAAGATCTTCATATGAAAGGTTTACTCTTATTAGGTGGAGGACCAAGTTATTATTTTAGATGGTTATGAATTATTCAAATCTGATTCATGTCACTCGGGTAATTAATAAAAAATTCTATTTGTTGTTGCCTTCTGGAAAACATTTTAACATAAAAACTATTACTTAATAAGTAGTTTTATCTTATATGAAAACCCTAATGAGACGATTCATTAGTTTATTTTTTTTCCCAGATGCAATTCATTGTCGCTGTTAGTGGCTACTTTTAGATACAATTGCCCAATTGTGCTCTCAAACTCAGCCTGAACAATTGAGCCAGCTTTATACTGTTTGGAGTATAGTATGTAAAAACCTCTTTATTTTTTTCTGCTTATGTTCAGAACAAAATTCATGATATTTATTACTTTGTATGCATTTAAACCTTGGGTAAATTACCAATCTATTATTGGTACATTTGTTTAAATTGCAGTTTTGGGATTAGAACCCATTTCAAGTATACAAAATTAATGTAAGCTATATAAAGTCTGTTCTTTTATCATATATTTTTAAATTTTATTTTATTTTTTCAATTATACTTGGCATTCAATATTAGTTTCAGATGTACAGCATAGTGGTTAGACATTTATATAATTTATGAAGTGATCCCTACTGTTTTATTATATTTTTAATTAAAGAAATATATAATTTAGCTGACATCAAACTGATTTTCTATGTGGCACTGATGTAAATTTTCCAATGTGAAGTAGGCAAAAAGGAAAAAATTCCTTTAAAATCCTCTATACCACTTTATAAATTTTCTCATCTGGTGTGTTTATGTAGAACAGGCCTAGGGAAACTTTTTCAGGGCAAGGGCCACTTCTGATGTTCTCCAAATTCTCAGGGTTCTCAGGATTCTCAGAGTCCACTAGCTACTGATTTTATTATTCAGGCGGTCACTCAGAATTGCTTGGTGGTTCACCAGTGGACCGTGATTGATGTCTTGCCCATGATTTAAAGCTGTGGGCAAGATACCATGTAGGCAGTCCTGGCCCTTGTACTCCTTGATCGGTCTGCCCTGAAATAAATCTGCAAGGAAGTCTGGTTTTGTGCTTTAAGTATCGGCTTAGCTGTTCAGAAGTTGCAAATTCTAGTTTTTGTATCTCCTTTGATAGCCCATTTGCTGTTTGACCCATGCATGCCAATTAATGGGTTTTGTCTTTTTTGTGAAGTACATAGAATAATGATAAGAAACCTTAGCTAGTTCCTTTATGCTGAGACCCAAAAGATAATTACAGTTGTCAGGGATATGAGTAACCAGAGTCTTGCCTTGACTTTGCCTCTGCAGAAATCATGTGTACAGTTACCGGGAAGGCTGGTCTTTGATAATTACTCCATCCTAACTAATATATCTAATTTAATTCACCCTCATTCAACTTGTTTTTAAGTTTAATTCAACCTAACTAAGCATGCTTTCTGGCCAGAAGCATAGTTGATTTACTCATTAGGACATATATACTGGCTGTGTGGACTAGAAGAATATGCTAGTAGTCTGTGAGTACATTTCCCCAATAGAAATCTGTTTTGAAATAAAATACAGAGGCAAATGTAGATTCATTTACATAGAATCAGAACAAAGGAATTGGATGGCATGACATCAGTGAGGTCTGGACAAAACCAAGAGAGGCAAGTTGCTGAAGGGGCTTCTACCAAACCAACCCAAAATCTTAGAATCATTCCAGGAAATTTTTAAGTAATTTCAAGGATTCCAATGATGCATCACACTTCATTCAAGTATTGGAAAAAACTAATTAGTAGGTGAGGCAGACGTTATAACAATTAAGATTTATTAAAGAAAGTTCTGAATTGTACCTAGATCTCCTTTTTCCCTCAGACATCTATTATGAAAATTTTCAAACAGACAAGAAAGTTAAAGGAACTCTGTATACAGTGAGCATCCATGTATCCACCGCCCAGATTCTACCTTTGATGTAGTCTGTTTTGTCATTCATCAATCGGATTATTCTTATATATTTCCAAGTAAGTGGCAGATGTTAGTATAATTTTTACTTTGAAAATTTTTAAATATTCACAAGAGCAGATATAACAGTATAAGAAAGTCTCATCACCCAGCTCCACCAGTTGTCAACGTTTTTGCTGGTCTTGTTTTATTGTTCCCTCACCCACACTTTTTTTTTTCTTGAGTTGTTTAAAACAGATAACATATTTCACTCACAAATACAAATAATTATATCTCTAACATGTAAGGATTTAATACATTATTGTTTAACACAATTCTTTTATCTAATACCTAGTCCTTGTTGATTAGCCTTATCTCCAAAGTCTTTTTATATTTGCTTTGTTTGAATCAGGATCCAAATGATATTATCTGTAAATAGATGGTTCCATCCAGATACGTGATGATATTCCACACCAGTTCTTTTAGCAAGATGACATCATAGGTGGTGCTGTACTTCTTCCCATACAACGTCAGGCAGCACACAATGTCTGATCATCGTATCATTCATGGTGCTAAGAATAGTCCATGGATTTGAATGTGGCAGACAGCCTATGACTATACCAACCTGAAAGGACCCACTCTCATCTGATCTCCGAATGTGGCAGACTGATGCTTCTAATATAAAGTTCACTGTTTTGCAATAACAAAATTATAATAATTTCCTAGATGCATTAATTGGACTTTTAAAATGATCACTTTTCTAATTCATTCATTTCTTCTTCATTTCTTAGTTGCAAGAACTTTTCACATCAACTACTTGGTAACTCTGAAGTGCATTTTTTTTTTTACCACAAAGGCAGGATAAATATATAGTTCTATCCCTTTACTAACCAATTTTCAGAATAATGAGTTATTACCCTAGCAACCTCCAAAGGTTGGTTTGTTTATATTTTTAATTGTGGTAAAAGATGACAAAATTTATCATCTTGAGTGTACAGTTAAGTATACAGTTGAGTAATGTCAAGTACATTCATATTGTTGTGCAACCAATCCCCAGAACTCTTTCATCTTATAAAACTGAAACTCTGTCTATACCATTAAACAGCTTTGCATTTCTTCCTGCTCTAGCCCCTGACAGTCACTGTTCTGCTTTCACTTTCCATGAGTTTGACTGCTCTAGGTACCTTATGTAAGTGGAATCAAATAGCATTTGTCTTTTTGTGATGGGCTTATTTCACTTAGTGTAATGACCCTAACATTTATCCATGTTGTAGCAAGTGACAAGATTTCTTCTTTGTAAGGCTGAATTTTTTTACTTCTTAGTTTTTTAAATTTATTTTTATTATTTATTTTTTAAAAGAAGTTGTGAGTTTTTGTGTATTACCTATATCAGTCCATTGCAATCATTGTTCTTTTTGGTGCTCAAATTGTCCCATCTTTGACCAGTGGAGGCCCCTCCAAGATAGCCCTTGAGGCTTTTGACAGACTTAGTATAATAAATAGCCTTTGATAGCTACCTTACTTGCTAGTATGACAGTACACGCCAGGCTCAACTTGTGTGTTTCCTGCCCCAGACCTGAAATAAGGGAATTTCTCAAAGGGGCCCCAGTTCTTTTTTGTATCTAAATACCATAGTCTAGGAAGCAATATAGGCTTATGTTTTAACTCTTTTCTAATAGTATATTAATTTTTAAAATTATAAGTATAGACCTTAGTAAGAGTATAACAAGGATAAACTGTTATTAAGGTGGAAATGTGATCTATTTTTGTTAACCATATTTAAGAGGAACCTGGTCTTCTATGCAGTAATTTAAAACTATGGCCTCACATTGGAACACTCCATGAGCCTTAAAAAATTTTGATGGCTGGGCCATACCCCAGGCCAATTTTACCAGACTCTGTAGGAATGTCATCTGACAACTAGATTTTACAGAGCTTTCCAAGTGGTTCCTCTGTGTGGCCAAAGTTAAGAATGCTGATCTAACAATGAAATTGTAATGGAAATTTAAAAAAAAAAGTAAAAACAAAACAAAGAAACCTAGACTCTAGAAATTCCCTTAGTCCCGTATAAATGAGGTTCTAGGCTTTTCTGCATAACCTGTCTTCTACTAACTTGATTATAGGGCCTTTAAAAATGTAGGAATCTCATAAGTAATTCAGCCTTACAAGTCTCGAATGTGTCTCCTGTTCTCTGTTTTATAGATCTGAACAAGCACCAGCCTCGGGCTTAATGAGGGCACACCTGGGTCGATGTGTTGCCACCTTGACAGATGACAATTCCATCTTAAAAGAGGAAGCTAAGCTGTGTGAAGTTTTCCCCTTCAAAAACATGGACCAGAGGACAAGGGTTAGTCATTTTTTAAAAATAGTTTCAAGATGTACGAGATACTGATTTGAGGAAATAATTACATTCTTAACAATGGTAAACATATTTGAAAAATGATAAGTAATAAGGGAGGTTTGCTTTAATTTTCTGATCTCAGGCCTTTTGCATATTGTTCTGTGTAGGACTCTCACCTCCTTACATAAAGTTAATTCAAGTCCTGGATATAACCTCATTAAACATATTTACTACAACATTTTCCAAGGAGCTTTGAAGCATCTTGTAGTATTCTGGTTTTCTTTCTCCACTTTGTCGTTTAAAAACCCTGTATGGTTAGTCATTCATGTCAGTTCAGCAAATATGCATTGATCCATTTCTGTGCACAGGTACCAGCCCAGATCCATTGGAGGGAAGGAGATAAATAAATTAAATGGCCCTGTTGTGGAGAGTGGCATAATGGGATGCATGTAATAAGAAAATGGCAAAAGACATAGCCCTTCAGAAAAGGGAATCAAGCCATCTGGAGAAGAAATAAGGGCAGACTTTTCAGTGCGGGGAGTAGCTGATCCTTAAAAGACAGACAGGATTTTGACAGGCTAAGGGTACAGGGTAGGGGGACAGGGAAGGGCTATTATGAGCCAAAGAATAGACCAGGAAAGCCCACATGTGTCCAAGAAACAGAGCTGGGGTCATCCTCTGGCTGAAGTGTGGGCTCCCGGTGGTCGATGGTGGACAAGAAAGTCCAAGGTTGTCCAGGCCCACTTGTGCAGGGTCCAGTCTAGACTAGGGAGCTTGTGTTTAGTTTACTAGATTTTGGAAAGCCATGGGAACTTGTGGAGCAGGGCTGTAATAAGATTCTGGGATGCCTTCAGGCATTTCATCTGCTTAGATTAGGACTGAGACCATGGAGGAGGGAGCCCTGCACATGTTCAGACAAGACAAGAAGAGGACTGACTTGAGGAGCCGGTGCACAGGGAGAGTAAGCAGATCCTGAAAGGAAAATGGAAACTGATGGGGCAGATTCCAAAAAGAAGCACCAGGGAGGAACCAGAAGCCCAGATTTAGCGCATTCTCCTCATCATCTTTGTCATTACCTAGAAAAGCCACAGTCAAAGAGATGGTCTGTCTTCTCCTAAATTTAATAATGTCTTATGAATTTGTCTTATTTCAAATTATGTTTTCTCATCTGTATACATAGTACAGGGTTTTCTGGCTTTGATTTTTTTTTAACTTTTTATTTTCATCATGCACATAGTTCAAGGATTGTGCATGTGCCCCTCCTGGAGGCAAGCCCTGCCACCTCTGTCTTGAAGTTACACACCTATGTCACTGTGTGGTCCAGAGCCTCTGCCGTGGTTCCTCAAGACTTTCAGAGCACTTCCAGTCCTTCTCAAGCCCCCACTCCTTCCCTTCCCCCCTTAAATTAGAGGAGAGTAGAAGGACTTTTCAAAAGCACATCAAACATACTTACATAGAGTGATATAATGAACCCACTGATCCCATGCCCACCAACCCAAATTCATATGCATTGTAACCATCATACCACCTTTCTTTCATCTTCTTTCCTTTCCCCTTCTACTCTATCTTCTCTCCCTCCCCACTTCACCTTTCCTTTTCTCCCTTCTCCTGCTTTCTCTCCTCTCTCCCCTCCTCATCTAGACTTTTTCCTGCCCACTTTCCTTCTTCTATAATAAATTATTACAGCTCTAGATACAGCCCCCATGTGCCTCTCAAGGATCCCATGCTCCTTTTCTCAAATGACCTTGTGTGTATCCTTCCTGCACACATTTTCATTTTACTGCATCATGCGATTCAGTAAATAACAGTTTTGTTTTGGTTGAGATATGATACCGTTTGTATGAGTATTCTTTAAGAAAAAACAATGTTCTTTAGGAATAACAAAACCTGTGTTTTTTACATTCATTCCATACCCGTTGATAAATGTAGGTCTTAAAAAAGGATTTGTTTGGGTTTCATTGTCTATTTTATTTATTACTTTTTTGTAACAACTTTACTTTTTAAGATTTTTATTAAAAAATAGAGCTAACATAAAATATTATATTAGTTTCAGGAGTATACCGTAGTTATTCAACATTTACATACCTAAAGAAGTGATCACCATGGAAAGTCCAGCAACCATTTGACACCATACCATGCTATCACTCTATTATTGACTATTAATACATTCCTTATACTGTACATTACATCCCCATGACTATTTTCTGACTACAAATTGTACTTCTTAATCCCTTCACCTTTTTCACTCTGCCCCCCAACCCCTCCATCTATCATGCCAATAAATCTAGTACCCATCTGATACCATACCTACTTATTACAATATTACTGATTATATTCCTTATGCTATACCATAAATCCTGATGACTACTTTGTTACAACCAATTTGTACTTCTTAATTCCTTCCCCTTTTTTTACCCACAGCCCCTACCCTCCTCCCATCTGGCAGCCATCAAAATGTTTTCTGTATCTATGAGTTTGTTTCTTTTTTTGTTAGTTTATTTTGTTCTTTAAATTCCACATATAAGCAAAATCACATTGCATCTGTCTTTCTCTGTCTGACATACTCCACTCAGCACAATGCCCTCCAGGTCCATCTATGCTGCTGCAGATGGCAAGAACCCATTCCCATCCATGACTGAGTAATATTCCATTGTAAATATGTACCACCTCCTCTTTATCCGTTCTTTCATCAATGGGCACCCAGGCTGCCTCCACATTCTTGTAAACAATGCCACAGTGAACATATGGATGCATTCAGGTTTCTTGGGATAAATACACAGAAGTGGGATTACTGGGTCCTTCTTTTATCTCTTGTTATAGCCTTTGTCTTAAAGTCTATTTTGTCTGGTGTAAGTATTGTTACCCCAGCTTTTTTGTTTGTTTGTTTGTTTCCATTTTCATGAAATAACTTTTTCCATCCCTTTACTTTCAGTCTGTGACTTTCAGTCTGAACCAAATCTCTTTAGGCAGTATATCTAAGGGTGTTGTTTTCTTACCCATTCAAACATCTTATGTCTTTTTATTGGAGCATTTAATCCATTTACATCAAAAGTAAATGTTGGTAGATAAGTAACTATTGCCATTTTGTTATTCATAATTTTGATCTTTTTTTTTTTCTGTCATTAATAAGTCCTTCTAAAATTCCTTGCAATACTGGTTTGGTGGTAATGAACTCCTTTAGCTTTTTCATGTCTGGGAAGCTCTTTATCTCTCCTTTTATTTTAAATGATGGTCTTGCTAGGTAGAGTAATCTTGATTGCATGTCCTTGCTTTTCGTCATGTTGAATATTTTGTGCCAGTTCCTTCCGGTGTGCAAAGTTTCTGTTGAGAAATCACCTGACAATTTCATGGGAACTCCCTTTTAATTTACTAGTTGCCTTTCTCTTGCTACTTTTAGGATTCTTTGTCTTTAACCTTTGCCATTTTAATTATAATGTGTCTTGCTGCAGGCCTGTTTGGGTTCATCTTATTTGGGACTCTCTGTGCTTCCTGGACTTGTATGTCTGTTTCCTTCACCAGGTTAGGGAAGTTTTCAGTCATTATTTCTTCATATACGTTCTCAATCCCTTGCTTTCTCTGTTCTTCTAGTAATCCTATGATGCAAATGTTGTTATGTTTGATGTCCCACAGCTCTCTTAAAGTATCCTCATTTTTTGGCTTTTTTCATTTTTTCTTTTCTGATCAGGTGTTTCCTCCTATCTTGTCTTCTAACTCACTGATTTGATCCTCTCTTTCTTTTTTTTTTTTTTTTTTTTTTTTTTTTTTTTTTTTTTTTTTTTTTTTTTTTTTTTTTTTTTTTTTTTTTTTTTTTTTTTTTTTTTTTTTTTTTTTTTTTTTTTTTTTTTTTTTTTTTTATGCTTACTATCTCTTTGTTGAAGTTCTCACTAAGTTCCCTGAGCATCCTTATAACCCTGCGGTTCTGAACCTTCCTAATGCCACGACCCTTTAATACAGTTCCTCGTGTTGTGGTGACCCCCAACCATAAAAGAAACATAATTAAAGCATTGTGATTAATCACAAAAACAATATGTAATTATATATGATGAAATATGTGTTTTCCAATAGTCTTAGGCAATCCCTGTGAAAGGGTCGTTCGACCCCCAAAGGTTGAAAACCGCTGTTAGAACCAATATTTTAAACTCTGCATCTGGTAGTTTGCCTGCCTCCATTTTGTTTAGTTACTTTCCTAGAGATTTCTCCTGTTGTTTTGGGGGGGAGGCGTATTTCTTTATTTCTTTATTTTGGCTGCCTTCCTGTGTTTGCTAGGTAGATATGCTATGTTTCCCAGTTTTGGCCAAGTGGTCTTACATAATAGGTGTCCTGTGGGGCCCTAGTACATTCAGTCTCCCTGGTCACCTGCTCTGGGTGCTCAGAAGTGTCCCTTGTGTGGATTGTGTGTGCCCTGCTGTTATAGCTGAGCCTTGATTACTGTTGTCACATCAGTGAGTGTGATTGACCATCATGCTGATTGACTTTGAGACTTGGCCACATCCACAGCTTACAGGCTGCTGTGCAGGGTGCTTACCACACGGAATGGGATTAGCTCCAGTGCTCTCTAGTATGTGTGATACCACCCTTTGTGTGTGCTGCTTGTGGAGGTAATTAGGCAGTGCTCTGCTGTGACCTGAAGCCAACCTCCGATTATGTTGGTTCTGGCATTTCTTTGGAGGGGCTCTGGTACAGGCCCAGGTTATCCACTGCCTATGACTGGCCAGGGACTACCTAGTAGAGGCTACAAAGTGATCACAGTTGTTTGCTGCTTGTGCTAAACCTGGAGGCACATGGGAGAGGACACACTGTGAACCAAGGATGGCTTCTACCAGTACCCAGTCTTGAGTAACTCCACAAAGAGCCAGGAAACTCCGAGGCCTGATGTTACCTGCCACTCCCATAAGTTCCAGCTACTGATAAAGCCTTATGTTGTACAGAGTTGACATAATCACCGGGGTGGAGTGAGCAGAGCTCACTAGACAATTCAGATTGAGATTTGGCCGTGAGCATGGGAGTGAGGACCACACCACAGGAAAGTAGTGCCTGCCTGCCAGCCTCACAGGTGAAGGACCCCATGCAGGGGAAATGGTGACTGTTTTCCAGCCATTGCCCCGAAGCCACACATCTCAGTCTCTCCCCTGTATATTTTTGATGCCCCCCAAGTCACCGTCCTTCCACCAGTGCCCAGAGTGAGTGCGGCTATGCATGGGCCCTTTAAGAAGACATCTGGGAGAGGGGAGGTCAAGATGGTGACCGGGGAGGAGGTGCCTAAAACCTCTCCTGGAAAATACAATTAAATGGTCAACCAGGAACCAACAAAGGGAAACCCTGAGTGGCATAGTGACAACCAAGGAATCCATGTACCACAAGGAAACACCTAAAGGTTAGAGAAAGGGGGACGAGCGGGAGAGGATAGAGGGAGCAGAGGTGGATCACAACCCAACACCGCTGCAGCTAACTAAAGGAACTAGAAAGAAATCAGAGAGTTCCCTGATGGTGTAGTGGCATAAGGCTTCGTCGTTGGCACTGTCAGCGCTGCAGCCTGGGTTCGATTCCCAGTCAGGGAGCTACCCACATACCAAAAAGCAAAAAAAAAAAAAAAAAAAAAAAGTGATATGGGAAAGAAATCAGAGAGCAACACTATTAGGGGAGGGGGAAGGATAGGCTGCAACAAGCGTGGAAGCAAGAGTGGCAGGAATGCTGGAAAACCATGAGAGCTGGACCTAAAAGCAGTATGCTAGTGACACAGGCTGGGAGCTGAGCTCTGAGGCTCTGAGTAGAAAGGAAGCTGAATGAGTACTATGAACAGCTCCAAACAGAAGTAAGGCCCCAGATACAGCACCTCGACTCCTGGCGCCCTCACTGCCCGTAGCATGCACGCCCAGTACCCCTGCATGGCCCACGGATTCTAGCCCATGGCACATGTTCCTGGTGCCCTCAAGCGCATGGCATCAGGCCCGCTGCTTTAGGTGCTTGGTGCATGTGTACCCAGCATCCTCTTGTAGATCGCAGCTCACGGCGGCTGGCCCACAGCATGTACGTGCCTGGTGCTCTCCCTTAGCTCCCAGCATGGGGCTTCCTGCCTGCCACTTCTGGCCCACAGTGCACACATGCACAGGCCCTTGGGTGACTCATATTTGCAGATGTGGCCCTGAGCAGCTGCTGTGGAGACAAAGCACTGGAACACTTCCAGGGTAAAAATGCTAGAGAGGAGAGAGGCGGATTTGACAGCATTCACCCCAACCAGAGTGAGCAGCCTCAACCTGCATTCCATCTCCTCCAGCTTCCCCAACAAAGTGCAGGAGGTGGAATGCCCCAGTGCATGTTTTGTTGCGCACCCCCCCCCGACACTGCTGGAGATGGAATATATGGCCTAAAGACCTCCCCTCTCTCCCAAAACTTGCCCCCCAGTGCCACCTAGTGTCTGCTCTACAGCAAGACACCACAGAAATATTAATCAGAAAGAAAGAGAGCTGCTGGGCTCTGCTGAAAATAAAGCCCTCATGCTGAAGAAGAACACAGCAGACAATATGAGTACCTTAGGATTTAAAGCTGCTCAGAAGATGAAAAATCCCCAGAAAAAGATCTTACAGACCTAGAAATTTATGAATTAAGCGACAGAGAGTATAAAGTAGCTCTTCTAAAGGCTCTCAGAGAAATGAAAACATACTGGCAAAACACCTTAGCTGAGATGAATAATCTCAGAAAGGAAGTCCATGAACAAAAGGAACAGATTAACAAAGAAATTCAAACTATAAGGAAGAATGGGATGGAAATTTCAGAGATAAATAATACACCAAAAGAAGTGAGAAATGAAATAACTGCCATAGGAAATAGGGCCAACCAGCTGGAGGAAAGAATTAATGATATTGAAGACTGGAACATGGAAACTCCTCAGAAAGAAGAAGATAGGGAATCTAGAGTCAAAGGGATTGAAAGAACTCTGCAAGAACTATCTGACTCCATGAGAAAGGACAGAATCCGGATAATAGAATTGGAAGAAGGAACAGAGCACTCTATAGAGAACATATTCAAACAAATAGTAGACGAGAACTTTCCAAACCTATGGAATCCTTAAATTAAAAAAGAAAATAGGTCCCCTAGATACCTGGATCCCAGCAAACCTTCTCCAAGACACATTGTACTGAAGATGTCAAATACCAAAAACAGACAATTCTCAAGGCAGCCAGGGAAAAAAGAGGCAAACCCATCAGGCTGGCATCAGACTTCTGAGCAGAAACTCTACAAACCAGGAGGGCATGGAATAAAATATTAAAAATATTAAAAGAGACTAACTTTCACCCAAGAATAAATTTTCCAGCAAAATTATCCTTCAGATATGAAGAAGGAATGAAGACCTTCTCAGACACACAAAAGCTGAGAGAATTTGCCAGCACAAGGCCAGCACTTCAAGAAATACTGAAGGAGGCTCTTTGAACTGAAACAAAAAATCAGAATAAGTGGAATAGAGTTGGGGCAACAAAAAGGAAACAAAAATAAAAAAATTAAAAATACAAAAAGAAAGTAATGGTCATAGGAAATCCTTATATATCAAGTATCACTCTAAATGTTAATGAACTGAACTCACCAATAAAAAGACACAGAAACAGACTGGATTAAAAAATAAAACCCATTCATGTGCTCTCTCTAAGAGACACACCTCAGCCATAAGGACAAACTCAGACTCAGTGAAAGGATGGGAAACAATACCCCAAGCAAATGGTAACCAGAGAAAAGCAGGAGTTGCCATACTAATATCTGATGAAATAAAAAGATAACAAGAAAGAAAGATGAACATTACATGGTGATAAAAGGCACAATACAACAACAAGAAGACTCGGCACTAATTAATATATATGCTCTCAATCAGGAAGCACCAAAATATACAAAGCAACTACTAACAGATCTGAAAGGAGAAATTGACTAAAGCACAATCATTGTAGGAGACCTAAACACCCCCTTAACAGCCATGGACATATCATCCAAACAGAAAATAAATAAGGAAATATCAGCTCTAAATGACACATTACGGCAACTGGACATAATTGACATTTACAGGACACTTCAGCCAGCCAAGAGAGACTGTACCTTCTTTTCTAGTGCACATGAAACATTCTCAAGGAGAAACCATATGCTGGGACACAAAAGTAGCCTCAGCAAATTCAAGAAGATTGAAATCATACGAAGTATATTCTCAGACAAAAAAGGTATGAAATTAGAGATCAACTGTAAAAAGAAAACCGAGAAAACCACATATACATCTTATTAAAAACAACACCTTATTAAAAAATGACTGGATCAAAGAATAAATAAGAGGTTAAAAATAAATAATAACTAATGACAATGGAAATACAACTTATGAAAATTATTGGGACACAGTGAAAGCAGTAATAAGAGGGAAATTTATATCATTACAGGCCTATCTTAAGAAACAAGAAAAATCACAAGTAAACATTCTAACATCCCATCTTAAAGAACTAGAAAAAGAACAGCAGACAAACCCAAAGTCAGGAGAAGGAAAGAAATACTAAAAATTAAAGCAGAACTAAATGAATTTAAAACTGAAAGACAATAGAAATGAATTTGAAACTGAAAGACAGTAGAAAAAAATTAATATTATGAAGAACTGTTTCTTTGAGAAAGTCAAGAAATTGACAAACCCCTGGCTAGACTAATCAAAGGATGAAAGGAAAGGACACAAATATCCAAAATTAGAAATAAAAGAGGAGAAATTAAGACTGATACTACAGAAATACAAAGGATTAGAAGAAAATATTATAAAGGGCTTTATATCAGTAAATTTAACAACCTAGAAGAAATGGACAAGTTCCTAGAAACTTATAGCCTACCTAGACTGAACCAAGAAGAACTGGATAATCTAAATAGACCAATCAATAGTAAAGAAATTGAAATGACTATCCACAACCTCCCTAGAGGCAAAATCCCTGGACCAGATGGTTTCACCAATGAATTTTATGAAACATTCAAAGAAAAATTAACACCTGTCCTCAGAGTCTTCCAAAAATTTGAAGATGAGGCAATACTTCCTAACTCATTCTACAAGGCCAACATTACCCTAATACCAAATACACCTGGAAGGTATGTAATTCTTGCTAACCATTGTCACCCCAATAAGTCTAACAATAAAAAAAAAGAGGACGTCTGGGTTTCCTGCAGCCTTCCATCCTACCCGAATGGTTAGAATTTCCACTGTTTTTCACAGCCAGATTTTATGGGGGCTCCTCTTCCCAGCACCATTACTCCAGGTTGGAAAACCTGGTGTGAGCAGGGGTTCCTTGCTTCTCCAGGGGTAACCTCTGTGTCTGAAATATTCCTCTTGATTCTCAAGCACCACACAGAGGTTTGGGGCCAGCCCGTTTAGCATCTCTGCCCCTCCCACCAGTCTTTTTTTTTTTTAATTCATTTTTATTGTTAGACTTATTGGGGTGACATCTGTTAGCAAGGATTACATAGGTTTCAGGCATATAATTCTACAGTGCATTGTCAACTTGATGTATAATAAGTTCACCACCTAATGTGACTTCTCTTTCCATCACCTTATATTTAGCTTCCCCCCCTTCTCTTCTACCCCCTCCCCTTTCTCCCCTCCCTAACCCATTCGTCCCCAAATAAACATTAAACTATTGATTGTGTCCATGGGTTATTTGTTTCTTCATTTCTTTTTTCTTTGCTTTCAGTTTTATATTCCGCATATGAGTGAAGTCATAAAGTTCTTTGTATTTTCTGTCTGGCTTATGTCACTAAGCATGATGATCTCCAGGTCCATCCATTTTGTTGCAAATGGCAATATTTCATCTTTTCTTACAGCTGAGTAATATTCCATTGTGAATATGTACCACAGCTTCTTTATCCAGTCATCTGTCGCAGGGCACTTTGGTTGTTTCCATGTTTTGGCCACTGTGAACAGCGCTGCAATGAATATTGGGGGACATAAGTCTTTGCGGACGAAGGTTTTCAAGTCTTTTGGGTAGATCCCCAGAAGGGCGATTGCTGGGTCAAATGGTAGCTCCATTCCCAATTTTCTGAGGACCCTCCACACTGCCTTCCACAGTGGTTGTACCAGTTTGCACTCCCACCAGCAGTGTACCAGAGTTCCTTTTTCTCTACATCCTCTCCAGCACTTGTTATTCCTTGTTTTGTTGATAACAGCCATTCTAACAGGTGTGAGATGGTGTCTCATTGTGGTTTTGATTTGCATTTCCCTGATAGCTAATGAGGATGAGCATTTTTTCATATGTCTGCTGGCCATTTGTATTTCTTCATGGGAGAAGTGTCTGTTTAGTTCTTCTGCCCATTTTTCAATTAGGTTGTTTTTTTTGTTGTTAAGTCTTATTAGTTCTTTATATATTTTAGATATTAGACTCTTATCTGATGCGTTATTTGCAAATATTTTCTCCCATTCAGTTGGCTGTCTCTTTGCCTTGTTGATGGTTTCTTTTGCTGTGCAGAAGCATTTTAGTTTGATAGATATAGTCCCATTCATTCATTTTTGCTTTTACTTCCCTTGCCTTTGAGGACAGGTTCATGAAGTCTCCTTGAGTCCTAGGTCTATAAGTTTAGTACCAATGTCTTCTTCTATACAGTTTATTGTTGCAGGTCTGATATGAAGGTTTTTAATCCATTTTGAGTTAATTTTTGTATATGGAGAGAGTTCACAGCTCAGGTTCATTCTTTTGCAAAGGTTTTTCCAGTTCTCCCAGCACCACCTACTAAAGAGGCTGTCTTTTCCCCATTGTATGTTTTTTGCTCCTTTATTGAAAATTATTTGTCCATAAATTTGCGGGTTTATTTCTGGGTTTTCAGTTCTATTCCATTGGTCTCTATTTCTGTTTTTCTGCCAGTACCAAGCTGTTTTGGCTATTGATACTTTGTAATATAAATAGAAGTCAGGAAGTGTAATGCCATCAGCCTTATTCTTTTTATGTAGTATTGCTTTGGCAATTCGAGGTCTTTTATGGTTCCATTTAAATCTAATAATTCTTTTATCTATTTCATGAAAGTATGGTTGTGGGATTTTGATGGGTATTGCATTAAATCTGTAGATTGCTTTGGGCAGAATGGCCATTTTAACAATGTTAAGTCTTCCTATCTATGAACAGGGGATATTTTTCCACCTCTTAAAGTCTGTTCCAGTTTCTTTCAAAAGTGTCTTATAGTTTTCTGTGTATAAGTCTGTCACGTTCTTTGTTAAGTTAATTCCCAGGTATTTCATTCTTTTTGTTGTGATAGCAAAAGGAATTGACTCCCTCATTTCTTTTTCTGAGGATTCATTGTTTGTATAAAGGAATGCTGTTGATTTTTGTACATTGATTTTGTATCCTGCCACTTTACTATATTTGTTAATTGTTTCTAATAGTTTCCTGGTGGAATCTTTGGAATTTTTTATATAAAGAATCATGTCATCCGCAAATAGTGACAATTTGACCTCTTCTTTCCCAATTTGAATACCTTTTATTCCTTTCTCTTGCCTGATTGCTGTGGCTAGAACTTCCAGTACTATATTAAATAGCAGTGGTGACAGGGGGCATCCCTGTCTTGTTCCTGATTTTAGGGGAATAGGTCCACCAGTCTTGATGTGGCTTCTTCTTTATATTCTTAGTTATAAAACTTCTGTTCAGCTAGACCTCAGATGGTTCTCCAAGTCGATTGTTCTATAATTTAGTTGTAATTTTAACATGTTCATGGAAGGAAGCAGGCACAGTGTTTATCTACTCTGGCATCTTGTATTTCCTTTTCCAACAACATTATTTTCCATTCATGTTAACTGCAAATACATCACATCTCAGCTGTTACAAGGGTGAAGTAAGTATTGGTCCAGTGCTCTTCGCTATCTAATCACCTTTTTTGGTAAGGGTTGTTGTTTATATTAGAAAACATATTTCAAGTTCCAGGCAACCAATCCATTCATAATTTTTAAATGTAATAATAACTCCATTATTAATGAGAGGGACTGCCCATCTAATATATTAGGAATCAAATGATTTTCTGCTTTGTTCCTTTTTATATCATTGTGATCTGGTTATAGTGACAATCATAAACATTTCCAATAAATTAATGACAAAAATCTATCCTTATAGATGGAAGTAAGCAGGCAGGTTCACAAACTGTTAAGTTATGACTGAAAAATGCACAGCTCCAAAGAACAATGTTATCAAAATGACATGGGTAAGGCATGCCTGGCAAGCTTTAGCAGAAAATGCTTTTGTGGGTTCTAGGACTGTACATCATCCTTTTATAATACATACATTTAGTAAGTAGTATGGGTTAAATATATCTGTGTAGATAAAATTCTTAAAAGTAAGAAATTTTCAAAATTAAGAAAGCTCTATTAGCAGTTACTTGGTTAAGAATCTAATGAAGCTCCAAAATGTTTACTTTGATCTCTTGGGTAAATGACTAATTAAACAGCCATATGTAAATGATGTTTACCTGTGGGTCCCCTTGCTATCAGCAAGAGTCAATCCATCTCTTGAGTAAATACATCATTAAAGCCCTGAAACTGGAATTATGTCCCCTCGAGACTAAATGAGATCTACAGCACCCCCTAACCTATTAGGCAATTAAATAATTGAACACATGCTTTAAATCAGAAAAATTGGTAATTACTGTATGTGAAAAAAAAAATGAGTTGGTGCTTCATTAAAATACAAAGTGCCTTAATGCTCCTTTTCTCCTAAGTGATGGCTATTCCACCCAGAAGACCTTCTCTAGGCAAAGCAAATGTCACTGGTAGAGTAAGTTGATCCGGTGGCTGGTCACAGAAATCCTCTCCCTAAATAGTGTGCTGGTTTCTTGTTCTTATCTCTTGAAACTCATTTGCTGGCTCATAAAAATACTTTCCCTTTCTCTTACTTCTACATAGACAAAATCTCCTTCCTCTCTTATAACTTGGATGTAACTTCAGGGACAGTGCTTGCATTTCTCTTTAAACACCAAAAGAATTACTTCCGATATGCAAGAGGAAGGTTCTTGAGGAAGCGTCAGTTAAATCTGTGTATTAGGGGAAAATGTCATCCCCTGTCTACATTCATGATTTTTAATTCTCTTGCCTTTCTGTTTCTGTATTAATAGCACTGATCTACATATAGAAAGGATTTCAGTTTTATTAAATGCTTTCACATTCACTCTCTTTTTGAATTTATACCACCCATCACAGAAATAGAACTTTTTCAAGCTGGCATACATTTTCTTTAAAAAACTAGCAGAGAAAAAACAACCTTGGAATGTTAAAGTAAAAAGAAAAAAAGAAAATTGCCTGTTATCTGACTCTCCACATTTAACCTTTTGACATTGTGGTATATGGTTTTTAATATTTACTATATTGACATGAGGTGTACTATTTGTGTACATATCTTCCTCTCATACCATCATAGGTTCTGCATTTCAGATGGCTTCGCAGAGATCACTATATGGATATTCCACTGTCTCTTTAACTTAGGCTCCTGTTGTTGAGCATTTAAGTTGTTTTTAATTTTTTCCTCTAGTTAAAAAGTTTCAGAGAACATCTGAGAAATTCATTTTTTACAAATATCCATGCTATGTCCTTAGAATAAAATCCTACATGCAAAATTGTTAGGTCAGAGGGTATGTGCATCTCTCAGACATTTGCTATGCACTGCCAGATCTCACTCTGGAAGGGTCATCGGAGTTACCACGAATGGATGAAAATGAAATATCATTTCTCTGAGTTCTTTATGAGACTAGGTACTATCAACTTTTTTTTTGAGCACCAAATTAAGAAGTGCAGATGACATCCAATTTTTTTGTTGATTTGAACTTTATATTACAATTGAGGTCAAATTTTCCCTTTATCTATTTCTTAGCCATTTGTAGTTCTTCTTTTATAATTTGCTAGTTCATGTTTCTTGCTCATTTTTCTATTAGGTTACTAATATTTTTTCTTATTAACTTGTAAGGACTCTTTTTTACATAAATTTATACAGTTTGTTGCAATACTTTGAGCAGTTTGATGTTCATGTTTCATTTTTCTTAATGGTGTTTTGGATACAGTCTTTTCCATTAATATCTTCATTTATCTATTTATGCATTTGAGTATTAGAATTGATCATTTTCTGGATATAAATTAAGTGTCAGCCTATGTGACTCTTGGGATTCTAGACCTAGCAAGATCCTATTTAAACTGAGCTTTGAGAAACATTCAAGTGGAATCGAACCAATAATTCTAGGTATCCTACTAAGTGTAATTCATAGGACACTTTCATTCGTAATATCTGAAATATGCAGGTTATCACCATCAGTCATTTTGCAAATAGTATGTGCCTTAGCATTGAATTTCTGAGTCATTTTTGCTGGCTCCTGGGAAGGCAGAAAAGTGAGGGACTGGTTTTTTGGAATTGCCGTAGGCTTCACTCTGCTAACAGTGAGACAGTCTCCAGTCCTGGCCTCTGAGTGTATGAAATCAGAGAGAGCCTGTACTGGCTGACAGGTAAGTCCATTTACAAGCACTGTCAGACGCCCAGGGTAAAATGGTCGTTTGGTGGCATTTCCCTACAAAGAGCTCCAGTTTGCAGAGTGCGTTCAGACCCAGCGTGAGACGTGTAAAGCAGCTTCTTCACTCTTCTCTGGGCTTTTGTTCTGTTGCTGGTATGGGTCAGTGTTGTCAGTCTCAGACTGCAAGCTCCTTCTGACGGGAGGATTCCCTAGAAATACACCTTTCTAAAAGATACGCAAACAGTACAGATTTTTTTATGACTCTGCAGAAGTTGTTTTTGACTAGAAGCCTTCTGATCATTGCTTATCTGAGACTGACTTTCATTTCGGTCCTTACTTTTCATTATTCCCTGCCTATTAGGGACTTAAACTGTGGATTCCTTTACAACGGATGATGGCCCGTTAGGCAGATCTGCGGCTCTGTCTTTTGGTTCCATGGTCCAGTAGAGTCAATCCAGCCATTTCCATGTTGTAATTTGATCATTCATCAAAATTCTTACAGATATAAAATACTCATCTTTTAGAAATTATCTAAGAATTATCTTAAAAGATGAGGGTTTTTTAAAATGAAAGTCTCATCAAAAAAGTATTTCTAAATCCTAGCGATAGGAGTAATGATTAATGGGATAAAATATACTAAATGAATGAAAACCTGTAGCGTGTGCACCACTTTACTTGCCTCACCACCGTTGGGGAAAAAAAAAAAAAAGAGGGCTTAGTGTAGAACCGTGGGCTCTGGTAGTATTCTTACCAAGCATACACAGAAGAACTTATTAGAAAAACATCTGCATTATTATTATAGCACTTTATTCTGTGTTCTTTTGAACCTCAGTTGAAACCCAGCTAAAGGAAAAGAGGATCTAATACAAAAAGCAAACACAAAACAGTGAGATAAATTGTGTGTCATCACTGGGAGACTACTAAGAAGTTATTGATGTCATTGATGATTCAAAACAGTTCCTATTGTCTCGAATTCTATAGGAGAAAGTTTGGAAAGCTTTAACAATCCTTTAACAGTTTTATTTTTCTAACTGTATGTTAAGACAGTGGCTATTATGAAGCCATGCCAAGAAATTGTTAGTTACAGCTATTGCATAAGGTAAGAGAAGGGAGAAATATGTATTTGAAGTGCTTTCAGAAAGTTTGGATTATTTAAATGTCAGAAAGAGAAAATTATAGCTTTCACTACAGAATTTGGGCCAATTCTTTTTGTTGACATTCTAAAATGCTTTTCATATGCCCAGGATTATTGGGCACACAGCGTAGGAGCTAAACTCCCTGTGGTCGCAACCTAGACCAGGATGGGTAGATACCTGGAAATGAGACACAAAGGATGGTCCAGAGAGCACACGGATGGCTGAGACATAGAAGTTGAAAAAGCTGGTGGTATCTTCACCCCTTTCTTCCTGAACAGATTCTGGAAGCATATGCAGAGTAGTGGTTCAGGTGGGCCCCTGAGATTGGGGCTCTGTGGCAGCCAGTGATGGGAGCCACCTTGGCCCAAGTATCAAGTGCAGGACTCTATACTTAACCCCAGTCTGCAGAATCAGAGATACTCTGCAGGTCATCCCAACAAGGAGTTATCACAGCTGGAGTAAAGTCCAGGGACTCAATACAAATAGAGGAAAAACTCCTACTTAATTGTAGAACTGGGCCACAGACAAGTCCTGGCTACAAGGCTAACTTGACACCAAATCCTTTGGCCAATGAAACTGGAGCTCCTGAAATCCCCTAAAATCAGTTGCTCCGGGTTCTGTGACAGGCCTGGTGCCCGCAAGGCCAGCCGTCCTAGGGAGGGTAGAGGGCAGGCGCCTTGCAGGGATATCAGGACTGATGGCAGTGGCCTTGTATGCTTGGACCCAAACTTGCAAGGCCAGATCTTGCATATTCTGCATCAGTGATTCTCCCTGTAAGGACATCTTTACCTTCTTTCATGTAAATTACAAGGAAAGATTATTGTTTTCCCCCTTGTTCACTACATAATTTGTTGTTACTGCTTCACTCTTTGACTAACAATGACCTATGAGGCTTTGTCCAGCTCCACTCTTCATATTAATGTGTAGAGTCTCATCTCCATTTCCCACCATTTAGGTTGGACACCGCCCTCTATTTACTACTGTTTTTATATACCAGTGAAAGGTCAGCATCACCATCAAGGTTTCCTCCCAATTGCCTAGTTATATCACCATTTCTGAGTAGGAAGTGAGAGAGAAACATGTACTCTGGCAGCAGAACAGTGTCCTCATTGGTTGTTTTACTCCTGTTGCCAGTATATAAGAGTGCTGACCTGGAAATTATCTCTCCCTCTCACGTTGGCTGCGATAAAATCTGTGCCCACCTCCATACCCAGGACACATGTGTTTGGTTATATGGGTAAGACAGTTCAGTGCTCTTTGAGAACAGATACGCAGTATGGCAGATAAGTTTCCCAAGTTCTCCAGAGATTGAGTGACAAAATTCAGAGCATCTTTATTCTCAAAGATTATGGTTTAGAACAGAGGTGCCCAACATTTTGACTTCCCTGGGCCACACTGGAAGAAGAATTGTCTTGGGCCACACATAAAGTACACTAATACTAATGATAGCTGATGAGCTAAAAAAAAAAAAAAAAGGTCCATGCATAATTTTCATAATGTTTTTAAAAAGTTTACGAATTTGTGTTGAGCTGCATGTTGAACAAGCCTGGTTCAGAATAAGGTCAGTCTCCTTTGCTTCAGGTCTCCTGCTCTGCCACCAAGTTTTTCTGCAATCTTCCCATTTTCGGGAAGTTCAGGGGCCATTTGTAGAAGGTCACATTTTTTGAGATCTCTTTCTCAATCCAAAGCAAAGGATTCATGCAATGAAGGAGAGCATCTTTGATAGACCAGCCCAGATCAATAGAGATGGTTGTATCTCATACACATACTTGACAAGTACAGGAACACTTCTGCATTGCATAAGATCCAGTCCTCAAAAAATTGTGTTATTTCTGCTACAACTTGTAAAGAATTAAATTCTGCTGGAAAATAATCAGATGTTATTTTATGTTGAAGACATTTTAATTTCAGTTAAATGTCAGGAAGCAGATTAAATCCTCAGTAAAGCTTAACCTGAAGAGCACAGGAGTGCAGCTTCTGCTTGTCCTCACTCCGCCGTGCTTTCCTGTGCGCACTGCAGGCCGCGGCGCTATTGGAAGAAGGAGCCCTTACAGAGGCGTGCGAGGCGAGGCCGGCTGCTCACGGCAGCGAAGCACCTTGCCACTGGCCGTCTACCCTGACCGACAGTGGTGGAATAGCGGAAGCAAAACCCACCGTGTGGCTCAACGGTGTTCTCACAGGGGAACGAGGTACTGTTGTGCATTCAGAGCCAGCGCCACACCCTTCTCAAGATGTACCTCTAAAATAAAGGGGGCTAGAGAATACCTCTGATTTTAACATGCATATTCCTGTTATAGTAAATGAAATCAATAAATACGTGACTTCGTTTAGTCTAACAGGAATAGCAAACCTAATTATAGGGCTGCAGTTCTGCTGAATTTTTACTAAATTAAGTTTTTATAAATTATGAAATCTTAAAACTAATCTTATGACAGTAGATAATTTTGATCATCCTACAAAGATGAAGATGATTCCATTAAAATGATTCCATAAAGAGTGTCACATAAAGTACTGTGAAGTTTTTGTTATCATTTAATACAATTTATTTTATAAACATTCTTTTTAGTTATAATACAACCTTGTAAAAGTCTGAACAGATGAATAAGAATCAGTGAATTTATGTCCCCCAAAATTTAAAAACCCATTTTTAGTATCTAGGAATTGTGATTATTTTAGCATTACTGTTAAGATAATTACAGTGCTAGTATATGGCTATCGTGGTATTTCAAGACAGCTATGAATTGTTCAGGATGTGTTCAGAAGTTGATATATAAGGGCTGTCCAGAAAAAAATCCAGCAAGAAATGCCTCTGTTTTTCGTATTACATAGCTCGATACTTTCTGGACAGCCCTCATGCATGCACAGGATTTGAGGCTCACTTGTTTTAAGCCCCACTCAAATTTGATAGATGTCAGGCTAAATAGTTTTGCATGAAAAAAATATAAAGATACCTTAATTTTAGATAGATATCCTTTTAAGAATAGTACTATTTCAGACAAGAAATAAACTAACCAAAACAGGGAGGTGGGGAGGTAGTGAAAAATAAGAGGAAAGGTAGTTAAAAAACAAACAAAGGCCTAGTCCGTAAATACATCCCTGAAATACATTTTTATTATCATGTGTTTGGTTTCCAGAACTTTCAAGTGGCTGTGGAGATGAGAGCAAGGAAGAAAGCCTGGCAATAAATATTCCAATCACAGGTAAAGTTATGGTTGCCTAAGATTTTCAAACACAGGATTCAATCTTATTGTATAATTAGAACGTTCTAGGTTAGTGGTTTGTGGACTCTGAAAAGAACAGGTATATTCAACTACTACATGCTGGAGCAGGAGATTAATCATAAGAACACATAATTATAACCTGCAAGCTTACATTAACACAAACTGAGGTGGAAAATAACTATCTATTGAGTTCTTCATAATCATGTTATACATTTACACCATGTGAGCATCCCTATCATATACCCTTTCAGCACCTGTGTCTGTGTGAAAGGGTCGGTCTCCAAGGGGAACACCCAGTCATTATATGGTAAACTACAGATGTTTCTGATTTCACTCTTTTCTTTCCTGTGATAATTGAATATGTATCATTAAAATAAGAGCAGGGGAAAAAGTGCCAGACGGGAAGCTTGCTTGTGCTTCAGTTACAAAGCCTGTCTGATCATTTAAAAATTTTAGCAATAAGGTTTCATCAAGACCTATTAAGATTTCTGCACATGTATTAGGCTTGTTTAGGTGAAATCTGAATATCATTACGTTTTTTAGTTTTAGTATATCAACAGCAGCAATTAGTATTCTGAACAGAGTTCTATTTGTCATGCATCTAAATTTAGTAGTACCTTATTTTGTAAAGTGGTGTGCTACTTCATTATAAATTCAAAGGTCTGACTTTAAATATTTATACAAGTAAATACACCATTGCACCGAGGCACTGAGGCATGCATCTGCATATGTGGTAGTTTTGTTGTTTATATGCAGAAAGGAATGGCTTTCTTTATGGCAACACAGTTCATGGCCTGATGATTAATTTTTTTAAACCCATGTTTCTGTGATGAACTCTGGCTTTGAAAAAAGAGTTTATAATAGAGCAATTTTTGTATATATTTTGTATCAGTTAATATTTCACTCTAAAATATAGAAGTTTCTTTTATACATCTCCCTGTGATATGTTTATTGCATTTTTGTTCTTTATTTTGAGAAAACTCTGGTAGAGTTCCCTTTTTTTTTAATTTATAGGAGTGTAAGTGATCGCAAACCACAAATAACCAGTAAGTCATTTGGATGCTTTTCTTTTGCATTTACCTTTGAATGCAGAAGTATCTAATGACCTCTGAATTTATTCCAGTTAAAATTATAAAGGCTTATTGGAGAGAAACCATGAAGTGGCCTCTTGCCCATTCTTACTTGTCTTTTAAGTATTCTTTGTAATCATCTCTTGCTGCAAGTGAATGACTCTCCTCAAAATTAATGCTAATGTTATTTTCTCATAGAAATTTTTTATTGAGGTATAATTGGCATATAATACTCTTAATTTCAGGTGTACAGTGTAATAATTTGATATTTGTATATATTGCAAAATTATCACAGAAGCTCTAGCTAACATCCATCACCACACATAGTTACAAATTTTATTTTTTGTGCTGAGAACTTTTAACATTTACTCTCCTAGCGATGTTCAAATATTCAATACAGTATTATTATCCTTAGTCGCCATGCTACCGTGCTGTTGATTACCTCTCCACGACTTAGTTATTTTATAACTGGAAATTGGGGGGGGGGCTTTTTTAAAAATTTACTTTTCAATTACAGTTATATACAATATTAGTTTCAGGTATACAACATAGTGATTAGACATTTATATCACTTATGAAGTGATCACCCTGATAAGTCTAGTACCCATCTGACACCTTACAAAGTTATTACGGTATTATTGACTATATTCCCTATGCTGTACTTACATCCTATTACTATTTTTATAACTGACAATTTGTACTTCTTAATTTCTTTTGCCTTTTTCACCCATCTCCCTAACCCCTCTCCCATCTGGCAACCATCAATTTGTTCTCTGTATCTGAGTTTATTTCCATTTTGTTTGTTCATTTATTTTGTTTTTAGATTCCATGTGTAAGTGAAATCATATGGTATTTGTCTTTCTCTGTCTGACTTATTTCACTTAGCATAATATCCTCTAGGTACATCCATGTCATTGCAAAGGGTAAGATTTCATTCTTTTTCTGGTCAAGTAGTATTCTATTGTATATGTGTACCATGTCTTGTTTATCTGGTTGTCTGTTGATGGGCATTTGGGTTGCTTCTGTATCTTGACTGCTGTAAATAATGCTAGGTCTTATGGTAGTTCTATTTTTAATTTTTTGAGGAACCTTTATATTGTTTTTCATAGTGACTACACCAATTTACAGTTTCACCAACTGTGCATGCAGGTTCCCTTTTCTCCACATCCTTGCCAACACTTGTTGCTTGTTGATTTATTGATAATAGCCATTCTGAGAGGTGTGAGGTGATATCTCATTGTGGTTTTAATAAGAAGAAAATTTGTACCTTTTGACCCCCTTCATTCATTTCATCCAACTCCTACTCCCTGCCTTTGGTAGATACCAATCTGTTCTCTGTTTTGATCTTACAGAATTTCTTTATAAAGGAAGAGATAGTTAAGTACCAGAGTTTTAAATCTTCGTTTTCTTCATGTAGAAAGAGGTATGATGAGCCTAGAAGTAATAAGGGCTATTTGTCATTAAGAGTTTTAAAGAAATTTTAATTCCAGCAAACTACCATCAATCTGTATAGGCCATTGTAAAAAAAAATGTATTGTGCCTGTTGCATGTCAAAGTATTACGCATAAAATAACATGGAAGATACGGAAAAAACCTTTCAAAGACATTAACTTTGTTTGAGCATTGCCATTCTGTCCTTGCCACCACACTCTCTTCATTCTTTGCTCCACCCACTGGACCTTTCATGAAGTTAAGGTTTGAAGGCCTCATGCATCTTGGCTCTGCTTAACCCTATTGTTGTGCCTATCGTTGAAGCTACTTTGATCTCTGAGTTCTTGACCATCATTGCTTTATTAAATTTTTGTATCTTCTGTCATATTATTTGGAGATTTGGCCTTTGGTAAAGCAAGGCAAGTATAGGCCATATTTTTCTGTGTATAAGACAATACTTTCGTCTAAAATTGTTAGACCAAAAAATTAGGGGATTTTTTTTACTCAGGAGTAACTGGTTGATACTAATTTCTTAATATTGTGTTAGAAAAGTAGGGGACATCTTATATATAGGGCGTCTTATACACGGAAAAAATACAGTAGTTTAATTTAAGATAGAAGCTGCCTCCCCTTTCTAATACTCCTGTTGAGGCTTTCCTGTTTGTATGGGATGCATCCCTTCTAGAATATTCCAAAGAAACAAAATGTTCCAGAGGCTGACCTCTGGGAGTTGGGAAAATGTGGCAGTTGGGTCTGGACTGTGGCATCAGCCATCAGAGTCTGCTCTTCACTCCCTACTCATTTTTTCACTGCTCTGGGTGTCTGTATTGGAAAATCACATGTACGTAGTACCTGGCAAGATTGTCATAAAGTTTATATAAGGTCATGTGTATGAAAGTGCCAAGCATGTATGAGACATACATGTTGGCTGTGGTTTCTAAGAATAGTATTCACATGACTGTTAATAGTAGTATTGGTCTCATGCACTGGTCCCACAATCCCCCACATTTCGAACCAGTGACATTTAGTTAAAAGGAACCTCACAAAGCAAACTCAAAGGAGGAAAGGAAGCAGGGGCGTTAGGGGTGCTGTGCCACAGAGAGAGTCAGCCAGAGATGCGTCCCGGAAGGGTGCCCGGACACCGTCAATCTGGTGCCTTCCTAAGTTGCAGCAATGCCATAGTTCCTCATAGACCACACTACCTGATGATACCACTAAATTAGTTTCTGCAAGAAATTTTTACTTGACAACTCAACTGATGATTTGAGTCCAGAGTATGTTGGCTTATCAGAAAACTTGAAGAGAGTTCCATGCTGCTTTTGGAACTTCTAATTAGTCCCATGAAGAAATCCTTGGAGAAGAATCAAAAAAGCTGATGAAGTGGCTAGTGGGGCCTCTCTGGCCAAGGCCCAGCTGTGTCTGCCATTTGTGCACACATGGGAGGACATTGCAGGGTTCTTGATGTGCTGCCTCATGAGGCTGATGAGTTGCGCAGTGCTCCACCCTGAAAGTACTGCAAGGAGTACGTGTCTTGCAGTGAAACCCTGTCTGATCTCTCTCCCTATGCAGCACGCACAGCGCACAGGACACATTGAAGACTTAGAAGATGTCAGTAAATGAACCATCCAAACTTGTAAACCTAGAGTCACATAATTTACTTTCTGTTTGAAAATGGAATCCTTCCTATAAACAGCAAACAGAATTAATGTTCTGTGGAACATGTTTTGGGAAATGCATGCACATGTGCAACTTTTTGAAAACCTTAAGTCTAATGAGGGCACCAGTTTTCTCAGTACACAAAATTATCAGCAGCATCAGCATTTGCCTGGGTTTGTTTTTGTTTTTGTTTTTGTTTTTTTGTGGAAACCTCCCTTGTGGATGACATTCTTTTATAATGATACTTGGGGCTACTTTAGTGTAACTAAACCCAGATGATTATGTGATTGAAATGTGCTTGTTAAAGCTGCTCCCTGAATTGATAACCATCAGGTTACAATAGTAACTTTCAGTGGTCGTAAATGCTCTTCATTGTGGGGCCTTCTGTGTGACTTTGTTTTGCAGCCATGTCAGAAGGGATATAGTAGAAAAAGAGGGTCAGGCATCAGGAGTTGGGGCAGGATGGGTGGGAAGCTCTGTGGTTGTATCCGTTTCGGAGTAATGAGGACCCTGGAAGTTTAACCTGAGAAGGACACAAAAGCAATCTAAATATTTGTAGGGCTGCCACATTCAAGGCAAAACATTAATTGAGCATAATTTAGAGTGTAGCTCAGGGAGGCCCTGTTTGTGAGTGTCGCAGGGAAGGCATTCACAGCTCAATAAGGGAAATACTTTCAAGCTCTTCATATCAGCAAAACCAAACTGAGTGTCTTCTAGGTGTGAAATTCTGTGCTACGTGCTTGAACCATGGTGGGAGCCTACTCTCTAGAGGGGCTCTGTGGAAGGAATTCTCATTTCTAGGAACTCTGATGTACTTTCTAATGCTAAGAGACTGTGATTCTCAATTCATGTTAAAGAAATCAAACATACCAACATTCTCCTTTCTTTATGTCCCTTTCTTATTTGCTTATCACCCCCCAAACATAGGTCTTTTTGGAAGAAGGGCTCATCCTTAAAGAGTTTTTATCACTTTGAAGGCATTTGCTTTATTAATCTTCATTATGGAGAGTGTGAGTTTTATAACCCTAACTCCTGTAATCTATGCTAAAGTGTACATAGAAATACCCCCTACCCCCGTATACACACCCATACACACAACTAGAGTAAGTATTCCCAAGCCCGTGATCTGTTGTTTACACAATCTACCTCTTTTATTAGTCTAGTTGTTCACACTAAGGAATCCAGGTAGAAATCAAAGGTTAATGTTGACATCTATGAATGTGTGGTTTTCTATATATAGTAAATAGTATATCATTTAGATGTATATTATAGCTTTATTTGGGAATTCCACATTCAGCAAAAGACTGGGTCTCTACCTTCACTAAGCCTCCATCATCTCTAATCTTCACAACAACCCTGTGGAGTAAATATTAGTAACTCATCCTACAGATGGTCCAACAGAAGGTTGAGTCCTGTGTTGGATCTGAAATTGAACTCAAATTTCAGGATTTAAGCCCTGGACTCCTTCTGTTTTACCACCTGCTTGTGTTTTATGAGAGAGGAGACTGCATCAGAATGTCTGGATCAATTCAGCAACAGCAAGTATCATAACAGAAAATGACTTCTTTGAGAGATGTTTTTGAGAGCAATGATGAAACACAGCCATACCTTCCCTTTCTCTTGTGTTAGTCTCACAAGGATTTCTGAGTGTGGATTGGACCAAGAGGAATGCCCTTTATAAAGAGGAGCAAATATGAGTACACCTAGGCCTGAGACCACGTGCAGGTAGTAGGATATTCAGGGCAACGTTTCCCTGAAACATTTAGGCCAGGATTAAAGCGATGCTTATCTATTAATAGATTACAAAGGAAAGTCTCCCTCTGAGCAGCTTATACCCCCAAAGTGAAAGTTCCCACATTGGCAATTTTACATGTATTCACACTAAATTTACCTTTGAAAGTTAAGTGAATTTTGGTTTTAGCAAGGGATGCGGCTTATGCTAAATATCATAAAAACCTGTCACTTAACAGTATCTGGGGTATTTGGTCAAATGAATAAAAATGAGAGTATTAAGGAATTTTCTTAAATGGTTGTTGATTCAGGCCAAAATACTATCTCTTTCAGTCATTCATGCCACCAATACTTTTCCCACCCCACGTGCCCATCCTGGCAAAACTCATCTCCTTAAGCTCCATGTGAAAAGGGCTCTCAGCTTTTATCTCAAGAGGATTAAGCCTCTAAGAATGTCCATTCAGCCTCTCATTCTTTTGACATCAATTCTCTTGGTCAAGCTGTGTTGAAAGTGGTTGCCTGACTGTGCCATTTCTCACTGATATTCTTTGGCAAGCTGAAATACTCAAGGTCATCCTAAGGTACGTCCATTTAGTAGCTTTGTGGGAGGTCAGCATAAATTTGAAGGGTTCTGGGCAGTGCTTCCCAAAACATTGTTGCTTGAGTTTTACATCAGATTGGAAAAGAGTTGGAAACATACAATGGACAAGTTGTCTGTGGTAACTAGATTTGTCCTGGGAGAAAAGACTGTAGTGACAACTTTGGACTGCCAAAGTACAGTGGCATGATAATATCCAGTGCTGAGACTTTACTAAGAATGCACCTCATTTGTCCCATCCCAGAAATGCACAGGAATCAGTAAAAATATGCTACTGGCTGCCTAGGATGGGGGCCCTCAACTCATGTAAAACCAAGGAACCACCACATGCCTATGGATTGTCCATTGCAGGTCATGTGGCCCTGTCTCTGTGGCAGGAGTCAGGCTTCTGGGACTTCACCCACCAGGCCTACTGCCAGCTGCTCACTACAGCAAAGCATCTCTCACTCTTGATTGGATGCCCCCTGGATTCAAGGCAATGAATTCCTACATGCCTAGAGAAATTGGCCTCAGTGGTTGTACTGTAGAATCCTGTGTGGAGCTTTAAAACATACCCATGCCCCAGCCTCTCCCCGACCAGTTACATCTGAACCTCTAGAGGTGGGAGCCAGGCTTCAGCCTTTTATAACACACCCAAGTGACCCCAGGTTTGAGAACCATGGAGCAGGGGGTCTCAGAAATGAGAGCGCTTTTGGAGGTCATGTTGTGAAACACCCTCACTTTACACGAGACTCAAGTGAAGAGAAAGGTTGGGTTTTAGATATTTTAATAAAATCCGGAATCAGAGAGTATATTGTAGTCATCCCTTGGTGTCTTCTGGGGGATTGATTCCAGGACCCATTATTCTCACCCACCTTAGGTACCCAAATCCACAGATGTTCAGGTCCCTTAATGTGAAATGGCTTTTTATGTTCATACAGGCAACAGCAGGGTATGCCCACACATCACTTAATTCATGTGTATTTAGCATAGTGCTCAGCACCTGGCAAATTTAAGTTTTACTGTTTGGAACTTTCTGGGATTTAAAAAAATTTTTTTTCATCTATAGTTGGTTGAATCCTTGGCTGGGTGTATTTTCCTAGGGCTGCCTTAAAACAACCGGAATGTATTGTCCCGTAGTTCTGGATGCTGAAGTCCAAAGTCAAACCATCAGCAGGACTGCGCTCCCTCTGAAGGCTCCGGGGAGAATCCTTCCTTGTCTCTTCAGCTTCTGGTGGCTCCTGGTTTGTAGCAGCATCACTCCAATCTCTGCCCCCATCTTCATATCTTTCCTGTGCCCCCTGTGTTTACTCCTCTTCCTATCTGGACACCAGTAATTGGATTTAGGGCCCACTGTAAATCCAAGGTGATTTCATCTTAAGATTCTTAACTAATTGCATCTTGAAAGAAGCTTTTTCAAAAAAGGTCACATTCTGAGGTTCTGGGTGGACTTGAATCTTGGGGGAGACACTGTTCACTCTACTATAGGGGCTCAGGAGGGATTTCTTCATATTTTACATTCCTAACATCCAGTTCATCTTACTCAGTGATTATTCCTTACTCTAATAGAGGTGATGAGATAGATAATATTAATGTCTTTGTTGCTGGTTTTTCTCATTATATAAATTGAATGCAAATTGCTAGAAATAATTGTCTTTAAAAACTGTTTAATTACACCAATAAAATATACCTTCCTGATTAAGATTATTCAGTTTTTGAAAACTTAAAGATTCCATGACTTTGAGAGTTGAAAATTCACCTCGCATGATTGAAACAGTGTTAAGTGGCCAGCACTGTGGTGATAAATTTACACATGAAGCAATGCCAGCAAAACTGTTTCAGTTCAATTTTGGAATGTTCATTAAAGGTCACTTTATAAGCCTGGCATTTATTTTCAGGTATAATTGTTGAATTCCTACATAGAAATTAAGAATGTGATATACATACCTACTTTGTGAAGCAGCTCCAAGACAACTCATATGACTTAGGCATTAACTCTGTGCATCAGCCACTTCTGTGAGAGGACAGAGAAACGTGGGCAATAGAGTCACAGGCCCAGGACTGCTGGTGGACTGGAGTGGAAAGTCTGGATGTGGCAAGTGGACCCACCCTGTGCATCTCACATTCACATAGACTTACAGCCTTAAAAAAAAATCCTAAATATAGATGAATTTTCTGTCTTTTCAGAATTGGAAAGTACCCATATCCTAATATTTTTACCTTTTCACTTGAGCAGATTAGTAGGCAAGCAGTTTCTGGATTTTATGTGGTAATATTTATCTTTAGAATTAATTTTAGAAATATATCCCACTATTTTTGTTTTACTTTGCTATATCAACAATACTTCTAATACAGCGCACAGAAAAAAATTGCATGAGTGTAGATGTATATGAAAAGTAACAGCATTAAGAAACTCAATAGACAGAAATGTTTTTCAAATTTAATTTTTAAAATTTTACATACTTCATATAGGAATGGCAGTTGTACTTATTCAAAGATGCCCAGTTCTTTGTTAGTTCAGGGTCGTTTGTTTTCTAGCCATAGTGGTAGTATTGTTTGTATCTCCCTTTGTTATTCCTTTTCTAGACTCAACTCTTCCTTTTTCATTAAGGATTTCTGGCAAAGCCATCGACAGATTCTCTTTGCCTCAGAGACACCCCATAGAGGCTGGTGAACCACGTTTATCTGGCTCTTGTAATGGGGTGTTAAAAGCACTTGTTCATCAGATATTTTCTTTTTATTTGTAGATTTAGAAGTATTTTAGCAGGTGTACATTTGCATATAAAAGAGAATAAAAGATAAGAAGTTGAGGCTTTTTCTTTCTCCTCTCAACATCATCTCTCTTCTACCTCCCTTTATTCAGTGTGTTTTCACTTTGTTTCTCTAGCTGTTTCCATTTCCTAGACACCAAATGCATATCAAAAAGAAAAAAACAATCTCAGTGATCCATCACCACTTTACAGGAAGATCGATGGTAGGATTCGGCCAGCTTATGTAAGGAAGTAGGAAGATATGTTTATCTCATTGTGTCATCAATCTGGAATTAATAGCCAAGGATAGATTTTAACCGTCTGGACCCCTTGCCTTGTTTTATGTTTTAACTCTTTTGGTGCGGCTATCAACTGAAGTCTATTGTAGGAGCTGGGTACCCCTACATATTTTCTACAAGTTTTATTTGTTATTTAGTTGTTTTAAGTTCATTTATAGGATAGTTAGGAAGAAACTAACATAAACTGCAGCTGTAATTAATCCCTTGTGAAATTCTTATTGTGGCCCAAATTTTGCACAAAATACTCAGCACTGGGATGAGAGGAAGAATTTTTTTTCAGCACCAAAAGGGTTAAACTGTAATCTTTTCTCTTGTTTAAACTAAATCTTAACAAAAATTTGAGTATGTAATAGATTTTTGATTGAGAGATCCAGAACTGAAAGCTTAACATGCATGCATATTTGTTTATGTGTGTACCAGAACATTCTAATTGAAAATAAGTATTGTTTAGAAACAATTATTTTATCTAATAATTGTCACTACTCAATAATTTTTGAAAGTTTGACATTATTAATGGGAGGAGGAAGTGTTTCCTTGGAGTTCCTAGGGAGCCACCCAGTCTTCAAATTTTCTGACTTGGAGTTTACTTGCCCTTTGAGAAGATTGAAGGATTTTTTCTTTTTGAAAATACATGAATCTTGTCCCCACTTTGTTTATATAGGCTAACTTGAACCTCGTCGCTTTTTGCCTTTTTGCTTTGGGAAGTTGGCCTCCTAGCCACATCTTCTAGACAAGGGGTGTCCAATATTTTGGCTTCCCTGGGCCACTTTGGAAGAACTGTCTTGGGCCACACATAAAATGCACTAACACTAATGATAGCTGATGAGCTAAAAAAAAAAAAAAAAAAAGATCCAAGCATAATTTTCATAATGTTTTAAGAAAGTTTATGAATTTGTTAGGCTGCATTCAAAGCTGTACTGGGCTGCATGTGGCCCACGGGCCGCAGGTTAATCAAGTTTGTTAGACTATTCCTGGCGGATGTCTGAATTGTTTGAGCATCTCTAGCAAAATATATACTCTTGGTTCCAAAGAGTCAGAAACCTGGTCCATTTGATACAGACAGCTATTTAAAAATCTTTATACAGCTATAGCAGCCTTTCTAAATACTACTTCCAGTATGGCAAACTGATTTCAGAATCCAGCAATGTTGAAAAATGTTGCCTTAGGATTTATTATTTTCAGAGTTAAGAGTCCCTGTCTGCACATATTTTAATTATACAGCATTTAATATCCCAAAATACGTTGTTCGTTTTAAATACTTATTTTTGATTGAGTCTCAGTAGGGCAAGGTAAGTTGTTTTTATTCTTCAATGTGATGGTAGTTTTAATCCAGTAATAAGGGGCTTGTGGTTAAGTTCTTAAATTGAGCCAGCAAAAGCAAGAAGGTATCTCATTGCCAGTCCCTGGTGTTAACATCAGAAATCTTTTTATTTGTGGGCACGTTGAAGATGTGAACATGGATGCTGTTTTGTTATGTGTTATGCCAAAACTCTAATTCTCCTTCTTCCCTTTCATCCAGGTGTCCTTGAGACTTGAGGTAGTGGGGAAGGTTGTGTCATTTGGGTCCTTTACATGATCTTTATTTATTATTTTTCCCATCTTCCCCACCTTAACTTATGGCAGATAGTATTAGATGCCCTGCAGGGGTAATGGTGTCCTGTGGATCCTGACCAAGTCCAGGCTGCTGCTAATCCCTCTGTGACACCTGGCTTTGCTCCCTGCAAATGCTTTCTGTCTCCACAATAAGCCACTGTTAGACTTTTCCAGATCTGGGTCTCTGAGTTCACACTGCCGTTATTACTGTTCTTCCTGACCCTCCTGCCATTCACCCAGCCTAGAATCCCACACTCAATTGTGAGAGCCTGAGAGCCAGAGCAGGAAGTGCTCCAAAGTACTAGCAGATGACCAATCAAGGAATTCAGTCTTGTTTCTTCTGAGTCATTCCTGCAGTGGCTTCTGCGAGACCTGAGTAGAAAGAAACCTTTTTACTGAGCCAAACCAATCCACATACCCACTCAAAATAATGACTGGAATTTAGCCACCTCAAATAACCTTAAAAATTTGTCTTTGAGTCTTGAAAACTGGGTTCAACCAAATTGTATGTTTTCAGGATATCTAAAAAAGGACAATTCAAAAAAATAATTTGCATGCATTTGAAAAGTATTAACATTGTAGGAAGAATTTAAGAAATTCTCACTAGGTAGTAGAAAATCCAGTATTTGTGTATGTTTTTTTACAGCTAAAACAATAATGATTTATCAGTATCATCAAATACTCAGTTAGTGTTCAAATGTTTTTTATAGTTGGTTCTTTTTTCATCAGTAGCCACACTATGCTATTGCAATGCATTTGGTTTGTGTGTCTCTTAAGTAAGGTGACCATGTAATTTATTATCTAAACTAGCAAACTTTTTATAACAAAGGGGAATTCTATTAATAATTATACAAGGACAGTAGGCAGAAATCTGAATTTTCATGGACAAATTGGGATATCTGGTCACTCTGCTTGTTTTTAATTGTGTAGAAAATACATAACATTAAATATACCATCTTAGCCATTTTTAAGAACAGTTCAATAGTGTTAAGTATATTCAAATTGTTGTACAGTAGATGTCTAGAACTTTTCCATCTGGCATTACTGAAGTACTTTATACACTAAACCATAATACCACCTGCCCCTTTTCTCCAGCCCTTAGTAATCACCTTTCTACTTTTTGTTTCTATGATTGTGATCACTTTCAGTACTTCACATGAGTGGAATTATACAGTGTTTGGCCTCTTGTGACTGGCTTATTTCACTTAACATAACGTCCTCAGGGTTCACTCATGCTGTAGTACCTAATAGGATTTTCCCCCTTTTTAAGGCTGCCTAATATTCCATTGTATGTATATGCCAAATTTTCTTTATTCATTCAGCTTTATCTATTGATGGACAAGAGTTGCTTCCACCTCTTGGCTATTATGAGTAAAGACTGTGGTGAATACAGGTGTGCTAATAGCTTTTTGACATCCTGCTTTAGTTTTTGTGGCTATGTAACCAGAAGTAGGATTGCTAGATCATGTGGTAAATTCTATTTTTAATTTGTTGGGGAAGCTCCATGCTATTTTCCATAGTGGCAGTGCCATTTAACATTCCAACTAACACTGTATAAGGGTTCCAGCTTATTCATATCCTGAACAACTTTTATTATTTTCTATTTTCATAATGGCCATCCTCATGGGTATGAGGTGATGATATCTCATTATGGTTTTGATTTACATTTCCCTGAGGACCAGTTATTTTGAGCATGTTTTCATGTGCTTATTGGGCATTTATATACTTTGGAGAAAAGTCTATTCAAGTCATTTGCTCATTTTTTAATCAGGTTGTTTTTTTGTTTTTGTTGTTATGGAAGTTCATTGTATATTCTGGATAGTAACCCCTTAAAAATATATTATTTCAATTACTTTTCCCATTGCATAGGTTGTTGCCTTTTCACTCTATTGATTGTTCCCTTTCATATACAAAAGCTTTTGTTGACTGTACTTTTGGTTATCCAAGAAATCATTGCCAAATCCACTGTCATAAAGCTTTTATCTTTGTTTTCTTCTAGGAATTTAATACTTTTAGGCCTTATATTTGTCTTTAATCATTTTTGAATTGATTTTTCTGTATGGTATAAGGTATAGGTCCAACTTCATTCTTTTACATATGGATATCCAGTTATCTGTACTTTATTTGTTTCTTTATTTCTTTATTTATTTAATCTCTAGAAACAAAAGCATACCGGTTGCTGAAACAGTCTACCCTTCAGGATAATACAGATCAAACTGAAGGCAGTTTCCAAAAGGCAGATGCTTCTGCATCACAACTGTCAGGTAAGCAGGAGTGAATTCATTTCTCAAAACCAGTGCCTTGGGATCCAGGCAGCTGCCAGAACTTTATTCATGGAATAATGGTCATTCTTGGAAGGTTTCTTGAGTTTGCTTTGTAACAAACTGTCACCAGGTCAGAATGAGCCTGTACTTAATGACTATGAGTTATGTATATAATAAAAGTCCCTTTCCTATGGAATTTCATTAACACTTCCCCTCTGCCTTCTCAAAGTCCTCTCCTCTGGTTACTTTAGGGCAGTTATAAACATAATTATTCCAAGTCTTCAAGCTAGGACAGTTTTTGTCCCTCCCCCCATCTTTGTTTCTTAATCATTGATGGGGACTGTCATCCTAGGTGGGTTACCCTCCCTAACCAGAGTGTTGTGGGACTTGGGGGTTCTTTAGATGAAAAGACTAAATCCCAGTAAAAATTAATTTCACGCTTAAATGTAGTTCCTTCAAATCTAGGATTTTTATTGTAATTTTCTCTTATTTCTTATACTTTATTTGATTTTTCTTATTTCCAGTGGTTTTTATTTTATTATGCCTTATTTTAGTGTAAGTCAGCTCAACGCCCTTTGTGAAAGTAAATGGATTAATATAGAAGAAAGTACACTTTAACACGTATTTGTACTTAAATCACCATGTCATAATTTTACTTATCAGAATGAACAATGATTTCTTAATGTCATGTAATTTTCTGTTAATATTCAGATTTCTCAATTGTCTCAAAGATGTCTTCACCAGATTTTTTTTTTTTGAGGGACCTACTTATCGTGCATCAGACTTGTCTTTGGAGAGCTATTTCCTAGATAACATTAGTTGCAAAATTCAGTTATTTTGGTTGCTTTGAGGATTCAGTGAGCCAGTAGAGGTTAAATACCTAGCACTGTGCATGTTGGAGAAAAGCCTCTGGGAGGGCTGGCCATGTTATTGGTGGTGGTGATTTGAATTCTGCAAACATGAGACATTGTAGTTTGTTGAGGTATGAAACAGAGTCTCTGCCCTAAATGGAGGTCTTCATCACTGTAGAGAGATGTAGCACTTGTGAGCCCTTAACTATTTGCTATTCATCACCTTCCTCACATTTGAGTCACAGAATTAGAATCCAGAGGGATCTTAGAAACAATTTATCCAACCCTCTTCTTTTACAAATGAGGCCCCAAGAACCTAAAGCCTCTTTCTGAACATTAGAGCTGGTTAACAGACACATCGTCTGGAAGGCGACTCCACAAATCTGTTTTTCATAAGTATACTTTCCATAGTATCCTATCATGGTCAGAGGATGAGTAAATTTGACCTAAGTTACAGTACCTTGGATGTGTATGAAAAATTATAGTATTATTAATATAGTAATAATTGACCTTTTTGTTAATTTATTTGTAAGTGAAGTGATACTTTGTAGGTTGTATAATCAAGCACCCCCAGATTATTTTCTCACTCTCCACTCAGAATTACACTATGTGTTCTGTAAGATCCAAATTTTCCAGTTTTGGGATCTTAGAAGCATTTCTGACAGTGTTGGCTGTCAGTGCAGTTCAAAACTGCCTCTAGTATTTATTTTACATTTGGTCATTCTCATTCTCCCTCTGATCCTAGGGACTTCTGTAAGCTGCAAAGAGAAGCAGGAAGTAGGTTTGGAGGGCGGAGGGAAATGGAAGCCAAGCACCCCCTGTTGAACTTCACAGCACTGGGGATGCACACTCTGAACTCAGGAGCCACCCCCCAAGTCTACCTGTTGAAGAAGCAGCACATGTTGAAGAAGCAGCACATGTTTTCGTTACCTTCTCCATCAGATGTCTTAGGTTTTTGTCTCTGGGGCTGTCTCTAAAGAAAGCCACTTAAACCTCTTGCCTCTGTTTTCATGTCTGAAATTACCTGGTCTCGTGCAGACCCTGTTTAGGCTGAACATGGACACAGTATTAAAAGAATCACTCTGTTGCAGAAGTTACATGCAGGCAAGCAGGTTGTAGGTTAGAAACTAGCAAATGCCTTTTGCTGAGACAGCCGTGTATTCTCTGTCCTTGATCTTGGGTGACTGCCAGTTAAGAATCAGACTTGTTACAGACACATCCAAGACTGAGGACACCCAGGACGCAGAGGTCTAGGACTACCCTGTAAGCTGGGAGCATCATGGGGGCAGTCCAGTTCCCCCAACTCCAGGGATAGGGGTGGATTGTATGTCTTCCCCATCAGCCTTTGCAGGATGGTTAAAGAGTGGGCTTGATAGTTTTCAGTGGAGATTTATTCTTCTCTGTGAGGTGAAAAAACAGAGGATTTGGTAGAGGAACTTAAAGGTGAGTGGTGTGGGCAACTGTCATCAGGGGATGTCAGTTATTTCTCAATGATCCCTCACTGCCTATGTGCTGTGACAATGTGAATTTTCGAGAATTTGATGCCATAGTGGAGACCCATGTGCTCACATGTGCATCTGGTCATTTAAAATGGTGCTCTTTGAGTGATATATTTTACATTTTGTGGCTGCTATGTAAGTATCACAGGAAACCCCCCCACTTCCTTTCAGTGTCCTACCAAGATGTCATCCTTGCCTTAGAAGCGCCCTTGTATTTGTAGCTGAAACAGCATCTTACTCTGTTGATGTTTGTTTTCCCAAAGTTATTGTGAGGTCCCTTATTTCTTCATTGCATCCATTGCTGTGTGTCAGCTAATGCTTCCTTTCTGCATTTGTGCTGTCACAGGTTTGAACATTGGCAGCGATGCATTCAAGACAAAGACATCTAACAAAATCACTTCGGAAGCTAGTTTTTCATCTAGTGAAGGAAGTCCTTTGTCAAGGTAAAGTCGTGAAAGCCTTTCTGAATAGGGGCCACAAGATGAGAAATGTCACTATGCAATGAATCAAACTCTGGCTGCATATTTTGTTGTGTGACTTGATGGAAGGTTATGATTTGGGTTTTTGTTTATCCAAAATAACAGTTGAAACTTTAGTCTACCTTTGAAAATATTTGCACCAGAGCCAAGTATTGTCTTGCAGCTGTTGTTTCCTTGGTTTAAGACTCAATTGACACCTCAGTGAACCACAAATTAGCGTCTACAGCTGCTCGCAGTAGGGCTGCTTAGAGACCACACAATGGAGGGTGTCGGAAAGGGGCAGAGAGAAAACATCAGGCCTAAAAGGAAATAAAGTGGCCCATTTCTTCTTTCTGAGGTGGCTGATACATATACTAGCAATTGCTGGATATTAAGTATTTGGGCTAGATTATACTTTCCTTTTCTGACACTTTCCAGCTGATTTTCCTTAAAGAACAAAATTTACTTTTTCACCTTTGTTAAACTGTAGTATTTCTTATATGTTTTTCAAACAATAACAAGTGAGTTGTATTTGTCATCAACATAAAACACTAATCATGCACTGGCATTGAGTTTCTTAGGAAAAATTTATAGATGGGAATAGAAGCAATCATCTGATGAAATACCTATATTTTTGCTTTGGGATGAATATCATTTAAAACAGCACAGGTTTCCTTTAGTAGTAACATTTCTCATTAAAAAGATGTCCTTTAGATGATTGCATTACATTTGAATTAACTGCTTACCCCCAATGAAATTTTAAAACAGGAACTTTACATTTCTAATATCACATAAAATAAGATGATTTCATCCAAAAATATATTTTTAACTGAAAAAAAAAAACCTATTTTCATTTATATTTTAAAGAGATAAAAAAATTACAGTATTTTTAGGACCTGGAATATATTAAAATGAGATTGAATTCTTGCTTTTAGAAATATGGTAAGTTTGATTTTAGGGAATTGTTCATTTAATTATTAGAAATTATTATTTTTAATACTGGATTTTTATCCATGTTTTTGAAGGAAGTGTGAAATAATGTATTATGGAACAAGAAGAGTATTAAAGTATATTTTTATGATTATATTATAAATTCAAGTTGTAGATCTTCTAAAAGAAATTTTAAAGGATCATAAATTGTACTGGTAGTTTTTAGAGTTTAATGTTACCGTTCGGCTTAATAATACATGCTAAATTTAGCTTTAAAGATAGAAAAGTTTAGTTTTAAAGATAGAAATTTTTTTTCATTTTATTTTAGAGGCATTAAAATACCCAGTACTTTTTAAACTTTTCTTTTCTTCAGGCAATTTTTAAATACATTCAGAAAGCAATTGGATACTGTAGAATATTTTCTCTATCTGATCATTTCATGTCTTACATCTATATTTCATTATAAAATCGATGTTTTTCCCCTTCCATTTGAGGCAGGGGCCTTTTGTTATTACTGTTGTTTCTGCATGAAATTAATTTCCTAAATAAATTAGAAGTAATCTCATCACTTCATTTAAGAAAAAAAAGGTCTTCAAGGAACCCTTCGTTCTAGACACTTGATAATAATCCAGTGAAGAGGAAAGGTCTGGGCGTCGAGTAGCGGTTTTGGGCTTTTCTGGTTTTGTTCGTGTTCTGGGCTTGCTGTTGTTCCTACGCCACCCTGAGCTTTGGAGAGTGCTGGTTTTGCTATTTATGCCTGGATTCCCTGAAATTTCCTAGAGGCTTACATTTAAGGATCCCACTTACTGCAGTCACTCCTCGTGCTTTATTGCTTTTACAAGTGGTCTCAAAACCCAGTACTTGAGAATAAACATAACAGTGCAGTGCTGCTGTAGCACTTTTAAAAATTCTTCTTTGCTCTATTTTGTCAGTGAGCTGATGAGCAACCTCAAAAAAAAAAACCCTCACAACCTGCTGGACCTAAAAAAAAAAAAAAAAAAAAAATGGCTTCCTCTGATGTCCTAGAGACAATAATTATGATGTGCTAGTTAAGCCCAAACTACAGCTGAGGGATTTTACTTTAAAGCAGCGGCTTGGGCGCAAAAATACATTTATAGCTCTTTGTCTGCACCTCATTATGTGTGGGCCTGATTCATTAAGTAATTGGTTTGCAGTTGTTTACATGAGTATTAAGGCCTTCTTTTCAGCCGCCTTTGAGAGATACATTGTGCAAATGTTGCCTGCGATGAATGCAGAATAAGGGCCAGAGGGTCCATCCTATTGGCTAAACAGTGCACTCTGTTGAAAAGCCAGAGAAAGGGATTGGGTGTTGCTTTGCATAGCAATGACTTTCTTAATAAGCGTTACAGATTAATACACACAAGCTATAAAAGATGCAAAGAGATACTCTTAGCACATTTATACATGCTCATTTCATTGTGATGGTAGTGGGGTCCGGATGCTTTCATATTCTATTTTTCAGAGCAGCAGCTTCAGTGCATGAGCTGTAATAGAATCCAGTGTTTATTGTATTATAAATCATGGGCAAGTAGGCAGATCGGCAACAGTTTATTATTAAAGATTCTTTCAGTGTAAATCTTTTTCTACCATTGTATTTGCTTCAGCAAAATCATTTTGTGGTTGAGTGGGGATGAAAGGCATAATATACGAAGGAGTGAGTCCTAATAGGAAGCCGTTCTCCGAGTAAAGACCACTTGTTCCCTTTTGTTCACGGGTGCATGCCAGAGCTTCCTCTCCTCTGCAAACATTGTCTCGCTTTACCTTCCCTAGGAAGCGTTTTTCACTCTCCTGGATCCATTTATTCAGAGGAGAGTATATTTTAACAGCCTGTCGTGTAACTTCAGTTTACTGGTTGGATCAAGATAACATTTTACCAAAAGAAAAGAATGTGTGCTTACAACATAATTGCCTGGGGGGAAAGCAGCAGAGGTCACCCAGCCACTGCACCCTAGCAGGGCCACTGTGGGTGGCATTCTGTGCCAGCCCTGGAGCCGTGGCAGTGGCCAGCGGAGGGCGCCAGGGTGCAGCTGCTGCTCTGGGGGAACTGTGGTCTCTCTTTAGCTGGTCACTATGCCATTTCCCCCTGGAATGATTTGAAGATCACAAGGAAATAAAAATGAAGTTTTCCTAGAAGTCCTGTAGATTCTCACATAAAAGCCCTGCTCTCCATCTCTGGTTTAGTAGATCTTCATTCTCCTTAAATTCTACGGAATTAGCAGCTTCCTAAATAACCACATGCTTCTCATCATAAGCTAGCATACTTTTTTTTCCTACACAGAGCACAAACGAACAATCGCTTACTTGATTAGCTGAAGGGGAAGGAGTTACGTTGACAGAGGCCGCTAAGAAAATGGCATCTGCTGCTGGGACCCTGGTTAACCATCAGGGGGCGCTCAGACTTTGTCAAAACTGTCTCAGGCTTTGATCTGCCTCTAAAACTTAAAATTAATAGTGTGTTTAGAGATTTGTTGGCACACACATTGGTTTTTTTTTTTTCTGCATTAGTTTTTGCCTTCTATGTTTCAGCAATATCTTTATTTTGAGGAAAATATTAGCTGAAGATGTGTGTGAGATGTTTTAATACTGATTTTTAACTAGCAGTCCAAATCACTAAAAATTTCAGAATTCAGCCTAAGGAACTCAAATTCTCCTAAGTTAGTCATTTTCAGGCTTATACTAAGACCCTAAAAAGACCTTTCCTGCTGGAGCCCTTCCTCATTGTCCCTGACACCATAGACCGTCCGTGTTCTTGGTAGGACCTTCAGACTCATTGCCAAAATCAGCTGACATGGCCTTAAAATCACGCTAACTTGGGTAGTTTATTAATGGGCTGTGGATGTATTTTTCTTAAAAAAGGATGATATTGACCATGAGGTTGAGAGTCAATGTGTTACTAACTTTAGGACCCCCAGATCTGCCGTTTTCTGAATTCCTCCTCCCTCCAAGCCAAGAATAAACCTCTGACACCCTGGCCTGACTGTTCTACCTCTGCCGTTGTGCCAGTCAGGAGTTCTGTCACCTGCAACCCCCCACCCCCAACACTGCGTGGCCTACACTGCAGTGCCTTCCCAGCCTGCTCCCCAGGTCCCTGTGCTTACTGGACCCCCACACGTCATGTCCTCGTATAGCACACTGTGACTTTTCTTCCTGCTCTTTTGCTGGAATGCTGCTGCCCCACTCTTTCACATGACCGATGCCTACTAGATTACCACAGCTTAACTTGTAACCTTCTGGAAGTTTCCTTAAACAGAGGCTCTGACCATACAAGATCCCCTCCGGTGGTTCTGTGGCTATTTCTATCATCATCTGCACTGGGATAGAAGCCATTTACTGGTACCCTCTCCCCACTAGTGCCTCACTAGGGTTTGGGGGGCTTTTCTCAATCACCAGTGATCAATGACCATTGGACTTTGAGTAGAGTGATCATCAATATACGATAGTGCCACCACTTACTCAGGCACTTTTCTTTATAAAAGTCAGTTGCACAATTACCCTCTGTATGGCCTCATGTACCTGAGCTGCAGGATCATGCATTCCATAGAGTTACCTGCATGAATGTGTGGGAGAGGGAGAGGCATGTACACACACACATTTTCAAAGGGAGACACTGCACTCAATTTGGAATACATCCTCTCTGCCAGTGTGAATTTGACCAGGCTTTATGGGCTCTTGACACATGTTAGGGGTCTGGAATGTTTCCTCCCAATCCTGCTGTCATCAATTCTCAGCCCACCCCTCAGGTGCCTTTTTAGCCTGTGTCACAGGTATTATTCTTGTGTCTCCTCCCCAACTGAAGTATAAAAACCTCAAGGGCAGAGATCAAGTGTGTGTTGTTTGCTGTGACAGTCCTAGCACAGTGCATGATGCACAGTGTTACCTATATGGTACTTGCTGAGAGAGTGAGTGAGTGAGTGAGTGAGAGAGTGAGTGAGAGAGAGTGAGAGAGTGAATGGATGGGTGGGTGAGTGGATGAATGAATGAACCACTGCAGACTAGAGGCTCTGCCCTTGTGCTTGTGGACAGCCTGGCAGAGGCAGTCTCCCTGTCCATCCCAAGTCATCAGGCTCCTGAGGAGGAAGCTTCATGTATCTTGGGCCTGTTTCCTCTTATTTTGTCCCTACATCTCCCCTTTCCTTGCCCCCTGTGCCTGACTACTCATCACCGCCACGTAGAAACCACGAAACAAACCGAGTTCATGCCTTTGTTCCTCCAAATGCCTTGGCAGTGCACCAGCTGCTTCCTGCAGCCTGCTGTGTGGGGCACGAAGCAGGCTTCCGAAAGCAGCTCCCACAAGGATCACACACTGAGACGGGCCAGGTGTGCCCACCCACCCAGGTTTTCTCCACCTGGTGTTCTGCCACCTCTCGGGGCCCTGTGGAGGAGACAAGAGATTTGCAAACTGTGCATTTGTGTGCTGGGGAAAATGTTTTGTTCTACTTCTGCCCCACCACCGCTGCTGACTTTGTGTGTCTTGGGACACATCCCTCCACCTCGCTGAGCTCCAGTACTCATACAGTGAAGGCGCTGCATTGATTTTCTGCTATAATTTAATAATGGGTTTCCTAGAAACCCATACATTCTCCATCTCTCATTTTTGTTTCTACTAGGTGGCTTCAGAAAGCAAAACTTATTACTTGAAGATATTCTTGCCATCTAATTTTGTATTCTGGTATATTAGCTTTTTGCTCATATAAAATGAATAGCTATTACTTACAATTTTACTATTTTCTTTAGTGCCCTGTGTCATCATGATTGCATACATAGGTGTTCACTGTGCCCAGTGCTGTGCTTACAATAAAACTTGTTCTAAGAACCTGGCCAACTTTAGCTTCTTCACTTCAGCAAGGATGAGAACAAAAATGACTTTGATTAGCATTGTCCTAATTTAGTTTATCAGAGGAATTTATAAACAATTAGTGAAATGCATCCAAAAATAAGCTTGGTGGCTAGACAGAGGGAAGATATGTGAAAAGCCATTGTGGCAAAATGGTACTAGTGAGCGTCTCCCTTGTTGGTGTGTGGTGTCACTATACAGCTGGGGGGGAAAATACCAAGAGATTATTGTCCCGTTACACTGAGACCAGTGGAACATCGTTACAATTTCATCACTTGTCTGTAGTGTCTTACCTGAAAATGGTTTATTTTTAAGTGGGACCTCCAGTCTGTAAACTTCTAGGAAAAAAATACCAAGTCTGTTACCTTGGATTGCAAGAGTGACCCACAAGAGCCCTTGCAGGGGAGGTAGGCGCTCTGCTTTGCCGCCTGTGCAGCCCACATTGACCCTATTTCACAGCGGGCTTGGCACACTGGTCCTGGGGCCACGCCCGGGTCACTGCTAGTTCTGTGCAGCCTGCAGGCGAAGGGAGCTTTTTACATTTTTTAATGGTTGAGAAAAATCCAAAGGAGAATGTTGCAGGACTTCTGAAATTTATATGAAAATGAAATGTCAGTGTTTCTGAGTGAAGTTTCCTTGTAATACAGCCATGGCCATTCCTTTACATATGTCCACGGCCATTTTTGTGCAGCAGCCACAGAGTGGAGTAGTTGTGACAGAGACCACATGGCCCACCCCACCCGAACCATTTACGCCCTGGCTCTCCACAGCAACCCTTTGCCAACCGCTGCCTGACAGGATGGAGGTGTCATTTTTCAGGCTCTCAGGGAAGATCGGGCAGTCCGATTCCCTGCACAGCAGACGGAGTATGATGACTGTATCCCGCGGCCTATAACTTTACCTCTGCTTCTCCTATGATTTCAGAAATAAATTTGTATTTGTTTCTTTTTCATTTATGCTAGTAGCTAAACAAATAGGCTTTACCCAGCACCGCAAGTTCTCACACCATCCCCTTCATACTTGTCTTCACCTCCTTTACACATTAGTTGTCACCCAAAGAAAGAAATGCTGTCCCTAAGAATTGTGTACAATAAAAACGGTCTTGAATTGCAGTGCCCCATGGACTTGCAGAAATGGTTTCCCACAGAGAAAAGTCATTGTCCCTAAGGTGTGAGGATGGAGTAGGGAACACCTGAAAGCATCTTCCACCTTTCTCAGTGGGTGAACTACATGCATTTAGTTGTAAACCATCTTTCTCCAAAGAAAACGTGTTTCTAATAACCATCTGATTCTGAACACAAACGTAAGTACAACTGTGCAAAGCAAATAATGTATCCTCAAGTAATCAGGTGCCTTTAAGCAGGGCCCTATGCTTAGTGAGCGTCGTCTGTTCATCCCACACGTACTCACTGAGCACCTACTGTGTGTGGAGCACTGCGTTATCCAACTCAGCAGAAACAGGTACGGTTGCTTACAGTCTAGACCAGCGGTCCCCAATCTGTTTGGCACCAGGAACCGGTTTTGTGGAAGACAATTTTTCCACAGATCCAGGGGTGGGGTGGGGGATGGTTTCGGGATAGTTCAAGCACCAGATGCTGCTTAATTGTCACCTACTCACTTAAACACAAAAGGGGTTTGAGTCTGAAAGCACTTATTTTATTATGGTCTCTGTGCAGTCAAACCTCTCTGCTACTGTCCCTCTGTATTTGCAGCCGCTCCCCAGTGCTAGCATCACTGCCTCAGCTCCAGCTCAGCTTATCGGGCATTAGATTCTCATAAGGAGCTCGCACAACATAGACCCCTCTCACACGCAGCTCACAATCGGGTTCACACTCCTGTAGGATCTGATGCCGCCGCCGATCTGCCAGGAGGCGGGGCTCAGGCCGTCCTGCGAGCGATGGGAGCGGCTGTGAGTACAGACGGAGCTCCCTCACTCACCCGCCTCCTGCTCACCTCCTGCTGTGCAGCTCGGTGTCTAACAGGCCACAGACGGGTACTGGTCTGTCGCCCAGGGGCTGGTGACCCCTGGCCTAGAGGGGCAGATGTCGCCTATCAGTTAATCACACAAGTGGGTATGAAGCGGCAATTTGAATGAGGATGGAGGGTGGAGGTGGGGGTGGTGGGGGAATGGGGCCAGGCATTCTAGAGCAGGAGGGCCTGGCGGAGTCTGGGGCCTCAACCTTGGGTATGCTGGTCAGGATTTCATTCTTTTGCTAAAAACAACGGGGATTCATTGAAGAGTTTTAAACAGTAAAGTGGAGTGATCAGATTGGAGTTTGGAAAAGCTCATTTTTGCTGCTGAGTGGAAGAAAATGGGTGTGGCATCACCGGTTAGGGGGCTGTTACAAAGGTGAAAACAACAAAACCAAAAAAAAAAAGGTGCAGGGAAGAGATGCTGGTTTTGTTGCCCAGGAGGTGACAGTGCATAGGGAACAGTGGGGTCTTTGGGAAGTGGTAGGGGGTAAACTTGGCAGGAACTGGCAGGTGATTGGGTATGGGAGGGCAGAGGAGAAGGGAGTGACGCGGGAGTGACCAGGAAAAAATGTAATTATGGCAGCTGTGGCAGAAGGCAGATTTTTGAGCCATAGGTGAACCTGACTTTACCCAAAGAGGAGAAGAAGAAGAGTCAGGGAGTCCCTACATCTCGAAGGCCAGGGTCCCAGCCGTGAGGAGAGCAGTGACGCTGCCTGTCTGTTCTCAGCATCCTTCCCATCCAAAAGATAGAATCGGTTTTAAGGACATAATCTGTAAATGGAAATACAAGCGAATACTGTGGCAAAAACACAAGAAAAAAATAAATTAAAATGACAAGCCATACATAAGTAACAGTTTCTCATTTATTATCTCCCTTGACCGTTCAGTCTCATGAAAGCCAAAACAGGCCCAAATGAAGTCACCCGTAAAGCCCATGCCACTGAACCTAGGCTTAACACTGACCTAACTGCAGTGTCCTCCTGCATGGAGTGTAGTAGTAAGCAGTCCGTCTGCAATTTTCTGGTCAGTACCAGTGAGGTAATCTGTCATGAAGGTCCTCTCCATCCCTGCCCCCAAAGAAAACTGAGGCAGTCTGCCTGATAAGAGACCCCACCTCCCCTGAAGGAGGGTAGCATTGCTGAAACAATCCTTTCCGTTGCCGATTTTCTCGGCTGGCCCGGTTTCTGCCTATAAAAGCCTTCCACACTGTACAGCTTCTTGGGGCTTCTCTCTGCTTGCTAAGATGGGATGCTGCCCAATTCACGAATTGTTCAATAGAGCCAATTATTAGATCTTCAAATTTACTTGGTTGAATTTTCATTCTTTAACAGTATGAACCTTAAAGAATTTAAGTATCATTAAAATATTGAATGATGCTCCCAGAGGGGACTTTTAAATTCATTAAAATTACAAAAGCTCTTGAAAAAGGGTGCTGAGATGGACATCATATCCCACAGAGCCAGTTTCATGTTGTATTTGCTTTAGTAAATAAGCTGCTAGTAATTAGAGGCCATAGACACGTGCATTTTTATGTATGTGATCTATGAAGACCTAAACGTAGGTGTCCCAGATACTTGTATTTTTCTCTGCCACATATGAATATTTTTAACTAAGGAAGCAGAACTTAATTTTGAGCTCCTCTATTAAGACTTAAGTATTAATATTAAGTCTGGCTTGATAGAGATAAGTATGTAACCTCCCCGCCAGCTTCTTGCACCCTAACATCTTGAACTCCCCACTTCAGGCCTTTGTCTTTCAGCGCGTCTGCAAGTGCTAAGGCGGCTCTCGTTAGTGCTTCCTCACGCCGGAGCGGAAGTCAGCCCCCTGGCCGCTGCTGCGTGCTTACTCTCTGCGACAGCACAGGCGCAGTGCTCCATGTCCCAGCACGGGCGACATCGGTGATGCTGCCGCAGTAGGGACCTCTGTCCACAGCAGTCCTGGCATTTTGCTTTTGCTTTTATAACTTGGGGAGTAAATGTGAAATTTCTGGCCTTCCAGTGAATAGCGTGCGCTTCTTCCCCAAGGTGCTCGCCATAAAAGTATTAGCCTGGTTTCGCTTTTCCTTAGGACTCAGGTTAGTTTTTTATTTTACAGGCATGAAAACACAGCGAAACTAACTACGAATTTCAAATCAAAAGGTAAGAGAAATAACTGGACCAGATGTTCATTTTGTGTTTTGACAGGAGCGTTGTTTGTGACATGTATCTCTCGTGTGGGGGCTGTGAAATGTGACTGTGATCCCAAGGGCAGCTCTCTCTGGGCCGACGTTGTCTCTGAGGGAATCAGAGGCCTTCAGTGACACAGCTGTGACCTGAGCACACGTGTGTGCCAGGGGCCACCGTGGCCTAGCATTTTAATTTGTAGGTGTGAATGGTGAGGGGTCCCGATCTCCACATCTGATTACCAACACCATGTATTCTACCTACAGAATGTCTTTTGCCTCCATCCCTGTCCTCACTGCTAATGCCCAGGAAGCACCCACTGCTCAAACCGTGACAGGGCTCTTGCAGGAGATACCAGCCGGATGTCTCACATCCAGCCCCTCCCCAACTCCTGACTGACTTACAACCTGGCCATCAGACCCGCATCTAAAACCTCATTTTCCCTTCTTACCTTGCTGGTTACGAATTGCCAGTGCCTTCCTGCTACCTCCAGGAGAGTGTAACCTCCTCCCCTTGTGGTCTGGCCCCACCCCTCCTCTCCAACCCACTTCCTCCCAAGGTCTTGTCCTCTTTATGCGTAGCTGCAAGCAGGTTTTTCCAGACTACAACACTTGAACCCCTGTGTTTTTGCTCATGGTATCTTCTCCATGATGTTCCTTTTCCTTTTCCTCAGCCTAGAGAGCTCCTACTCATCCCTCAGTACCCTGCTTACAGAGAATCTAACCCTCTTTCCACACTAACACTATGGCATGTCCCCTGCCAAGCTTGGGTACTTTCTATTCCTGTCTCCTTAAATACCATTCCCCGTTCTCGGGGTTGTAACTGAGAGCATGGGTTTGAGTCGGATGACCTGGGAGGGACTCCTGGCTGGACCACCCACTAACTGATTCGGGCCAGTTACTTAACCTCTTGCAGTCTCGATTTTCTCAGTGAATCAGAGACATTAAGAGACAATATTCTTACCTTCCAAGTTGGTGGAAAGATGAAATGAGGTCGTATATAAGAAGTCATCGCAGAGCTGACAAGTTGTGCCATGTAGATAATGGTAGTCATGGAGATCGTCAGTGTAGCAGACAATGTGCCCCACCATATCCTGTCTGACCACTTTGGAGGTCACTTCAGCACAGTTCACTGATGTGTCCTTGGCCTTGTACATCAGGCAGCTGTGTATCTGCACCCAGGGACTTTCTCTGGCCACAGGTGCATGCTTATTCCTCACAGGGCAGCCCACAGTGCTAGGGAGCTGATGCCCTGGTTGAGAACAACTCTCAAACAATGAGAGATGGGAGTTGGGGAGTGAATAACCCCACTTCCTTATTCTTTTTTGGAGTAGTCTGAGGAGAGTTCCGTAGTCTCTCAGAGGCCCCCTGCAGTACTGAGCCCCAACACCTCTTTTTGGCTTGCTCTCTTCGCTGTCATTCTCCCAGTGCTCCCAACCCCCATCATTCCCAGGATTACCTGCCAAGTAAACCAAGTAAACACAATTCCTTGTGTCCACGTAAACCCCACGACTGTTCCTCCACCGTGTCTCCCCTTTTTCTCTCTGCTCTTGTGAAGAAGAGGGAGATCTAAGTGGAGAAGCAGCTGAGCGGAGGTGGTGTCAGGCCTGATGAAACCCCCACAGAACCCTGCTTCTGTGCTAATCCTCATCTTAAATCCCAATCCTACAGTGAGGAGTTGGACACAACAGAAGGGATCCAAAAGTGTTCTGCAAAGTGTTTTTCATAGCCAAGCGTAGAATGCACTGTAAAGTGTGCACATTTGTGCAGTATTGACCTGCGTCTGGCTGTATCTGCTCAGCAGCATCACATGGTGTCCTGGATAGGCTTTTCGCAGGCCCGTGCTCCAGCTAACCAGCCTGGTGATCAAACCGAGCTACCAGAGTGCTGCCATGCTAACCAGCTGTCTGGTTTTCTCTTCCAGCCTTCTGGGGTGAGTCTGATGACAGTGACTCAGAAATTGAAGCTGCTTTACGTCCTAGAAACTATAACACTTCCACTGACGATTTTGATAATTTTTATGACTAATAAGCTATAACAGCCATTGGAAATAAAAGTCTTTAAACAAACCGAAACCCTGTCTTCATATGTGATTTCCAAAAAAAAAATTTTCTTTCAAGTTTTCTGATTGTTTAATATGAAAAGCTGGAACCACATAGCTATTCCAGTGAAATATTACAATTATAAACTAGCATACTCATTTTTCATTGTTACCAAAAAGCAAAGTGCTGAATGCAGTTCCCATCAAAATTCAAATTGTTTTCTTTGTAGAAATTGACAAGCTTATCCTAAAATTCATATGGAAATTCAGGGGATCCAGAATAGCCAAAACAATCATGAAAAAGAAAAATAAAGTTGAGTACAGTACTCACACTTCCCAATTTTGAAACTTACTAAAAACCTGCAGTAATTAAGATGGTGTGGTATTGGCACAGACTGGAGTGTTGTAATATGGATTTAGATGAAATATTGACATATATAATCTAGAATTGATAACCCAGAGATAAAGGCTCACATTTATGATCAACTAATTTTCAACAAAGGTGCCAAGACCATTCAATGGGGAAAGTGTGGTCTTTTCAACAAATGATACTGGGACAATTGGATAGTTTCATGCTGGGGAATGAAGTTGGATCCCTACCTTACACCGTATACAAAAATTAACTCAAAATTGATTAAGGACATAAATGTAATGGTGTGGAACACTTAGAAGAAAACCTAGATGTAAGTCTTTGTGACCTTGCATTAGGCAACCATTTCTTAGATATGACACCAAAAGTGCTTACAACAGAGAAAACTAGATAAATAAGACTATACCAAAATTAAAACTTTGGTTTTAGTTTTTTTAATTTAAAACAAAGGGTACTATCAGAAGGCACAAGAATAGGAAAAAATATTTGCAAATCGTATTTTTGATGCAAATAAAAAAAGGACCGGTATAAGAATATATAAAGAATTCTTATAAATCAATATAAAAAGACAAATAACCCAGTTTAAAAATGACCAAAGCTTCTGAGTTGACATTGCTTCAGAGAAGATATACAAATGGCCAATGAGCACATGAAGAGATGTTTAACATTATTAGTTTTCAAAGAAATGCAAATCAAAACCACAGTGAGATACTACTCGGTATCTTCATACCCACTGGGATGGCTAGAATAAAAAAGGTAATAAAAGGGCTGGTGAGGACATGGAGAAATTCCCTTGTACACTGCTGGTAGAGGTGTTAAATGGTGTAGCAACTTTGAAAAACAGGCTGGCTATTCCTCAAAAGGTGACCACTCAATGGGAACCAGCTAGTCTCCCTGCCCATTGTGAAACCCACTGGGCTCTCAAGACAGAAGGCACAGTGCCTGGAGCATTTCTCTGGGTGTTTATATATCCCATCTGGAAAATAGCAGATGAACTAAGTTTTTCTTCCAACCATCTGACCCACAAAGTAGGGCTTAATTCTTCCCTACGCCCTTTTAGTGTTGGCTGGATTTTTGCAAAAGAGTATGAAAAGGGACAAATGGAGAAACCTGGCTGATAGCACTAACCATCTGATTAAGGTTAATGTCACCAGTATAGGTCATGTGCTGTAATGAGAAAGGCACCTTACCTCTGTGGTGATCTTCCCAAAGCCTCATAACCACAGTCTACTCATGGGAAAACATAAAAACAAAAAAATCAGATAAACTCAAATAGAGGGACACTTCACCAAATGGTTGGTCTGTACTCCTCAAAACTGTCAATGTCATGAAAAGCAAGGAAAGGAAGAAACTGTCAGACTAGCGGAGACAAAGAAGACATGACAACTGAATGAGATGTGGGATCCTAGGCTGGATCCTTGAACAAAAAGGGGACATTAATGGAAAATATGATGAAATCCAAATAAAGTCTGAAGTTTAGTAGTGTTGGTTTTTTAGTTATGACAGATGTACCAGGGTAATGTAAGATAAGAGAAATGTAACATTAGGCAAAACTGAAACTAGGTGAAAGGTATGCAAGAACTCTATCTTTGCAGCTTTTATGTAAATCTAAAATTATTCTACACACAAATCCAACAATAAACATTACATTTGGGTGACTTTTCCTATGTATATAAACTTTATTCACTTAATCATTCCTAATTTTAATTATAAATCTTATCAGCTTTAAAAGATTTATACCCACTAAGAAAACAAAACCACACCTTTCCGCCAGGACACTAACTAGCTGTTTGTCGGCAATGCTAATGGAATATGCAGAGTCCTGCATCTGAACATTTTTACTAGAGGTCGTGTGTACTGAGGATGGTCCAGGACAAAGGCTGGGTTTGGTGCTGTCTTTAACACTTTGCTAACGCATAGCTTACTTGTGAATGGTGGTGGAGTAGACCTGGGGTCCAGCACCTTTAGCAGGCAAAATTTTCCCGCTAAATATAAAACTGAAAGCCAAGAAAAAAGGAATGAACAAACAAATAACCCATGGACACAATCAATAGTTTAATGTTTATTTGGGGACGAGTGGGTTAGGGAGGGGAGAAAGGGGAGGGGGTGGGAGAGGAGGGGGGAAGCTAAATACAAGGTGATGGAAAGAGAAGTCACATTAGGTGGTGACCTTATTATACATCAAGCTGACAATACACTGTAGAACTGTAAGCCTGAAACCTATGTAATCCTTGCTAACAGATGTCACCCCAATAAGTGTAACAATAAAAATGAATTTAAAAAAAATTTTCCAGCTAAATTTTAATAACATTTTTTTTCTTTTCAGTTACTTTCTATTTACTTCAAATGACTCTAGTTTAAAATGTATAGAGGTGATATAACGTTTTATTTTAAAATACATTTTAAGGAAAAGGAGAGAATTGACTTAAAAATATACTAAGAAAATAGCAGTACAGATGATAGGAGGGTGTGGCTAAATGAATGGAGGTGGAAGTTCTCTGGTCTGTTATGCTTGGTCTGTTACGCTCACCAAACAACACTTTGATCTTTTGAGGTCTCCAGGGGGTTAAGCTCTTGAGGAGGTCATGCACTTGGCCCATGATAAAAGCAATGCTACAGCATAAGTTAATAAATGTGTTACATGGGGAAATACACTCCTGTTTCCTTACTCTCACACTACTACCACGTCCACAATACTTCAGATGTCAGATGTGTGGGGCTTTTTTCCCACATCCAATTCTCTAACACCAGGCGGGTGTCCTGCAATTCAGTTCAGTTCTGAAGCTAACTTGTTAGCTCAGACCCCACAAGTTAAGGGCGCAATCCCACAAAACAGACCCCCACTTCAGATACCAATCCCTAGTAGGTCCCCAGATTCCCACAACTTCCCTTTGACTTGGCTGCCAATTGGTGTTTCCACAGCCCCTCCCTTGGGTTTGATCATTGCTAGAATGGCTCATAGAATTCAAAGAAACATGTTTACCAGTTTATAATAAAAAGATATGGTAAAGGATAGAGATCAACATCCAGATAGAAGCTCTATGTAGGGCAAGGTCTGGGGAAGGGGTGCAGCTTGCCATTGCACCATCCTCCCAGAAGCTCTGTGTTCAGCAATCTGGAAGCTTTCCAAACCTCATACTTTTGGGGTGTTTATGGAGGCTTTATTCCACAGGCATGATTGATTGTTAACTCCACTTCCAGCCCCTCATCCCCTCTCCAGAGCATAGGAAAATGTGGCTAAACGTTCCAAGCTTATAGTCATGACTTGGTCTTTCTGGTGACCAGCCCCTGTCCTGAAGCTATCCAGGAGCCACTCACAGTCACCTCATTTGAAAAAAACAAAACAAAACCAAGCACTCCTGTTACTCAGGAAATTCTCAGGGTCTTAGGAGATCTGTGTCAAGAACCAGAGGCAAAGACCTATGTGTGTGTGTGTGTGTGTGTGTGTGTGTACGCGTGCACGTGTGTGTATGTGTATGTAAGTGTGTGTGTGTGTGTGTTTCTATTATTTCCCACTGGTCTTCAAATTTATAAATCAAACTTGTGAGCTTAGTTAACATAATGAAATCAAGCACCAAAACTCACACTGTTAAGGACTCAGCTCTAGATCTGGGGTAACCACCCTCCCAGGTCCTACCAACTGAACCTCAGACACAGCTTTATCATTCACTCATTCAGCAAGCCTTTTCTGACACTTCCTGTGTGTCAGGCACTGGTGTGACAGTCCCTGGGAATGTATAAAGATGGATCTACCACAATACCTCAGGGTGCTTATGCTCCAGCACAGGAGAAAAAGTCTGAAACACAGCACATTATCTACAGGACATCATCATGGCTGCATGTGCTCCCAAAGCTCAGAGCAGTGAAAAAATTATTCCCTTTGGGGTTCAATTAGGGAAGTTTCACATAGAAAATACTGTTGTATGGGATGGAGTGGAGCTGGGGCAAATAAGGAAATGATGCAGAAATGGCATCTATATTCACAGTAACAACAAAAATTATATGTTAAAAATCTTAAAATTTAAAGAGGTTATTGAAAGATAAAATTTTAAACATTAATGACAATAGGGAAATACATGTTCATGAATGGGAAGATTCTGTATTTTAACAATCACAAATTCTGTCCGAATTACTCCAAAGTCAATGCCATCTCAATCAAACTCCCTACAGGTCTCTTCCAGAACTTGACAAGCTAGTCATTAAACTCAGAATGAATTTAAAGGGCCAAAATAAAGACACTGGCAGTAAGCTCCTTGACATTGGTCTTACCAATGATTTTTTTTAGTTCTGATTCCAAAGGCAGGGACAATAAAAGCAAAACTAAACAAGTGGGACTACATTCTAAAAAACTTCTACACAGTGAAGGAAACAACAAAATGAAAAGGCAGCCTATTGAATGGGAAAAGATACTTGCAAGTCATACATCCGATGAGGGATTCATATCCAAAATTTATAAAGAACTCATACAATTCAATAATAATAATAATAAAACCTGACTTGAAAATGGGCAGAAGATTCAAATAGACATTTTTGCAAAGAGGACAGACATGCAGATGGTCAACAGGTACATAAAAACATGCTAATCATCAGGGAAATAAATGCAAATCAAAACCACAATGAGATATCATCTCACAACTATTAGAATTGCTATTACCAAAAAGATAAGAAATAAGTGTTGTCAGGAATGTGGAGAAAAGGGAATCCTTGTGTACTGTTGGTGGAAATGTAAATTGGTGCAGCCACTATGGAAAACAGTATAGAGGTCCCTCAAAAATTAAAAATAGAACTATCATATGATCCAATAACATCAGAAAAGGGAGACTGAAGATCACATTCATAATATCAAGTAAGGTTGTAGATTGCATTACCTATAACCCTATGGTTCTATCTCTAAATATATACTCTAGAGCCACACTGTCCAATGCAGTAATCACCAGCCACATGTGACTCATAAGCACTTGAAATGTGGCTAGTCCAAGTTGAGAAATTCATATCGGATTTAAAGACTTTATATGAAAGAATTAGTGTGAGATATTTCATTAATTTTTATAATGATCCTATGTTGAAATGGATATTTTGAATACGTTGGGTTAAAAATATATTATTAAAATTAATTTTATCAATTTCTTGTTAAATTTTATAAAGTGGCTATTAGAAAATTTTCAATTACATGTATGACTCTCATTTGTGGTTTTATTATATTTATATTGGACAAAGTGGCTATAGAGAAACTCACTGTTATACATAAAGAAACATGCTCAAAAATTTAATGGTAGTATTGATTGACATAGTAAAAAATTTGGAAACAGGGAGCTCCCTGATAGTGTAGTGGCTTAAGGCTTCGAAGCTGGCGCTGTCAGCGCTGTGGCCTGGGTTCGATTCCCAGCCAGGGAGCTACCCACATACTACAAAAAAAAAACAAACAAAAATTTGGAAACAGTGATGTCTGCCAGCAGGAAAATAATAAGAAACATTGCTGGAAGATTTATACAATTAACATAATACAGAAGGTGCCAAAAAATGTATACACATTTTAAGAAAGTAAAAAATTGTATTGAAATTTTGTAATACTCAATACATACTGATAACAGAAAATGAATACAACTTATGTTTGACTTCTGCATTTGCAAGAGGTGCTCAACGTGGTTACCATCAGTATTTATGTAATACATAACATCTCTTAAAATGTACATACATTTTTTTGGCACCCTGGTATATGTAAAGTAAAAAAAAGGAACAAAAAATCCCCCCAATTCATTGTGTTGTTAATAGGAAGAAAAGTGTTCATGTATAGTAAAAGTGTAAAACATGGATAGAAGGGATTTGTGATATCTTCATGATAGTGATTAGCTCTGGGGAAGAAAAGATAAGAATTGGATGGGTGGTATATACAGAGGACTTCAGTGAATAATTATTTCTTTAGATTAAAAAATAGTCAATGTAGAAGAAAGCATAGGTACTAAACCTATTGACCTTGGGTTCAGAGACGATTTTATGAACATGACCTCAAGACAGGGAAGTAAAAGCAAAAATGAATGGGACTATATCAAACTAGAAAGCTACTGCACAGCAAAAGAAACCATCAACAAAACAAAGAGGCAAGAAAACAAATCGGAGAAGATATTTGAAAACACCTTCAATAAGGGGTTAATATCAAAAATACATAAAGAACACATACAAATCAACAACAATAAAAAGAAAAATTTAGTTAAAAAAATCGGCAGAGGACCTGAACAGAAACTTATCCCAAGAAGGCATACAAACAGCCACCAAATACACAAAAAGATGCTCAACTTCACTAACTTTTAGAAAAATGCAAATCAAATCTGCAATGAGATACCACCTCACACCTGTGAGAATGGCTATTATCAACATGACAAGTAATAACAAGTGCTGGAGAGGATGTGGAGAAAAAGGAACTCTCATACACTTCTGGTGGGAATGTAAATGGTACAGCCACTATGGAAAACAGTATGGTGGTTTCTCAGAAAATTAAAGATAGAATTAGCATATGACCCAGAAATTTCTCTTCTAGGTATCCAAAAAATCTGAAAACATTGATCCATGAAGATACACAACTATGTACTCCTATGTTGATTGCGGCATTATTCATGATGACCAAGACATGGGAATAACCAAAGTCCCCTTAGATAGATAACTGGATAAAGCAGATGTGGTACATATACACAATGGAATATTACTTGGCCATAAGAAAAGATGAAATACTGCCATTGTGACAACACGGACAGATCTTGAGATTATCATGCTAAGTGAAATAAGTCAGAAAAAATCGAGAACCACATGACTTCACTCATACATGGGATATGAAACTGAAAGCAGCAAATAAACAAGGCAAAAAAGAACACAAAAACTGATAGACATAGACAACAGTTTGTTTAGTGGTTACCAGAAGGTAAGAGGGTTGGGAGGGTAGTAGAAGAGAGTAAAGGGGGTCAAATATGTGGTCATGAAAGGAAAATTCACTTTGAGTGGTGAACACACATGCAATATATAGATGATATATTATAGAATTGTACACTTGAAACCCATATAATTTTACTAACTAATGTCACCCCAGTAAATTAAAACAAATAAAATTTGAAAAAAAACAAACATTCTAGGCAAATATGGCAAAGTGTCAACATTTGTCAAATCTGGATGGTGGCTCTATGTTATTTGTGTTACATTGCTCTCTGCATTTTTTTGTGTGTGTTTAAAATAGCGCTTTTAAAAAGAAAACAGGTCGTGTGTTATAAAAACTATGTATAGTGTCAGATGGGTACTGGACTTAATGGGGAGAGCAATTCATAAATTATATCAGTGTCTAACAACTAAGCTGTACATCTGAAGCTAATATAAAATAATATTGAATGTTAACTATAATTTTAAAAAGTAGCCACAGGGATATATAGCATAGCACAGGGAATACAGCCAATCATACTATAATATCTGTGCACAGTGTTAGACGGGTAATAGACTTATTGGGGTTATCGCTTTGTGAGGTATATAAATGCCTAATCACAATCTTATTTTGTACACCTGATACTAATTTTTAAAATAATAAATAAGTAAATAAATAAACAAACAGGTTGTGAAAAATTTTGTAATCCAGAGGAGGATCCAAGATGGCAGAGTAGGTAAGCACTGTGCCTGCTTTGTTCCATGAGCACATTAAAACTACAACTAAATTATTGAACAACCAACCTGGAAAGTCATCTGACGTCTAACTGGACAGAAGTTTTATAAGTAAGAATGCAAAGAAGAGGAGGCCATGTGGAGATTGGTAGGAAGGGCACAGGCACAAAAGGAGCCAAACCTCTAATGGTGGTAGAGAATCAGGAGGGATATCTCAGCTGAGGAAGTTCCCCCTGGAGGAGCAAGGGACCCCAGCCCCATACCAGGCTCCTCAGCCCCACAACATCTAACTGTGAAAAAAAACAGTGCAGACTCTAACCATTTAGTCAGAACAAAGGCTGTAGGAAACCCACATGTCCTCTTAAAGTGCCTGTGTGGACTCAGTCATTCGTGGGCGCTCACTTTGGGCATCAGCAGAGAGATGGTGACTCATGGGGTGTTGGAGGCATATGGGATAGTGGGGACAGACTGAAGTGTGTGGCTTTGCAGTGATGGCTGGAAGATAATCGCCATTTTTCCTGGGTGTGCCCTCCTCTGATGCAGCCAGCTGGTGAGTGCCATCTTTCCTGTGTTGCGCCCACCCCCACATGGCCAAATCTAAACCTGATTAGTCTCATGAACTCCACTGGCTTCACCTTGCTGACTCACTGGGACCCCACCCTACTCAACTCTGCCAAGGCCAGAGGCACTTTCTCCAGTGAGCAGCCAGCCTCACCTGGGAAACATAGCAGATCTACCTAATATGTAGAAACAAACACAGACAGGTATCCAAAATGAGGAAACAAAGAAATATATTTCAAATAAAAGAAAAGCAGAAAATTCCAGAAGAACTAAACAAGATGAATGCAAGCAACATATCAGATACAGAGCTCAAAACAATGGTTATACAAATGTGAAGGAACATGGTGAAAACTTAAACAGATGGCAAGCATAAAGAAGGACACAGAAACCATAAAAAAGGATCAGTCAGAAATGAAGACTACTATAACTGAAATTCAGAATGCAATAGAAGGAATCACCAGCAGACTAGATGAAGCAGAGGATCAAATCAGTGAGTTGGAAGACAAGGTAGCAGAAAACATCCAGTCAGAACACAAAAAACAAAAAAACAAAAAACAAAAAACAACAACAACAACAAAAAAACCACGAGAATAGTTTAAGGGGCCTCTGGGACAACATCAAGCATAGCAACATTCGCATCATAGGAGTACCAGAAGAAGAAGAGAGAAAGCAAGGAATTGAGAACCTATTTGAAGAAATAATGACTGAAAACTTCCCTAACCTGGTGAATAAAACAGACATACAAGCCCAGGAAGCACAGAGAGTCCCAAAGAAGATAAACCCCAATAGACCCACAGCAAGACACATTATAATTAAAATGGCAGAGGTTAAAGGCAAAGAATCTAAAAGCAGCAAGAGAAAAGCAACTAGCAACTTACAAGGGAGCTCCCATAAAACTGACAGCTGATCTCTCAACAGAAAATTTGCAGGCCAGAAGGGAGTGGCAGAAAGTATTCAACGTGATGAAAAGCGAGGACCTGCAAGCAAGATTACTTAACCCAGCAAGCCTAGCATTCAAATTTGAAGGCCAAATAAAGAGCTTCCCAGACAAGAAAAAGCTAAAAGAGTTCATGACCACAAAACTAGTAGTACAAGGAATGTTAGAGGGACTACTTTAAGATGGGGGGAATAAAGCAAAATTATGGATAATAAAATGGCAATAGCTACATATCCATCAACAATTACCTTCAATTTAAATGGATTAAAAGCTCCAATCAAAAAACAGAGGGTATAACACTGAGTAGAGTGTCAAACAGAGAAAGACAGATGCAAGTTGACTTTACTTATAGGTGAAATCCAAAGGAGAAAATAAACAAGTGGAACAGGAATAGATTCATAGACATAGAAAACATTTGGTTTGTTGCCATATATGAGGAGGGTTGGGGGAGGGGTGAAATAAGGGGAAGGGATTGGACAGTTGAGTTTGGTAGCTACAAAGTAATAGCTATGGGGATGTAGGGTATAACAGGAAATACAGTCACTAATGTTGCAATAACTACGGGTGGTATCAGATGGGTCCTAGATTTGTTGGGGCAATATGACAAAGTTGGGAGAGGTAGGTGAAAAAGGGAAAGAAATAAAGAATTCATAGTCACAAAATAGTCACAGGGATGTAAAGTGCAGCATAGAGCCTATAATCAGTAACTTTGTAATAAGTGTATATGGTGTCAGAGGGGAACCAGATGTATTGGAATAAGGATTTTGTTGTATAAATGTCTCATCACTATGCTGTACACCCAAAACCCACATAATGTTGTATGTCAAATATAATTGAAAAATTTAAAAAATAAGGGAATAAAATGAAATTTGTTTTCCATACTGAGAAGTTTGGACCTTCTTCCTTTGGTCAGTGTTTGGAAGTGTTGAAGGGCTTTAACAGGGAATGAGATTTCCATTTAGAAAGAGCATTCTGGCAGTCTCATTTTAGGCTCATCCAGCCCATCAGCTAATAAAAGTCAAGAAAAATATTTCATTACTTCTGGTGCACACTTTTTTTTCTGCATTTGAGCAGCACTGAAATTGGGATGTGTCCTGTTGGCCAGGCAATGGTCAGAGCATAGATAGGTGTCATTGCCTGGGTTGATTCACCTGTACCTGCAGAATGGGTGTCAGCTGCTTGGATGCAAATCCTGGGGACAGTAGTGGAGCTCTCTCAAATGCTGCCTCACCAACACTGTTCACAGCACAGAAAATGGTAAAGTGAAAAAACATTAGGTTCTATACATGAAGGAATTTTAGGAAAGCATTAATTTATTTAATTGGCCACTATTCTCCTTTTTATATGTGCACAAGAGTGGAACTATTGATCCTTTAAGAAATTTTTTTAATTATGGTAAAATACACAAAATTTACCATATTTACCATTTTTAAGTGTACAGCTCAAAGGCATGAAGTATAGTCACACTGTTGTGGAACTATCACCACTATCTCTGAAACTCTTTTCATCTTGCACAACTGAAACTCTGTGCACAATAAACAATAACTTCCCTTCCTAGCCACGGAAATGAAACCATTTTCAAAATCTTATGCAAGAGCATCTGATTGATAGGATGTACCTAAATCACAACAGAACTCTGGCTTCAAGGGAGTCTAGAAAATGTAGTTTTTAGCTTTCCAGTTTTTGCAGTATAGCAAGGCATACTACAAGGACCTGGAATGCATGTCGAGCACCATTTTATTATATCCACCGTAAATATCCCCCAGTACTTGTCTTGGAATACACTGGGGAAAGATTATTCTAAATCCAGAGGTGAATGCTGTGAGTTTGAGACACCAAAGTTGACCTCACTTACCTGTTCTTGGGAACCTATCTCTGTAACTCTTAACAGGCCTGTACAGGGTCTCTTTTCAACAGTGAGAAATGACACATCCTCCAGGCATAAACACTACCAGGGCCAGCCTTAGATGAAGACCTTACACAGATAAGTCCCATAAAATATCTTGCATTTGCTGCCACTGGGACTTGACTATCCTCAAACTTTTCATCTCATTGAATTGCTTTTCTAATTGCACTTCCTTTTTAAATGGTCAACATGCCATTGTGTCCTTCCATTACCATATAGTTTAATACTGTATTATTGACGGATGAGATTTTTTAGGCTCAATGCTTTCTTTGTAACATCTCATGAACTCTCTTCTCCTTTTCCTGAACAAAAAAATGAGGGAACCAAACAACTACAAATCCTAACAGCTCGTATCCATTTCTCAAGCTTTCATCCACTTGTCAGTATTCCTGTCACTAACAGTTGTGTCATCAGCAGAGTGCCTTGGTGACAATCAGATTTTGAGGTATCAAACTGGCAAAACACATTAAAGAAGATCGCAATAATTCCAGCCTCAAATCTTAGCAGATAAGGATTATATTACTCAAGAACTTACTCCGAGTGACAGAAACTAAACTCAACCAGTGGAAAGACTGATTAGCATTCAGCAGCCAAGATTTCAAGTCTAATGGCTTTTAGTAGTGGTTTTATATATTTATCTCAAAATCATCTCGAAATCTCTGACTCCTTAAGGTAGCTCCCTTTAAATTTTTTTGAACGACATGGTTGTCACTTGCCTCCCTCCACTAATGTTTTCCATTTCCTCAGGCCAGTCCAGCCATTGACACAAAGACTAATATTTGATGACAGATGGCTCTGTGAGCTTCTGGTAGAGCCATATCTCACTTTGGGAATGCAAGTGATAACTGGGTTCCTCTAGAGTCTTATTTATTATACTATTATTGTGCACAAACTCATTAGATGTAAAACATTCTGCCAGTCAATTTGATCTTGCTCTTCCCCAGCTGTCACACTGGCAGTGCAAAGATGGTGACAGATGATACTGATGGGCAATATGACTGTCATCTCAGCCTTCCCAAATTGAATGCTGGATGCTTCTCAACTGAGGGAACGTGCTAGAGAAAAGAGCTAGGATGACGCTCTGCAGCATCCTGTGGTTTAATCACCATGGTGGTTACTAATGGCATTCACATAGCCTTGCAGTGGCCAGGCCTTCCCAGCGCTCACAAGCATACTTATGGCAACTGTATGAATCAACTGAAATCAAATTACTTCCTATCCTCCAATGCCATGAGAATGTGGTCAGTCCTGCATCCTGGTCCCAGTTCTTACCAAGGATCAGTTCTTTCTCTCTTTTCAGGTATGCTTTCATCTGGTCTCCGTGCTCAAATATTCCTCATTGGCAGTTTTGTAATAATATAAGAAGTAAAAATTTATTCAATCACTCATTTAACAGAAGGATTCATTCTGCAGTACTTGCTATGTCCCAGGCACTCACTATACCAGGCCAAATATATGGAGAAATGAATCCTCAAGGACTTATCTGTCTAATAGGGAAGAAACAGATCATGTAAGTGTGAATTGTTTAGGGTGATGTTTTAGCTACTCTGACAAATAGACCCCAAAATACAGAGGCTTTTAGAATATAAAAGTTTATTTCTCTCTCATCAACAGCCCCAGGTTTGACAGGTAGCTCTGCTCTTACATGTTCAGAAATCCAGGTCCCTTCCATTTTGTTCGTCCCTCCCAAGGGTATCATCATGGTCTGCATGGCCAAGCAGGGTGGTAAACACTGGAAGGGGGAGAGACTGAGAGTGCTAGGAAAGGGATTTTATTTTAAGAGGTGACATGGGAATTTCTCACACTCCATTGGTGAATACACATTACAGTTACAGGGCGTAGAGCAGATTGTAGAACAATCTCCAACCAGGCAGCCATGTTTCCAGGAAAAAGAGGAAAATGGATTTTGGTGGGAAAAGGGCAGGCCACACAATACTACGTGCTATATATTGATAGAGTCTCTGGAAGGCCAAGCCATGAGATAGTTAAACACTCAGGTTCAGGTGTCAGACAAGCCAGTTCTCAGCACAATATCAAACACTTAGCAGAAACAGTATTATTGCCATTCCATGGAAACACACTTAAAGGATTGGAAAAACTACCTGTGAGCAGGGCCTCTCAGGATTAGATAAGAAAGTAACCTTTCGACTTTGTCTCAAAGGACCAAAAGCAGTTCATTAAGTGGACAGCTGGGGCCGGGGTCGGGGGGAGGGCGGGTCAGTCATTTTGGGCATGTGTGTGCCAAGGGAAGTACATGACCAGGTAATCATTTTCACCTGTAAGTAATTAGAATTTTCTCATACCAAGGGATATGAGACTTATTAGGATAATAAGTCTCACATTCTGACCTCAGGGTGACATTGAACCTCAGCAAATCCTGTTAGGAGGATTTGGAGAAAAGAGGCTAGCAATAAATATCATGAGAATCAGGGACAGGTGTCATGTTGGCACTGAGGACAGGCAGCAGAAAACCCAAGACTATGATCCAGTGAGAAACGTATCCTCCATGTTTGGAAGACAAGCATCCAAACTAGAAGAGAGAGGATTCTGGGAAAATGGCAGAGTAGAAAGCTCTACTAGAGTAGAAATCTGTCTTCCTTCCTAGACAGCAATTGAACTGGCATAATATGGCTGATGTAACTATTTTGAGACTCTAGAGTCTATTTCAAGTTTTGCAACTTCTGAGGGAAGGCATGAACAGTAAAAGGTGGTTCATTTCAGTCAATTTCTGCTCCCAGCATGGTATCAGATACCCATTTTACCATCTCTTAGCCACATGGCAGGTAGCCTCAGGCAACTTTGGGGGCCACCAAATTGGAAACTTGTGTTCTGATTGCTTATTGCTGCTTCTGATCTTGTAGATGTTGGCACGTAGGCAGACAGCTATTGTTGTACCTCTCCTCACAATGTTGCAAACCCTTCCCCTGTCAGCTGAAGCAACTTACAGGGAATTAACAAGCAAGCATCTCTCTCTCTCTCTCTCTCAATCTCTCTCTCTCTCTCTCTCTCTCTCTCTCTATATATATATATATATATATATATGTGTGTGTGTGTGTGTGTGTGTGTGTGTGTGTGTGTGTGTATTTCATTTTTCTCCTCTTCCCCTTTTGTGAGACAGACATTTAAAATCTAAGCCTTTCAAAAGGAACCACATTGTCATTGCCAAGGTTTTCAGGCAGGGCAGGTTTTGGTGGTGATACACCCAGTTGAAAAAACACATGCAGAGCCAACATAGAGGGACCATGAATACATCAGCAAGCAAGCAAGCTACTTTATTGCGCACCTGGGACTATATATACATATTTAAACAAAAGTGGCATCTTGCCACATCTGCCCAGTAGTAGTTGTTTGGGTTTTCATGGTTACATGAGGCAGTACATGAGCAGTAAATGTCAGCCCCAGGAATTCCTCTGCCCCAGACATGGACTGATTATGCCAAGGTCAAGCTTGGGCAGCAGGCCTGGTTTTAACTCTTTAAAGTGGGGCTGGCTGTAATTCTTTACAGCGGGCTTGGCTTTAATCCTCTGGGGACTGACACACATATATGGGGACCTAAAAAGTCACCATGCAAGCCCAGGAAAAGGTGCATGCTCAGGGAAAGGCAATGGGCTTTAGAAAACCTGAAAAGACCTTAAGTTTCTATCTCAGGCTGATCACCAGCACAGGTATAGACTACAACAATCAAAAACAAAAACAACAAACCCAAAGAAAGGGGGGAGAGCCTAGTTTCCAGAGTTACTACTATATTACTAGATTCAAATGTTCAGTTTTCAACAAAAATTCACAGGCATACAGGGAAGTATAGCCCATTCAAAGGGAAAAAAATTGTCATTGAGAAAGACCATTTGGCAGACTTGCTAGGAAAAGACTTTAAAAAAAAACTGTATTAAAGATGTTCAAATAACTACAGAAAGACATGGGAAAAGTCAAGAAAGCAATGTATGAACAAAATGGAAATATCAATAAAGAGATAGAAAACAATAAAAACTTTGAAACTGAAAAGTACAATAACTGAAATAAAATTTTTTCTAGAGGGATTTAAAGGCATATTTGAGCAGCCAGAAGAGAAGGGGGAAAATACAGTGGACTTGAAGATAGGACATCTGAGAAACAGGAAGAAAAAAAAGATTGAAGAAAAGTAAACAGAGCCTAAGGGACCTGTGAGACACCCTAAAATTAACCAACATAAGCATTATGGAAGTCCCAGAAGGAGGAGAGAGGGAGAGAGAGAGAGAGAGGAGCAGAGAGATTATTCAAAGAAATAATAGCCAGAAACATCCCAAATTTGATGCAAGACCTAAATATAAACAGCCAAGAAGCTCAACAAACTCCAAGTAGGAATAAGAGACCCGTGGCAACTCACATTAGAATCAAGTTGTAAAGAAGAATTTTAAAAGCAGCAAAAGAAAATTAATACATCACAGGCAAGGGATCCTCAATAAAATTATAAGCAGATTTCTCATCAGAAACTTTGGAGGCCAGAGGCAGTAGATGGTTATATTTAAATGATTGAAAGAAAAATAACTGTCAACCAAGAATCCTATATCTCGCAAAACTGTCCCTTGAAATTGAGGGAGAAATTAAAATATTCCCAGATAAACAAAACCTGAGAAAGTTGGTTACCACTATACCTGCCCTGCAGGAATGCTAAAAGGAATCCTGCAAGTTGAAATGTAAGAACACTAGACAGTAACTTGAAGCTGTATGAATAAATAAAGATCTCAGTAAAGATAAATACATGGGCAATTATAAAAATTAGTATCACTATAACTCTGGTTTGTAATTCCACATTTTGTTTTCTACATAATTTCAGAGATTAATGCATAAAAATAATTATTAGTTTATGTTTTAGACACATATGTACAAAGATGTAATTTTGTAACATCAATAACTGAAATGGAGTAGAGAAAGAATTGTATAGAAGCAGAGTTTTGTATGTTACTGAAGTTAAGCTGGTATAAGTTCCAATTAGAGTGTTATATAAATAAACTCTTCATTAACCAGAACTCAAGCAAATGGCAAAAAAAAAATTTTAATCCTTTTTTTTCCCAGCTCCTTGAGATTGTGCCAGTTGCTTGAGAGTGCCAGTGGTTTGAGTTCTGGTTAATGGAGAGTCTACTTACACTTATCTGGAACCCACCAATCCTCAGTGGGTGCCAGTTAACTGAGAGTATACTGTATAAGGATGTTAAATGTAATTCCCATAGTGACCACAGAGAAAATAACTATAGAGTACACACAAAAGGAATTGAGAAGGGAATTAAAACATTTCACTGAAAAAAATCAACTAAACACAAAAGAAGACAGCAATGCAGGAAATTAGGTATAAAAGAAAGCTAGAAGGCATGTAGAAAAAAATGTCAAAATGACACAAGTAAGTCCCTTTTTATCAGTAATTGCTTTAAATGTAAATGGACTAAATTCTCCAATCAAAAGACAGAGATTGACAGAATGGATAATAAAAAACATGATCCAACTATAGAAGGAGGAACCTTGCCCTCTCAGCTAAATGAAATTATCTTCTAGAGGGTGGGTCACCCACCACTAGGCGAGGGCTCTAAAATCTCATCTGCATCTGTGTATCAACTGGCATCATGAGAGGCTATGTTCAGCTTCGGTGAATATTTTTGGAGACTCTTTCAATGCATTTGTCCATTTCATGATGCATGATTTACATAAACAATGTGAGGCATGGCAACTAGGCTGGCCATATTTCCTTGAGACAAAAACAGGATATTAGAATCACAAAAATGCGATGGGGTTATGTAATATTTCATATTCATTAAAAAGTAAGATGATGACAAAAGTTTTATTACATGAATATATTGAGCTAACAATTATTCTTTAGTGACAAACACATACAACAATTTAAGTAGAGGTAGAGGAGGACTGTATTTCACCATGATCATACTATGAATATTTCTCCAATGAAGTGATCTTATGCAGCAAAATTTGACCTTTCAACACCTTATCATAAAACTTCTCACACTCCATGTGACAATTTTGTTTTACAACTAATATAGCCTTCATTGTTTCAACACAATCTACTTTTTAGGCTGTAAGAGACCTAAAAAACAGCCTAAACCCATTACAAAAGAACACAGAAAGGGGCACAAATGAATAACACTAATTTATTGCATATAAAACACAAAAAAATTAATAAATAATACATAAATCAATATAATACTTATAAAATATCACATGAGCAGTAAAAAAATATCTGTATGGCATTCCACATTGAACACTCTAATGCAGGACTACAGTGGCCAGACTGCAAAAAAATATCATAAACATACACAAAAAACAAACAAACAAAAGGAATACATACCCCGACTGCTATCACAAGCCAGTATATACTAATGTTCCACCAGAGACTTTGGTTCTGTTGAACCAAAATACAAGTTTGAAAAGTCTGAATTAAACTGAACATAGGGCAGAAAGAATCTTTATGGGCAGAATGATGGTAGAAATAACAGTAAGACTCACAGTCACTGCACCCCACACTCCTAACCTGATGGAAGCAAACAGACAGGTGAGTCCATTCAGTTTTTCGTGTGCATTGAGAAACTCCCAGCTCCCACGTACTGAATAGGGTTTAGCAACACTGACCAACTCTTGAATTCCCCACCACTGCAGGTAAGCAAAGGGGCAATGTCTGATCATCGCTGGCTCAAGAAGTCCACCCCTCTTCTTAAAGAAGTTCCTTTAACATTTCTTGTAGTATTAGCTTGATGGTAATGAACTCCTTTAGCTTTTTTCCTTATTTTTTCCCTGGGTTTTTTTTTTTTTTAATCTCTTTTTCAATTTTAAGTGATAGCCTTGCTGAGTAGAGCAGTCTTGATTATAGGTCCTTGCTTTCCATCACTTTGAATATTTAATGCCACTTTCCTCTGGCCTGCAAAGTTTCTGATGAGAAATCAGCAGAGAATCTTATGAGAGCTCACTTGTAGGTAACTAGATGCCTCTCTCTTTCTGCTTTTAGGATTCTTTCCTTGCCTTTAACCTTTGCCATTGTAATTATAATGTGTCTTTGTGTGGGTCTCTTTAAGTTCATCCTGTACGGAACTTTCTGTGCCTTCTGGGCTTGTATATCTATTTCCTTCATCAGGTAAGGAAAATTTTCAGTCACCATTTCTTCAAATAGGATCTTAATTCTTTGCTTTCTCTCTTCTCCTTCTGTACCCCTATGATGAGAATGTTGTCCCAGAAGTCTCTTAAACTATCCTCATTAAAATAAATTTTTTTCTTTTCTTACTCAGACTAATAGTCTCCTAATAGGTTGTTCCACTTATTTATTGTTGTGTAATGAACAATCCCAAAATTGATGGCTTAAAGCAATTAACAGTTTATTTATTGTTTCTCATGACTGTGTGTTTACCAGGTGGTTCTATAGCTTTTTGTGATGCCAGCAGGGGTGATAGGATGGCTATAAAGACTAATAGGACCTTATTCTCATGACTGGCAGTTGGTGATGGCTTTCTGGTTGGGAGTCCAGCTGGAATTGAAGACTTGAGGCCTTGGTTCTCCTCCACATGAATCTCACCTCATCACGTAAATGCATAGTTCCCTTACACCATGCTTCTAAGAGGATACTGCATTGAAAAGAAAGCTGCAGATTTCTTAAATTAAAAGTCTTGGAAATTACACTGAGTTACTTCTGTGTGTTCTTATAGTCAAAGCAGTGACAGGACATGCTCAGATTCAAGTAATGAGAAATAAACCCCACCCCTTTATGGGATGAGTTAAAAAGAAAGTGTGGCCATCTTTAACCCACCACACAGTTGTCCCTGCTTCCATTTTTGCCACCCACCCCATAATCCTCTACATAATTTCCAGACTTCCTTTTAAAACATAAGTCAGACTATGTCACCCCTACTCTGAAAGCTCTCCAATAGCTTCGTGTCCCATCCAAAATATAACCTAAATTCCTCACCATGGTCATCAAGACCCTATCTAATCTGATCTTGCTCTCTCTTTCAGCTCCTGTCTTCTATTCACTCCATTCAGGCCACATCAGTCTCTTTGTTGTTTCTCAAATTCACCAGTCACATTTCTGCATTGATTGTTCCCTCTGCCTTATTCACATGGATCTTTGCATAGATCACTCACTTCATTACTTTCTGCAGGCATCTAACCAAAACTATTTCATCCTAAGGGACTTCCCTCCCTAGAACAAGCAAAACCAATCTATGACAGTAAAAGTTAGGAAGAAGTGCCTCTGATAGAGGGAAGATTAACTGGAAGGAGCACAGGGAACTTTCTGGAGTGATAAAAATGCTCTATATTTTATTTTGGATGGTGATTATACAGGTGTTGTCTCTGTTATCCATTGCATTATAACAAATTGCTTTCAAACTCAGTTGACCAAAAGTATTATTTATTATCTCTCAGAATTTCTATAGAACAGGAACTTGGACAGGGCACAGTGCAGGTAATTTATGCTATGATGTCTGGGACATCAGCTAGAAACCTTGAAGGCTGAGGGTTGGAATTATTCAAAGGCTCAAGATGGTTGAACTTTAATGTTGACTGGGACCTCAGCTGGGGCTGTTGGCCAGAACACATGCACATGGCCTCTCCATGTGGCCTGGGATTCCTTCCAGCATGGTGTGGGGAAGGGGAAAGGGAGGGATGGAGTAAGGGTGGGGGAGGGGGGGGAGAGAGAGAGAGAGAGAGAGAGAGAGATTGAGAGATATGTAGCTTTTTCTAACCTAGCCTCAGAAGTCACATCATGTCCCTCTGCCACATTCTGTGCATTGAAATTAAGTTACCAAGGCCAGTTCAAATTCAAAGGAAGGGAAAATGATGAGTACCACAAAATTTTCAGACACGTTTTAACACTACTACAGGTCTATACAATTGTCAAAATTCAACTAAACATTTAAGAACTGTTCATCTTATCGTATGTTGTGATATTATAATTTATAATAAGAAATCTATATTTGGTCTTTGTCTCAGTTCCTGGCACAGAGTTTCCAAAACCCTTGGAATTTCCTAAGTGATGAGAACAATAAACATGTCTTTGCTGTGTTGCTGAGGATGGGGAACCAATTAGAGGGTTGGAACTTCCAGTCTCATTCCTGATTTCTGAGGAGGAGAGAAGGGTCTGAAAATGGAGTTAATGATTGATTATGCCTACCAGCTGAAGCCTTCATAAAAACCCAAAAGTACAGGGTTCAGAGAGCTTCCGGGTTGGTAAGCACATGGAGATCTGGGGAGAGTGGTGGCTCAGAGAACGTGGAAGCTCTGGGCCCTTTCCTGTCCTGACCTTGTCCTTTGCATCTCATCCATCTGGCTATTTCTGAATTACATCCTTTTGTAATAAACTAGTAATCTAGTTAGTAAAACTTTTCTCTGAGTTCTGCGAACCACTCTAGCAAATTATTTGAACCCAAGGAACAGACCCTGGAAAGCTCCAATCTGTCACCTGAAGCACAGGTGACGTCCTGGACTAACAGTTGGCCTCTGAAGCAGAGGGCACAGAGAGGGCAGTCTTACAAAAAAGAGCCCTTAATCTGTGAGACCTGACGCTATTCCAGGTAGCTAGTGCAGGAATTGAATTGAATTATAGGATACCCAGCGGGTATGGAGAAGAGCTCGGTGGTAAGGGGGAAAAGCCCACATGTTGGGTCAGAATCATGTCAATTATACCTAAATTTAAAAAAAATGAAAAAATGACCTTCCTTGACCCTAAAATAGAGGCCTCACCCCACCTTCACTCCTCACTCCTTTGCCCTGTTTAAATTTCATGGCACTTATATAACAACTCCACATGGTACTATTCATTGTTTTTTCATTTACTTGGTGTTTCTCTCCCACCCCACTCCCCACCCCACCCAAGACTGTAAATCCAGAACAGGCATTTTACATTGAATACCCAGCACCTACAACAGAATCTGGCACACAGCAGCTTCTCAGCCAACATGTGTCAAATGTTACTGAAGGCACTGAATGACTCCAGGATGAGAAGACACACACAGCTGAACACATGCGGCAATAAGGCCATGCATATCAACATGTTAAATGCAGATCACAAATGCCACAGGCATGCGGACAAAGGAAGGAACATCTAATTTTGGACTGTTAGAGCCAGAAAAATCCTCAAATGACCTGGTTTAGCAACTCATTTTGCAGGTGAGAGTGGTGAGATCCAAAGAAGGCAAGAGGCTCCCACCAGGTGACGCAGCAGGAAGGTTAGGAGCTAGTCCCAGTGAGTTGCGCCACTAGGAGAAATTAAAGCTCCAGGTAGGTGTCTTATTCCTCTGGAGATGGGCTGTACCTGTGTCCAGCACAGCATGTTTTAAGAAAGGATCCTAGCCTGACAGTGCTGGTTGGGCAAAAACAAATGAGATTTTAGAAAGTGATTAACTCTGTGAATTGGACAATAAAACTAAGGCTTACCCGTGGTGGGATCTCTTCATACCTAAACAGAACGGAAATGCATTTTCTTTAGAGTTTCAGATCATTTGATTTACCTTGGGTAGTGGGATCAGCTGCATGAAAGATATTCTTGGTCTTTGGTGTCATAAAATCCTCGTTTTTCCCCCAGGCATCAGCTAAAGTGCTCCTCTGTGGAAGTAGAGATTTCTAAACCAGTTCTCCTTAAGCAAGTGATTCCATGATAGAAACACGTTACAGCCACTCACTCACAGGAAAGCTGTTGGAGCCTTACCTTTGTTACGTTTTTGAGAGCATTGATTAATTTAAGGCATTCTCCTATTGTGCTGTACTAAATTCTGGAGTACAAGCAGCTGCCCACATTGTGTAGCCAATAATGACTCATTTTTGCGTAACACAAGTGTCTAATTCTGTTTTAGTTCTTATTCAAGTTTCTTGAATGATTCTATTTAAATACATGTGTTGGGACAAAGAAACGTGCTAGTAGTCCAGGTGGAAGATTCATTTCAGGAAAGAATATGGGCATACACAGAACAGGGTGAATCAGGCTTAAAAAAAAATAGAAAAAAATGAGAAATGGAGCTTGCCCACTTTCTACACTAATATACTTTCTCCTTTAGATTGATATCGTATTACAAGAAAAATAGGACATTAGTGATTTTTAAAATGCAGAATTCTTCTCCCCTCCATGTTCGTTTTCATCTTCAAGATTACCATTACCTTGAAGAAACTACAGACTGAGCCCAGGAGACATTATGAGGCCAAATCTTGCCCATGAAGATACTTCTAACGACGACAGACTTTATTCAAATTCAGCATCACCAAATGGATGATTTATTTGCTTAAGCAATGAATGAATAATGAGGCAGGAAGGGCTGCATTTTGCTTTTGTCTTCCTTTTTGTAATTGTCATGAACTGTACATTTCAATTTTCCAGTTGGTGCTTCAGTTAAAATTGCATCAGCCCACTTAGTCACCTTAAGCTCTTTAAGAGCCATCTGCTACTTCCCCTCTTTTAGAGCTTCAGTGACTCACATCTGTATTTGTGTCTCCCACAAAGCTCTTCTCATAGTAGCTACTCACTAAATGTGGATAGAATCTATGAAGAGAAAATATCCTCTATCTATATTCCTCTCCCTTCAAAAGAGGGATTTCTGAAATTAGAAACATGTTTGGCATGTTTAGACAAATACAATTTCAAGATTAATAAGGTCTGTGAAATTTGTCCTAAAAATGTGTATCACGTTTGTAAGTTAGTGCCTAACCCTATTTGCTGGTGTGTGCCATTCAGCACATGCACGATGAAGCAAAAAGCAGAGCTGGACAGGTGTATATCCATTTGCAGTCTGGGAAGCACTGGCACTCATGTGTCTCTCAGTTGTGGATGAGCAAGTAGTCTGACGATGTGTGAATGAGTGAAGTGAGCATATACCAGAGCAGTGAAAGGTAAAGTCTGAAAAGCAAAATAAGGACCAATGGTAGAGTGCCAAGGAGTATGAATTCCATTCCACAGAAAAATCAGAGAGCTTCCCAAGGTTTTTGACAATGACAATACTCATGGAGTTCATTCCTATAATTATCAAGCATTTACAAGAGCTGTCCAGAAAAAATCCAGGCATAAATGCCTTTATTTTTCATATTACATTGCTGGATACTTTCCGGACAGCCCTCATATTTGGTTTAAATGGTACAACTACTTTGAAACAGTTTGGCAGTATTTTACAAAGTTGAACATACACCTACCATGCAAACTTTATTCCTAATATTGACTCCAAGGGAAGTGCTTTTTCCCACACACAAAAAAACTTGTACATAAATGTTCATAGCTTTATTCTAAAAAAACTAAAAAACGACCCAAACATGAATCAACAAGTGAATGTGTAAACAAATTGTGGTATATCTATACTGAGACTACACAGTAATAAAAAAAAAATTATTTCACATAACATGAATTTCAAAAACATTATACATAGTAAACAAACAGACAAAAGACTAAATTTTATTTTTATAGGAAACTTAACAAAAACTAATATAATCTATAGGGACATAAAGCAGACCAATTGTTGCCTGTGGCCAGGAGTGAGGAGGGAGTTGCTAACACACAGGAGCACAGGGAATTTTGGGGGTGAAATTGTTCCATATCTTTGGTTGTTACCCAAGTGTATACATTCGTAATCATTCTATATCTTGATGGTAGTTGCTGTTATCCAAGTGTATACATTTGGAAATGTTCTATATCTTGGTTGCAGTGATGGTTACTCAAATATATACATTTGTCAAAATTCATTGAACTGTGTACCTTAAATAGATGCATTTTAATGTATGTAAATTATACCTCAATACAGGTGACTTGTGGAAAAATAAAAGAACTATATTTGGCAAAAGGCAAAGAGGAAACAGAAGAGACTTTCCTAAGGTGTTTGGCATCTAATATAAAGATGAGGGGCAGTGCTGTAACATAACGACCCTACACTGAAGACAATGGATTGCAGTATGAATTAAATGACCAAAGAAGCTTTCTCATAAAAAGTAGAGGAGAGTGTGTGCACACATGTGCATGTGTGTGGTAGGGATGGGATCATGGAGTTAATTAATGACACATCATTAAATGAAGATCTTATTTATGTCATTCTTTTATCAAGACCTATTTCCAATCCCACTTCCTCCATAAATTCTTGCTTGACTCCCTACCCACAGCAAATTTTTCTTCTTTCCTTCCTCCGAACTTTAATAGTAAGTTCTGTTTAAATTGTTTGGAAATAACCATGGCTATTTTTTTTTTCTTGAACTGCTATTTAAATTGCTCATCTCTACTCAATTTTAAATGCGGATAGGCCTTATCTCATCATCCATACAAGCTCCTTAAGAGAGAACTATACCCTGATCTTCCACAGTTTATTAACGATAGTACAACATCTGATGATTAAGTTTGCGAACTTGCCACCGTGTGCTTACATTGTCAGCACTGCACAAACAATTTAGTAAGGTTTCATAACCTTGGTATATCTGTGTCTCACAGCTGTGTTCGTGTCAACGTGTGGCAGTGTCTTGCTGAGTGGCATTCACTCTTGTTCTGTGTTTCTGTGTGCCGTCACGAGAATGTCAGAGCTTGAATTAGAGCAACAAACAAACATTAAATTTGTTAAACTTGGTAAGAGTGGAAGTGAAATCAGAGACATTAGTCCAACTTTATGAGGATAATGCCATGAAAAAGATGGCAGTGTACGAATGGATTAAACATTTTTCTGAGGGGAGAGAAAGCGTTACTGATGAACAGAGGTCAGGGTAGCCAGTAAGGAGCAGAACCGACAAAAACACAGCAAAAATTTGTTGAATTGTGTGTCAAAATCATTAGCTGACTGTGAGAAACATAGCAGACCAAGAAAACATTGACAGAGAAACAGTTAGGAAAATCATAGCTGAAAATCTTGGCATGAGAAAGGTGTATTCAAAAATGGTCCCAAAGGAGCTCACCGATGCACAAAAGCAAAGGAGAGTTGAAGTTTGCCAAGATCTTTTGGAGAGGTAAGAGGATGTTTTAGGCCATGCTATCATTGGTGATGTAACATGGGTGTACCAATATGACCCTGAAACAAAGCATCAAAGTGCACAATGGAAATCAGCCAATTATCCATGAACAAAAATGTTCCATTAGTCCAAATCAAAAGTCAAAACAGGGGAGTTCTCTGGTGGTATGGTGGCTTAAGGCTCCGGTGCTATCAGTGCTGCGGCCTGGGTTCGACTCCCATCTAGAGAGCTACCCACATACAAAAAAAAAAAGGCAAAAAAAAAAAATGTCAAAACAATGTTGCTAACCTTTTTTGATATCAGATAGATTGTTCATTATGAATTTGTACCAACTGGACAAACAGTCAATCAAATTTACTATTTGGAAGTGCTGAAAAGGCTGCATGAAAAAGTTGGACAAAAACAACCTGAACTTTTCGCCGACTCATGGCTCTTGCATCATGACAATGCACCAGCTGACATGGTACTTCCTGTGAGGGAGATTTTAGCCAGTAAACAAATAACTATATTGGAACACCCTCCCTATTCACCTGATTGGGCCTCCAGTGACTTTTTTCTTTACCTGAAGATAAAGGAAATATTGAAAGGAAAACACCTGGATGACATTCAGGACACCAAGAGTAGTATGACGACAGCTCTGATGGCCATTCCAGAAGAGTTCCAAAATTGCTTTGAAGGGTGGACTAGGTGCTGGTGTCAGTGCGTAGCTTCCCAAGGGGAGTACTTTGAACGTGACCGTAGCGATATTCAGCAATGAGGTATGGAGCACTTTTTCTAGGATTAGTCCACAAACTTAACTGTCAGTCCTTGTATAGAAGCCAGGCAGTTTTTATAGCAGTTCCTGATTCGTCCCGATTTTCAGTTCCTAAAACTGCACTGTATTAACAATTTGGGGTAAAAACATGTACTATTCTATTATGACTATAGTAAGTAGCGAGTACTGAGCTTTGTGAACCTCTTGGTAGTTCATCTCTACTTCTACTTTAATTAGCAGACTATAATTACTATCACAAAGTCAACACCCTCTTTAGACAGTGTCCTCTCTGAGGCAAATTGAATTAGAATTGCTATATTTACCCAATGATTTCACATCTCAGTGATTTTTTAAAATCAGGAATTTCAGCCAGGGCAGTCACATTTGTATTCGAAGCCTGCCAACTCTGACCAGAAAAAAGGTTCTCGGTGTAAGACACACCTTGACAAGCGGATTAGATGTTCTAGTGAAAGGCAGATAAATGTCACTCATGTCACCATAAATAAAAGTCTGGACCTGCTTATCTGCTTGTTGGGTTGAGGTCTTACCTTCAACACTTCTGAGTGCCTTATACTTTATTGTCCTTTAAATGAGATCTTTTCCATCCAGCTCCCTCCATTTATACCCCCAGAGGGAATTATTACCTTATGTAGGTCTACTCTTTGAAACATGTACCTTCTGTCAACTTCCTGTCTTTTGCTTTAGGAGACAATGCAACCTGTGGCCTTAAACAGAAATCTGCCAGACTTTGCTCAAATGTCATATTAGGGAATGAAATATAGTAGGGCCCTTTCACAGCACTGGATCTAGGATGTCCTGTACTTGCTTTACAAGCAAATCATGTTCTAGTGGCTTTCACTGTTCGGGGGTTTTAGACTAGAGTATGGGATTTGTCATCTAAATCCAAGTATGGATTTAAATTCATGGTTTTGGTCAAATCCTGTTCTTCGAAACCTAATACACAGTCAAAGCTTGCTAAAACATCAGCAGTGGCCTGTACACTTTTCTATATATGAGGGCTGTCTGGAAAAAGATCCAGCCTTAAACGCCTCTATTTTTCACAGTACATGGCTGAATACTTTCTGGACAGCACACACACACACACACACACACACACACACACACAAACACTTGGGGTGCCAAAGAATGTATACACAGATTAAGAGATGTTATCTATGTATTACATAAATACTATGGTAACTACTTTGAGCATTTCTTGTAATTGCAGAAGTCAAATTTGACTTGTATTCATCTTTTGTTATTGGTAATATATTATTACAATTTTAATAGCTTTTTTTCCTTTCTTAAAATGCATATACTTTTATTGGTATCGTGTGTGTGTGTGTGTGTGTGTGTCTGTATAACTCAATTCCCAAATTATCTGAGGGAAGCTATGCACCAACACCAGTGCCTAGTCCACCCTTCAAAACAATTTTGGCACACTTTTTTAGGAATGGCCTTCAGCGCTGTCATCATACCCAGAATCTGACAATTACATTCGTGAACTTGCCACCACATGCTTATGTTGGCAGCAGTTGTTTGTACAGTGCTGCCAACATAATCGCAAGGAGGCAAGTTTGCAAACTTATTATAATTGTCAGATTTTGGGGACAACAACTCTGATGGTCATTCCTGAAAAAGAGTTCCAAAATTGCTTTCAAGGGTGGACTAGGTGCTGGTGTCAGTGCATAGCTTCCCAAGGGGAGTACTTTGAAGGTGACCATAGTGATATTCAGCAGTGAGGTATGTAGCACTTTTCCTAGGATGAGTTCATGAGATTAATTGTCTGACCTTGTATGTAATAATTTGATTTGCCACTTAAGAAGTGTCACAGAGATAATGTTATGTGTCCACCAATCCTGTTTCCTTTTCCTATTCTCGGGCATTCAGGAAGACTCTATTTACCAATCTCTTCTGCAGTTGAGTTGGGACCATGTGACTGGGGTTTGGTCAAATGGATGTAAGCAGAAATAATGTAAGCCACCACCAAGCCTGGCCCTTAAAGACACACCTCCTGCCCTGTCTTCCTTTTCAGCAGTGACTATGGTCAGGTGTTCAGTTAGCAGAACTATAGGATGAAATTCACTGGATCCCCGAGTCACCACATGGAGAACCCTGGAGAGTAGCCCAACCTCACATATGGCAAGCTAATGAGCTTTCAAGCATTATTTGTTACTGCAGCAAAGCCTAGTTTATCCTGATATAGGCAAACCTTGGATATTGAGAGTTTGGGTACAGACTACCACAATTAAATGAGTTGTAATCTTGTCCTCAATTTATAAAAAAAACATTGACTCTATGAAGCGCAATAAAGTAAAGAGCAATAAAACAAGGTATGCCTGTATATTAGAGGAAGGAGAAGGTTCACAAGTGAAATAGGAAATGATGTAAGATAACACCTTATGTAAGAAGTCAGGGAGTGCTATGGAAGATGAGAGTAGGTAGGAACCAAATTTGGGCTTGTGTGTTGGGAGAAATTTATGGAGAAGTAGTAAAGAGAGAATGAGTAGAAATTGGCAGTATAAAGTCAGTAAGGTGGGAATGAGCAGGAAACATTAAAAGAGAGAATGAACACAGCCTTGATGTTATAAATTACAAAGTTAATACTAGGTGGAGCCTGGGAAAATGAGGCTGTATCAGATCATTAAACTGTCCAAATCCTTTTAAGTGGAACATGCTAATAAGATTGTGGGGCTTCTTCAAGGCAAACAGTGTGAAACCCAACAGATAACTATCCAATGGCTAACAATTGCTGGGTGCTTAGAATATTTTGGGTTATGCTCTGAGTGCTCTATCATTGAATCTTCAGAAAAATCCTGTGAAGTCTATAATCCTTAAAGATTAAGAAACTTAAGGTTTAGAGAGGTTAAGCATCTTGCCCAATATATTGGTAAGGAATTTCCAGAGAAATCAACAGGATATGTGTGTGTGTGTGTGTGTGTACATATTCATTACATATATAAATACATAGGTAGGTAAATAGGAAGATACATAGATACATAGATAGACAGGGTTTGATTTACTTTAACAAATTAGCTCATGTAATTGTGGAGGCTGGCAAATCCAAACCCTGATGTGGTAGGCTGGCAGACTGGAGACTCAGGGAAGAGTTGCAGTTGGAGTCCAAAGGCAGGCTGAATTCCTTCCTGCTCGGAGGAGGTCTGTCTTTGTTCTATTCATGCCTTCAAATGATTGGATGAGGCCCACCCACACTATGGAGAACAATCGGCTTTTTTACTCTATCCATTAAAATGTTAATCTTAAATAATAATAATTAAAAAAAACCTTATAAAAACACCTGAATAAAATTTCACTAATTATCAAAGCACCCAGTGGTCTAGTCAAATTGACACATAAAATTAACCACTACAACTATTATTTTAAATACATCAGATTATTCACAATGAAAATTTTAAGGATAATGAAGGAAACAAACATTTAATACTCCAAAGAGCAACAGTAATCATCAGCTTACTTTACTTATAATATAATGGGAATTTAAAATGAATTTATGAATGTTTACAAACACTCTGGTTTCTATATTATATATATTTAATATTATTCTTCATGTTAATAAAGTCACCTTCCTCTGCCCCCTTGAGGTCTAGGTAAAAATTTTTAAAACCTCCTGGTTCCCAGCCTGCAGAATTGCAAAGCCTGGTTCAATGTTCTTGCTCATTTCCAATACTTATAAACTCTCCTTGCCTCTAATGCTTCTTGAGCTCTGCTATGTTGCCCAACCCTGTGGCTTTAGACCAGTGATGCGAATGAAACTTAACCTCTTTTTGATTTCTTCCACAACCACCACCAACCAACCAACTAATCAAACACCCACACTAAGCTTGAGTCTGGGAGACTTTCCTAAAAACACTGGGCTTGGGAAGGTGTCACAACACTTAGCCCATATCTTTTTGTCACCTTTTAGGTCCCCTTTCCTTTCTACCTTTCATCTTCCCCTTTTCTGAGTGCCCAAATTCCAATTTTGTACCTCTTCTATGCACTGCAATTTTAGCACCTGGGTAAATTAGCTGTATACTCCCCAAATTTTGTTACTGATTTGTTTGGATTCTTTTCTTTGCAAGGGATAGGAATTTAGCCCAAACTAGATTAAGACAAAAAGAGAATTTATTGCCTCATGGAATTAAAGGACAGGTTTACTAACCAAAATGAAGAAAGAGGGATTTTTCTGAACTCGAAAATCACTGAATCAGGGATTTAAATTTGCTTCTCTCATTACAGACTGGCCAAAGTCCATTTTCATCTTTAAGCTTTCAAAAATCTGGGAGGGGCTCCCTTACTTTCCTTATGGTTTGAAGTTCAAAAATTCTGGGCAAGGGCTTTTATGACACAACTTGCCCAGCTCTCCATCCCTGTACTAATCAATCACCTATAGTGTTTGCTCCTACAAAAACATAGCACCTCACCAAGTATTTGGTGAAGAGGGGCTGTTTCCAAGAGAAACGAGGGAGTTCATCATAGACATAATACTCTGGATAGTTCACTGTCCTCAAGTAAAATATGGGCTATTTCTCTAATTTCCACATCAGCAGTTTAAACAAAGTGACACTGGACCACAGAGAAGGGGGCAATGAATACCACATGCCAGGTAGTACCATAAAGTACTTTCACAGAGTCCTCTTGAAGTGAGCCTTTAGGATTGGGTGTGATTTGTCAAGCCAAGGGATTCCAGGGGACACTTCTAGGTTTGAGACAGTGGACATAAATACTTCCTCTTCCAGACCTCTCTCTTTATATGTTTAAAAAAGTATTTGAAGCCATCAGAAAACAAAGGATAAAAAAGTATACTGCTAGTGCCAGGACAAAGGATTAATTGATTTCTACTTGGACTGAACCACAAGCTGTGTGAATCAGCAAGTGACTTAACAATCCCTCTACAATTTGCCTTTGTCATTTGTTACGTGAAGATGGTAACAGCTCCCTCAGAAAGCTTAAGTGACAACTAAATGAGATAATCCCTTAGCTAATGCTTTAGTACATTGTAAACGCTCAAATAAATGCTGGAGACTGAAATCAGCAATTATTTTATACTCATAAATGTAGGTTGAATTAGATGCTAAACGCCCGCTAGATTCCATCTAATAACTTTTAAAGTGTAACTTATGTAAACCAGTCATTAGCTAAAAAATACTCCTTTTCCTAGTCCAGATACACACTGTAGCACAAACCCAATGAACAGAAATAACGAGTTTACATGCCTTGATTCTAGTCTGAATTAAGAGGGGTGAGAAAGAGGTGACCAACCCCGCTATGAAGAGCTCCCCAGAGGGCTGCAGAGTGCGGCGAATTCCGCCCCAGGCTAGCCCGAGGGCTGGGGAAGCGAGATCCTAGGGGTGGGGTGGCGAAGGTAAACTCGACCTCGGGCTCCGGGATGGCACCACCAAGAGCGAGCGCACTAAACGGGCAGGCCGCAGCCCTCACCACCCGCTCGGCCGCCGAACCCAGCCTCCAACAACCAGTTTGGCGTAGTCCGGTCCTACTCAGCCCGGTCGGCAGTCGCCTTTGCCCTCTCGAACCTCCTTCCCGGCTTCCCCGGCGGCGGCGCCGTGACATCACTTCCTGTCGCTGGCGCGCACGTGGGAGGAAGTGTCGGTGCCCGAGACCGCTGCTCCTGCTTGTTTCTCAGGTTACATTCGTTCGCGGGCCAGGCTGCTGCTTCCAGCTGGGCCACCGCTATGGGAGTCCCGGCGTTCTTTCGCTGGCTCAGCCGCAAATACCCGTCCATCATTGTCAACTGCGTGGAAGAGAAGGTGAGGGGCAGAGCCTGGTGACTGCCACGCAAGAACCGACAGCCCCGGGGTGCCTAGGCCGCGACCCTCGGGGCTAGTCGCCTTTCCCTGGGGCGCCGTGCCGGGTCTGCGCTGCCCTGTTGGCCCCGCGAGCAGCCGCGGCCCGACCTGTGGATGGTCGCCCACACCCGCGTTCGGGGTTCCCGGAAAGCGGCCTGGGCGGGGCTAGGACCGAGGCGGGTCTGAACTCGTCCGAGGGCGCTCTTCCCCTGCCCGCTTTTTCCCCTGGTGGAGAGACCCCGCCCACGGCTTTGTTTCCTCCCCGCACCGCTCGTTTGGGGTTTGAAGAGGCTCCTAGCCTATTGCTGGTCCGCTAAGTTAGCTAGTTAGGGTATCCCTACCTTTAAAACCTTGTAAAGTAATTCCCGGTGGCGAGTTTTTTGTTGTTTACTAGCCAGAGGTTTTCTCATAATGTGAGACCGTTTGTTGCTGCTGTTAGATCCTGCGGTGAAAGCACCTGAAAACGTTTAGGGCAAGATAAATGTCCCTTCTTAAGGTGTCCCGACTGCTGGACAGCATGCTCCTTGAAAATTTCAGAATTCCTGGATGCACTTGAACGACACTTTTTGTTAGTTTGTTAATGTGTTTGTAGGCTTTTCGCCAGTCTTGAGTTTTGTATTTATATTTTCCGTAATTCCGTCCAAGTTCGATTTTGTACTCTGAATTCGTGTATTGGGAAGGGTCAGGGGCACACATGTCCCCCACCCCTCAGTTTTGAAGAAAGTGCCCCTCTGTCACTGTGAACGGATTTCTTTTGCTTAGGTTGATGAGAAAGATTGATTTTTGTTTTGATGACATTCTCAGTATTCCTTGCGCTTTTCTCAAGAGAAACCGTTCAATACCCGTTTCGTTTTTAAAACTTACCAGACTTTATTAATTTTACCTGAACCTCATCATATTTTTACTCTCCATTGATAACCACTTTTAACTGTTTTGGTTCTTTCTCTAAATGTCATGCTTATACTTGATTCCTTGGTTTTGAATCTCACTGTTGAATTCTAGCGATGTTAAAAGAGGTTGGGTCACCTAGGCAGGCCCCTTCCCCGCTAGTCCTTCTAACTGTAGTAAATTACATCTTTGTTCTTCTATTGGTAAACTTTGTAACTTTAAGTAGCATCCTTTCATTTTTTATTTCCTCTCACATATAAAGCATCCTTCCCTGCCCCCTCCCCCCCGCCCAACTTTCTGAGGTTAGGTGTTACCTTTTCTAGCCCTGCTGCCCTTACTTTTCACCCCAAGCTTGTCAGCTGTACTTTTGTCCTGTTGGCATCCGATATTATCAGGACTTTGGCTATACAGGTTTGTTTTAAAAGCTGAAAAATTAAATAGCATTGTAGATTATTATCATTTGCCAGATTTAAGTTATGTATTGTGATGCTTTTCTTGTACTACTTTTGTCTTTTTCTTAGTGTTGCCTTTCTCGTTTCCTTTTTATGTGGCTCCCCTCCAAACTATATTTTGTCAAGTATTCTCTAAAATCCTTTTTTTTTTTTTGCTTAGAGAATTGTTTCTGTTGCTGTCATATCTGGTTATTTAGGCTTTTTGGAAAACTACTTCTTGAGATTTTCAAAAATTGCTTTTCTCAGTAGGAGGTACTGTTTTCTGATCATCTTTCTGGGCTTAAGTCCTTCTTTGATTTTTATTCGCAATTGAATTCTTAAGAAATGTGTATAGGATGTGAGTTTTCTGAGTCCATTCTACCCTTATACACATGAATGATCATTAGGCATACAGTTTGAATTTGAAAATTACTTTCCCCTCAAAAACTTTGAATGCATTTTTTATTATACTGTTATCATCAAGTATTGTTGATGAGAAGTTGAATGTTAATGTGATTTATTTGTTTAACCAACACTTAGGTGGTGGTTACCACATACCAGGCTCTGTTACAGTCACATTACAAATTAATTTATTAAATCCTTATAACAACCTCATGATTACTACATTATTACTATATTAATGAGAAAATTGAAACATGGGGGTTAAGTAATGTACTCAAGGTCACTCAGCTAATGCATGTCAAAGCCAGTGTCAAAACCAGGAAGAACATGCTCTTAATTTCTATGTTCTGGTTTCATTCTTTTGTAGTTGATCTGTTTTTCTTTCTGAACTTTTAAAGAGATATTTATCCTTGGTAGTTTAAGCTTTCACGATTTTGTACTTGTGTAGATTTTTAAAATTTAAATTCATTTTGATCGATATTTGGCTGACACTCTGAGTTTGGAGACTTGTGTTCTTCAGTTCTAGGGAATGCTCTTTGATTGTTTTATGTATATATTTTTAATTTCCTTTTTCTTTGCCCTCTCCGAACTCTAGATACTAGCCCTCCTGAATTGATTTATTTTTCTTTTCTCTCTGTTTTCTCCCCCCAAGCTCTTCACTCTCTCTTTTACAGCTTTATTGAGGTATAATTGACCTACCGTATACTGTATATATTTAAAGTGTACAATTTAATACATTTGGGTGTGTGTGTCATGAAACCATCACCACAATCAAGATAATAAACATCACCTGTAAAACATTCCGCCTGTCACTTTGTTATTCCTCCCTAAGACCTCTCCCTGTTGTCTGTGTTTAGTCAACCACTGATTTATTTCTGATTCTGTAGATAAATTTTCATTTTGTACAATTGCATGTAAATGGAATTATATAATATCTGCTCTTTTTTTTTTTAACCTGGCTCACTTTCATTCAGAATAATTATTTTGAAATTCATCCATGTTACGTGTGTCAATAGTTCATTTTTCTATTTTTGAATAGTATTCTGTGTTACACATATATCAAATTTTGTTTATTCACTCATCAGATTGATGAACATTTGGACTGTTAACCTGTTTTTGGCTATTAAAAAAAAAAAGACTTCTCTGAACATTGGTGTACATCTTTGTGTGTGCATATGCTTTCATTTTTTTAGACAAAATACCTAAGCGTGAAATGGTTGAATTGTATGGTAATTGTGTGATTATTTAAAAAGAAAAACTTGCCAGATTGTTTTCCAAATTGGGTATGCCATTTTACATTGCCACCAGCAGTGTGTAAGAGTTCTAGTTAGTAGTCCACTTCCTTGTCAACACTTAGTATGGTTAGTCTTTTTAGTTTAGCCATCCTGGTATAGTGCTGTGGTTTCAATTAGCATATCCCTAGTGACAGATGATGTTAAGCATCTTTTTTGGGTGCTTATTTGTCTTCCATATGATGGCTGTCTGGAAAAAATCTAGCCATAAATGCCTCTATTTTTTCTATTACATGACTGGATGCTTTCCAGACAGACGTCATATATCTTCTTGAGTGAGGTGTCTCTTCAGATCTTTTTGCCCATTTGTAAGTTGGGTGGTTTTATTGAATTGTAGAGTTTGTTACCTATTGATTTATCTTTTGCAAGTGTTTTTTCTTAATCTGTGGTTTGCCTTTTTACTTCTTAGTAGTGTAAAGAAGAGCAAGTCTTTAATTTTAATGAAGTCTGATTTATTTTTTCTTTTGTATTCCTGCTGTATGTGTTGTATTTAAGAAATTTTTGTCAAAGCCTTTGTCATTAAGATTTTTCTTTTGCATTTTCTTAGAGGTGTTTTATGGTTTTAGTTCATCCTATAGTTTCTGCTTTCAATTTTTAATATGGTGAATTTCATAGATTTTTAAATGTTAAACCCACCTTGCGTTTTTTGGATAAATGCCACTTGGTTATGGTGTATTATTTTTTATATACTGTTGGATTCAATTTGGTGAAGTTTTTTTGAGAGTTTTTACATTTATGTACAAAAAGGATATTTGTAGTATTCCTGTAATATTTTTGTCTAGTTTTGGTATCAGTAATGTTGGCTTCATATTGAGTTTCAAGGTATAAGACCCTCTTCAGTTTTTTGAGTTCTTAGAATTGGTGTTATTTCTTCCTTATATATTTAGTAGAGTTCACCAGTGAAACCATTCAGATGTGAAATTTTGGGGAAAGGTTTTTAGCTACAAATTTAATTTCTTTAGACAGAGCTATTCAGATTATCTATGTCTTTTTGAATAAGCTTTTGTAGTTTATATCTTTCACAAATTTTTATCCATTTCATCTAATAGTCAAATTTGTTGACATAAAGTTATTTATGATATTTCTTACTACCTTTTTAATATTGATAGAAAATTTAGCGATTTCACCTCTCTCATTCCTGACACTAATTTTGTCTTTTCTCTTTTGTTTGTTATGCATATTTTCCATTAGCAGCCTGGCTAGACTGATCTCAAAGAATTTTTATTTTTCTCTATGTTTTTGTTTTCTGTTTCATTGGTTTCTGCTGTTATTTTTGTTATTTATTTCTTATGTTCACTTTTAGTTTAGCTTGTGTTTCTTCTCTTTGTTTCTTAAGCTGGAGGCTGCGGGTCATTGCTTTGGTACATTGCTTCTTCTCTGATATTAATATAGGTGTTGAGTGCCATAAACTGCCTTCTGGATACAGTTTCATCTACATGCCACAAATATTGACATGTTGTGTTTTCATTTTCATTCAGTTACAAGTACTTTCTAATATCCCTTAACTTCTGTGTACCATTGTTTAAGTAAAGGAGTGTTACATAATTTTTAAGTATTTCGGTGATTTTTCTAGACATTTTTTCTGTGATTGATATCTAATTTAGTTTCCTCATCAGAAAACATACTTTCCATAATTTGAATCTGTTTAAAGCTTATCTGATTTCTTTTATGACCTAGATATATGGTCTTGGTAGATGGCTTGTTTTGACTTGAAAAACATACAAGTTCTGTTGCTGTTAAGTGGAGTGTTCTATAAATGTCATTACGTTGGTTGATAAGATATAGAAGATTTGAACAATACTTACTGGTTTTCTGTCTCCTTGTTCTATCAGTTACTAATAGGGATGTGGAAGGCTACTATAATTTTTGGATTTGTCTATTTCTTCTTTCAGTTCTAGTTTTTGCTCCTTGCATTTTGAAACTCTTTTATTAGGTGTGTTAAACACTTAGTGCTTTGTCTTCTTAGATGACTATACTCTTTTATCTATACTCATTTTATAAAGTCATTATAAAATGACTTTATCTCTGGGTAATCTTTGTTTTGAAATTTACTTTGATATCAGTATAGCCAGATTTTTTTACTAGTTTTAGAATGTCTATTTACATCCTTTTATTTTTAACCTGTTTATGTGTTTATAGTCAAAGTGTTTTTTTTAATAGGCAACATACAGTTGGGTTTTGCTTTTTAAATATGTACATTTTGATGATCTCTGCCCTTTTTTATTGTGGCAAAATATACATTATGTAAAATTTGCCATCTTAGCCATTTTTTATGTGTAGAATTCAGTGGCATTATGTATGTTCATAATATATGAAAACACCATTATTCATTTCTGGATCTTTTTCATTTATTCCAAATTGAAATTATCTATTAAACAATAATTCTGTTCTTTCTTACCAACTATTTTATGTCTTATGAATTTACCTAATCTACATACCTAATATAAGTGGAATTATATAATATTTGTCATTTTAATCTGACTTATTTCACGTAGCATAATTTTTTTCTTATTGTTAAATTTATTGGGGTGACATTGGTCAGCAAAAGTTACATAAGTTCCCGGTGCACAGTTCTGCAGTATATCATCTGTGCATTGCATTATGTGTTCACCATCCAGAGTCAGTTCTCTTTCCATCACTATATATTTGACTCCTCCTTCCTCCTCTCCCACTCCCCGCCTCTTACCCTCAGGTAACCACTGGACTATTTGTGTGTCCATAAGTTTTTGTTGCCTTCTTGCTTTTAGTTTCATATTCCACTTATAAGTGAAGTCATATGGTTCTTGGTTTTTTCCTGTCTGGCTTATTTTGTTTAGCTCGGTAATCTCAAGGTCTATCCATGTTGTCAAAAACGGCAGTATTTCATCTTTTCTTATAGCTGAGTAACATGTCATTGTGTATTATGTACCACAGCTTCTTTATCCAGTCATTTATCAGAGGACACTTTGGTTTGTTCTATAAATCACCCATCGTGACAGCGCTGTGATGAACATTAGGGTACATAAATCTTTGTGGACTGTGGTTTTCAAATTTTGCAGGGTAGATACCCAGAATGGGGGTTGAAGGGTCATATAGTAATTCCATTCCCAATTTTCTGAGGCACCTCCACACTGTTTATCATAGTGGTTGTACCAGTTTGCATTCCCACTAGCAGTGTGCAAGGGTTCCTTTTTCTCCACAGCCTCTCAGGCAATTGCTATTCCCTGTTGAGAATAGCCATTCTAACAGGTGTGAAGTGGTTTTGATTTGCATTTCCCTAATAGCTAATGAAGTTGAGCATTTTTTCATGTATCTGTCAGCCATTTGTATGTCTTCATGGATGAAATGTCTGTTCAGGTCCTCTGCCCACTTTTTCATTAGATTTTTTTCATTGAGTTGTATGAGTTATTTATGTATTTTAGATATTAGCCCCATATCAGAGGCTTTGTTTGCAAATATTTTCTCCCATTCAATTGGCTTTCTCTTTGCTTTGTTGATGGTTTCTTTTGTTGTGCAGAAGCTTTTCAGCTTGATATAGTCCCATTCATTTATTTTTGCTTTGACTTCCCTTGCCTTTGAGGTCAGGTTCATGAAGTCTTCCTTGAGTCCTAGGTCTGTAAGTTTCGTACCAATATTTTCTTATATACAGTTTATTGTTTCAGGTCTTACATGGAGGTCTTTAATCCATTTTGAGTTAATTTTGGTATATGGTACAGTTTGTAGTTGAGATTCATTCCTTTGCTTGTAGTTTTTCAATTTTCCCAGCACCATTTACTGAAGAGGCTTTCTTTTCCCCATTCATATTTTTTGCTCCTTTGTTCCATTGGTCTCTATGTGTGTTTTTCTGCCAATACCAGGCTGTGTTGATTATTGACACTTGTAGTATAGAAATTGGGGAGCATGATGCCTCTAGTCTTACTCTTTTTATGTAGGATTACTTTGGCTTTTCAGGGTCTTTGTGGTTCATACGAATCTGATAATTTTTAAAATCTATTTCTTGAAAGAATGTCTGTGGGATTTTAATGGGAATTCTTTTAAATCTATATATTGCTTTGGGTAATGGGCCATTTTGACAATGTTGAGTCTTCCAATCCCTGAACATGGAATATCTTTCCATTTCTTTGTGTCCTCTTCCGTTTCTTTTAATAGATTCTTATAGTTTTCAGTGCATAAGTCTGTCATGTTCTTTGTTAATTCCCAGGTATTTGTTTCTTTTTGTTGAGATCTGAAAAAGGTACTGATTTTCTTATTTTTCTGCAGTTTTGTTGTTGGTATGTAGAAATGCAATTGATTTTTGTACATTGATTTTGTATCCTGCAACTTTACTGTTTTAATTTATTGTTTTTAATAGTTTTCTGGTGGAGTCTTCGGAATTTTATATATAAAGGATCATGTCACCTGCAAAATAGTGACAGTTTGACTTTTTCTTTCTCAGTTTGGATACTCTTTATTCCTTTCTTTTGCCTGATTGCTCCAGCTAGAACTTCCAGCACTATATTGAATAGTAGTTGCAACAGGAGGCATCCCTGTTTTGTTCCTGATTTTTAGGGGAATAGGCTTCAGCTTTTCCCCATTCAGTATGGTATTAGCTGAGGGTTTGTCATAGATGACTTTTATTATGTTATTCTTCCCTTCTATATCCATTTTATTCATTGTTTTGATCATAAATGGATATTGTATCTTGTCAAATGCATTTTCTGCATCAAGTGATATGATCATATGGTTTTTATCTTTTATTTTGTTTATGTGGTGTTTCACATTGATTGGCCTATGTTGAACCATCCTTGTGCTCCTGGGATGAATCTGACTTGATTGTGATGTATAATCTTTTTGATGCATTGTTGTATTCTATTTGCTGATATTTTGTTTAGGATCTTTACATCTGTGTTCATCAGAGATATTGGTGTATAGTTTTCTTTTTTGTGTTATCCTTACCAGGTTTTGGTATTAGGATAACGTTGGCCTCAGAGGATGAGTTGGGAAGTACTGCCTCATCTTCAGTTTTTTGGAAGAGTCTGAGGAGGATACGTGTTAATTCCTTTTTAAATGCTTGGTAAAATTTGTTGGTGAGACCGTCTGGTCCGGGGCTTTTCCCTTTGGGAGGTTTTGGATGATTGTTTTAATTTCTTCACTATTGATTGGTCTATTTAGATTATCTAGTTCTTGGTTCAGCTGAGGTAGACTATATGTTTCTAGAAACCTCGGTTGTTAAATTTGGGGGGCATAAAGCCTTTCATAATATGTTCTTAGGATCTTTTGTATTTCTGTGGTCTCAGTGATGATTTCTCCTTTTTCATTGCTAATTTTTGGTTATTTCTGTCCTTTGGCTTTGTCCTTCGGTGAGCCTAGCCAGGAGTTTGTGAGTTTTATTGATACTGTTTTTCAAAGCACCAACTCAGTTTCATTAATTTTTTTCTATTGTCTTTCTGTTCTCAATTTAATTTTGATCTGCTCTAATTTTTATTATTTCTTTCCTTCCACTGACTTTGGGTTTTTTCTGTTCTTTTTCTAGTTCTTTAAGATGGGATGTTAGGATATTTCCTTGTGATTTTTCTTGTTTCTTGCGATAAGCCTGTATATAAATTTACATCTTACTACTGCTTTCGCTGCTTCCCAGTAATTTTGATACATTGTATTTTCATTGTCATTATTTTTATGTATTTTTTAATCTTTTATTTCTTCTTAGATTCAGTCATTTTTACATAACTGTTGTTTTCAGTCTCCATGCATATGTGATTTTTTTCTGCTTTCTTTTTGCAGTTGATCTCCATTTTCAGAGCTTTGTGGTCTGAGAATGCTGATTTCAATCTTCTTGAATTTTCTGAGGCTAGTTTTGTGTCCCAGCATATGTATGGTCTATCCTTGAGAATGTTTCATGTGCACTAGAAAAGAATGCATAGTCTTATGTTGTAGGATAAAGTGTCCTGTAAATGTCAGTTATGTCTAATTGCTGTAATATATCATTTAAAACTGACATTTCCATATTTATTTTTTGTTTAGATGACCTTTCCATGGCTGTTATGGGAGTGTTTAGGTCCCCTACTATAATTGTGTTTTCTTCATTTTCTCCTTTTAGTCTTTTGAGTAGTTCTTTGTAAATTTTGGTGTTTTCTGATTGGGGGCATGTATATTAAGTATCATGTCTTCTGGTTGTATTGTCCCTTTTATCATTATGACACATCCATCTTTGTCTCATCACCTTTTATATCTGGAAGTCTGTTTTGTCAGATACCATATCAGTGTGGCAACTCCTGCTTTTCTCTGGATGCATTTGCTTGGAGTATTGTTTCCCACCCTTTCACTCTGAATCTGTGTTTGTCCTTGTGACTGAGGTGTGTCTCTTGGAGACAGCATGTGGACGGATTTTGTGTTTTAATCCAGTCCGCCTCTCTGTGCCTTTTTATTGGTGAGCTCAGTCCATCTGTATTTAGGGTGATGATTGGTATGTGAGGACTTCCTATGGTCATTACTTCCTCCCTTTATATTTTGTTGTTGTTGTCGTCCGGACTCTTCCCCATTTATCTCGATTTCTTGTTTCAGGTCTAAGAGCCTCCTTCAGTATTTCTTGAAATGCTGTACTTGTGTTGGAGAATTCCCTCAGCTTCTGTGTGTCTGAGAAGGTCTTAATGTCTTTATTCCTCCTTCATATCTAAAAGATAACTTTGCTAGATATGTTATTCTTGGCTGGTGGTTTCTCTCTTTTAATATTTTGAATATTGCACTCCCTCCTGGCTTGTAGATACGTTTCTGCTAAGAAGTCTGATAGGCTTTCCTTTAAAGGCTGTAGGTTTTCTTTCCATTGGCTGCCCTATCAATTCTCTCTTTGACTTTGATTTTTGATGTCTTCAGTATAATGTGCCTTGGAGTAGATCTGCTAGGGGTCCTGTATTCTTCTTAAATTTGGAGTTCCAGCTCTTTTCATGTGTTTGGAAAGTTCTTGTTTACTATTTGTTTGGGTAAGCTCTCTGTGGAACTCTGTTCTATCCCTTTTGGTATTCCTATTATTCTAATGTTTTTCTTTCTAACAGAATCAGATAGTTCTTGTAGAGTTCTTTTATTTATTTATTTATTTATTTATTTATTTATTTATTTATTTATTTATTTATTTTTGTATGTGGGTAGTTCCCTGGCTGGGAATCGAACCCAGGCCACAGCATTGACATCTCCAGCGCCGAAACCTTAAGTCACTACACCACCAGGGAACTCCTGAATTTTTCTATTTCTTTTGACTCTGAGATCTCTTCTTCCTTCTTTGACATTTCCATGTTCCAAACTTTAATATCACTAATTCTTTCCTCTATCTGGTCGTCCCTATTTGCTATGGTTGTTAATTCATTTCTTAGTTCTTTTATTACATTGTTTATCTCTAGAATTTCTATTTGATTTCTTTTTTATTGTTTCAATTACTTTGTTAAAATATTCCACTTGTTCACAGTTTTCCTTTCTGAATCATTAATCTGCATTTATCTGCATCTGGATACTCTGACAACATTTTTGAAACTATTGAGTGTCTTAAGAACTACAGTCTTGAATTCTGTGTCACTTAGATTATATATTTCCATATCTTTAATTTCCTTTTCTGGAGATTTTTTATTTCCTTTTTGAGTGGCTTTGAATCCTAAGGTACTCATTGAATTTGATGTGTTTCTTTTCCTGGGTATGAGGATTTCTTCTGTGGCAGATATGAGGAGGTCTTTCTTTCACTTCCCAGTTTGAGTCCCTGTAGCATCTTACTATGTTTTCTCTTGGTTATTCAGTCTTCAACCTCTGGGAGCTTTCCTTTAAGGTGGGATTCTCTACTTTGACCCAGTTTCCTTGGTCTCGATGTGCTTCCTATTTGGGAAAATGTGATGGCAGTAGTGTGCTGTGCTTCTGAAATCAGTGCAGGGAAAAGCTGCTGGGCCCGTGTTTTGCAGTTTCCCTGAGCCCACTTGCCAGTTTCCACAGGAGCAGGGTTTTTAGGAAGTGCGCAGGTTTGTTTCCTCACAGGGTAATGGGTGTTTGCCATTTTTAGGTGGTTGTAAAGCAGGCACTAGGTGGAGTTAGAGGGGTGAGCTTTGGGAGAGATTTAGGTGAAACAGCCAGGTTCTTTGTTTATCTGGATGTGAGTGTGGTGCGGGTTGTAGCTGCTTTGTGTCCTGGGTTCACTCCCTTGGGTGCTGGCTTGGCCAGAACACAAGCTTGTTCATCAGGGGTACTCGGGCTGGCTGGGCACAGTCCCCCGCTCTGCCTTTCTCTTTTTCTGAGGCCACTTTTCACCCAGGACCGTATTTTATTCTGGTCTGCCTTTCCACAGCAGCCTGCTCTCAGTTTCAAACTTGCCTAGAGCCTATTTGTGGTTGAGCCAGAGCTGCCCATTCCTGCACCACATTGCAGTTGGGGCCCCATTCTTTAGAGCCTTTGCTCAGCCTCTAACCCGCCCAGGGTGGGTGCTCCAGTTGGCTTAACGTGCCCACCCACAGTCTCAGAAGGTTTCAGCCACCCATGTTTCCGCTCTTGTCATTGTCGACCTCCAACTGGTCTAAGATCAGCTGGTTTTTGGCCCATGTCCCCAGGCCCCCACTTCTCTCCTTCTGCCAGTCCAGGGTCACATTCTGCAGCCTCTCCTGTTCACACCCCTTTCTGTGATCAGCGGGTGTTTTTTTTGCAATGTGTGGATGCCTCAGCTGAGGCTGTGCCATCCAGGGTTTCCCCCATTGGATCCCAGTTGTTCAATAGTATTTTCCAGGAGAGGTTTCAAGGATCTCCTCTCTCTCTGTCGTCTTAGGTACCCTCCCAATGTTTTAAATATTCATCTGTGTTTAGCGTGTTTCAGAGTGTCATTTCTTTTTAGAGCTTGAATAATAACCCATTGTATGTATAGATCACATTTTGTTTGAGTACTTGACTTATTTTTACCTTTTGGCTATAGTGAATAATGCCAGTATGAACACCAAATCAGTCCTTTGGGTATGTACGTATGACTGATGCTTTCTTTGACTTCTTTTGGGTGTATGAGGGCTGTCTGGAAAAAATCCAGCCATAAATGCCTCTGTTTTTCATATTTCATGGCAGAATACTTTCCACACAGCCCTCGTGTATCTAAGAGTGGAATTGTTGGATTGTATGGTAATTCTGTGTTTACTTTTTGAGGAACTGCCAAACTTGTTTTCCTTGTCTGTACCTTGTAATTGGGCCATTTTGAACATTTAATGTGATTATTGATATGGTTAGATTGAAATTTATATTACTGTTTCCTTGAGTCTCATCTGTTCTTTGTTTCCATTTGTCAGTTCTGATTCTTTTGGATTGTTTTTAATGATCCTATTTTATCTATGTTTTGGTTTTTTAACTACTCAATTTATTCAACCTTTAGTTTCTTCACTTTGTGTCCTTGACTCTTACAGTCTTCCATTCATTCATTAGCTTTCTAATATTGGGAAAAATGACTTAAACTCTCCTAAACTGTAAAGAACAGGAGCTTTTTGCGTCACCCTGCACTGCTCCCTGTAGTCTTTCCTCTGGTCATCTCTGTGTGAGAGCTGAAGTAAGGCAGAGTGTTCCTTTGACCTCAGCTGGGAGTGTGCATGCATGTTAGTGGACTCATTTTTCTTACTCTTCTGTTAATGTTTGTGAATGACTTTGGAAGCCACAAATACTGATTTGGGGGGTGGGAATCACAAAAATATTTTAGGGAGTAGGTGAATTCTTAGATCTGGAATTTTTGAGTAATGAAGATCAGCTGTATAGGTACCACATAGGATGCTTATGTGGATTAAATCAATTAATACAAGTTAAGTGCTTCCAACAGTGCCTTGTACAGAATCACTTGATACTTCAGAATTTTATTTGGTAGGTTAATTTTTTTGTAGTTTATATGTCCAAGTAAAAGTGGGGATATTTTTGTAACTAACGTTTGGTAACATTGGATAGTGTAGAATTGTGCTCTCTTTTCATGTAGTGAAATCCAGGTTTCCTACCCAGATTTTTTCTCTTGCCCTTCTATTTCACTGAGTACTTTTAAAATGACAGACACTGCTCTAAGGGCAGGGAGGATAATAATGATTGGGGGTGGGGGAGTGTTGGTCCCTGGCCCTGCGTTTTATTTTCTTCAGTATGATATTTTTTAAAGCTGGCTACTGTATTTTTTAGGCAGTTTTATTGAGATATGATTCACAAACCATACAGCTTACCCATTTGTAGTCTATAATTCATTGCTAAGGACTCTTACGAATAGTGCTCCTACATTTACGTACAAAGTTCTATGTGGACATGTTTTCATTTTATTGGATATATACATTAGGAATGGAATTGCTGGGTTACATGGTGACTCTGTTTAATTATTTGAGGAATTGCCAGACTGTTTTCCAAAGTGACTGCAACATATTACATTCCCACTAATAGTGTTTGTCAGTTCCACTTTCTCCACATACTTGCTAACATTTGTTATCTGATATTCTTATGTTACAGCCATCCTAGTGCCCTTGAGGTGGTATCTTATGCTGGTTTTGATTTGCATCTCTCTTAGGGCTAATGATATTGAGCATCTTTTTATGTGCTTATTGGCCATTTGTATATCTTCTTTGAGAAAAGTCTTTTCAGATTCTTTGCCTGATTTTAAACTGGGTTATTTTTCTATTACTGAATTGTAAGAGTTTTTTACATATGTATTTTGAATACATGTCCCTTATTAGATACATGATTTGCATATATTTTTCCCCATTCTAGATTGTCTTTCCACTTTCTTGACAGTATCAGTTGAAACATAAAAGTTCTTAATTTTGTTGGTGAAGTTCTATTTATTGTTTTATTGCTTGTACTTTTGGTGTGATAACTAAGAAATCCATTGCTTAATTTATGCCTGTGTTTTCTTCAAAAAGTGGTATGATGTTAGGGTCCAACTTTGTTCTTTAATGTGTGCCTCTCCAATCGTCACAGTAACATTTGTTGAAAATGTTTCTTTCCTCATTGAATGGCCTCAGCACCCTTGTTAAAAATCAGCTGACTATAAGTGTATGGGTTTATTTCTGGTTTTTCATTTCTGTTTCATTGATCTGTATGTTTATCCTTGTATCAGTACCACACTGTTTTTGATTATTGTTGCCCTGTAGGAAGTTTAGAAATTGGGAGGTACGTGGCTTCCTATTTAGTCTTCTTTTTCAGGATTATTTTGACAATTCTGGCTCCCTTGAAGTTCTATATGAATTTTAGAATCAGCTTCTGGGTTTTGCATTTCCTTGGTTAATTATTTATTCCTATATATGTATACCATTGGGAATGAATTTTTCTTAATTTTAGTTTTAGATTGTTCATTGCAAGAAATTAAATTGGTTTTTTTACAGTAGACTCTCAGTTAACCAACACCCACGGGGGGATTGGTAGACACTGGATAAATGTAGTTTCTGGTTGCTTGAGAGATACTACTAAAAACAAACCTAACTAATACTATATCCCATACTCTACCATACCATATCATAAATTCTGTATTGTCTTGATATTAATATTGAAATGTAGTTTAAAAGCAAGTTGAGAAAAATAAATACAAATTTAATATAACAGTTTTATTATAAAAACAGCTTTGTGAATTCAGTGTGCAGTTTTAGTTAAATGGCAATCAGTAAACTTTACAACTTAATGAACTTCACTAACATAATTTTAATTTCAAGCAACTTAGGAAAAACACACACATACACAGTTAATACTGTTATAGTGGGGGTAAAGAGTTTACTGGGTAAAGAGAGACATTGCATCAGGATCATCTGGATCTGGTGATGTAGCTGGGACAGGATCAGGAGAAGTGGATGTGGATGGTTTTGGATCTACGTCAGTAGATGACGATGTACTAGCAAACCTGTGTGCAGCTTTCTGGAAAAATGAACAAATATCAGCTTGCTTTGAGGCTCTACACCTCTCACACAAAGTCAGTTTTTGCATGAGGTGCAGCTGCATAACATGCTGAGAAGTGAAGAAGGTTGCTGTTCTGCAAAAGCTATTACAGTTTCAAATGCTGCAGTAGCTCTCTGCCAGGATACTTTTTCCACTTCACACCCATCGTCATCACTCTCTTATTCCTTTGCAACATTCATTTTTCCACGTCTCACGATAACTTTTCTGATGTCTTCTGTATTAAGTGTATGAGTTACTGAAATAGTTTCATCTGCAGCAAGCCAGTCATCAAGTTCATCTTAAGAAAATTTCATTTTGTCCTTGGCAGAGTCAGGTAACCCACAGATTTCATCATAAACTGTGCTACTGGCAGCTGTGCTATTGACTGGGCTCAGGGTGCAGTGCACCAAGTTTAAACTTACATTTCTGCTAGAAATTTGTTTTATTTTAATTTTTATTTAAAGTATTATTTCTTTGATATTTTTACTGGTTGCTTGAGAGTGCTGGTTGGTTGAGTTCTGGTTAACAGAGAGTCTACTGTATATTGATCTTGTATCCTGTAACCTTGCAGAATTCATATTACTTCTATAGCCTCTCCTCACTTAACAACTTATCTGTTTATTGATCCCTTGAATTTTCAACTAGTTCTTCAGTGAGGGGATTCCCCTTTCTCAGTCTTTGTCTCATTTCCACAGTCAGTCAGTATTCATTGCACCAATAGCTTCCCTGAGCCACATTAGAAGAATTGTCTTGGGCCACACATAAGATATACTAATGATAGCTGAGGAACTAATAAAAGGTCACAAAAAAAAAATCTCATAATGTTTTAATAATTTGTGTTGGGCTACATTCAAAGCCGTCCTAGGCTGCAGGTTGGACATGCCTTCATTACAGGAAGCATTTGGAATCATGCAAAACTACATTTTTTATAAGTGTGGTGTCTCATGATATCTATGAAAAATATATACCCTATGGCTCCATCACACACCACAAGACATCTGCCTTTTTAAGCTCCTTGCTTATCAACCAATTCACTTAACAACCTAATCTAGAAATGGAACTTGGTCATTAAGTGAGCAGTGACTGTAATAATTTTTTAGTGAATTTCTTAGAGTTTTATATATACAAGATCATGTCATGCAAAATAGAGATAGTTTTACTTCCTCCTTTCCAATATAGATGACTCTTCTTTTTTCTTTTCTTTTCTTTCCTTCCTTCCTTCCTCCCTTCCTCCCTTCCTTTTTTTCTTCCTTTTGCCTAGTTGCCCTGGCTAGAACCTCCACCTAAGGTTAGAATAGACATACTATAGTAGCAAGAGTGGACATCGTTGTCTTATTCCTAATCTTCAAGTGAAACCATCCACTATGTCATCAATAAGTATGATGTTAACCGTTTTATGGTTTTGTTTGTTTGTTTGTAGGTGCCCTTTACATTGACGAACTTCTCTTCTGTTACTAGTTTCTTGAGTGTTTTTTTTTTTTTTTAATCATGAAAGGATGTTGGATTTTGTCATATGCTTTTTCTACATCCATTGAGACGGTTATGTGATTTTTGTTTTTCATTCTGTTCATCTGCTCTATTACGTTAATTGGTTTTTGGATGTTAAACCAACTTTGCATTCCTAGGATAAACCCCACTTGGTCATGGTGTATAATTCTTTTTATACATTGCTGGATTCAGTTAGTATTTTGTTGAGGACTTTTGTATCCATGTTTTGAAGAGATACTAATCTGTAGTTTTGTTTTCTTGTGACATCTTTGTCTGGTTTTGGTATCAGGGTAATACTGGCCTCATAAAATGTATTAGAAGTTGTTTCTTCCTCTTATGTTTTTTTGGAAAATTTGTGAAGAATTGATGTTATTCTTCCTTAAATGTTCAGTAGAATTTAGTGGTGAAACCATCTAAGCCTGGACTTTTCTATAAGGATACTTTTTTGATTCCATTGCTTCACTTCTTGTAATTTTATTCAGATTATCTCTTGAGTCTGTAGTTTGTGTCTTTCTAGTAATTCGTCCATTTCATCTATGTTACCTAATTTGTTGGTGTACTATTTATTATTCATAGTATTTCTTTATAATACTTCATTTCTGTAAGGTTGGCAGGAATGTCCTCTTTTGTTTCTGATTCTAGTAATTTGAATCTTCTTTTTCTTGGTCATAGTGACCAAAGGTTTGTCAATCTTTTCAAAGTACCACCTTTTGGTTTCATGGACATTTTTCTTTGTATTTTTATTTTTAATCTGTTTCATTAATTTCTACTTTAATGTTTGTTGTTTCCTTCCTTTTTGCTTGCTTTGGGTTTAATTTGCTCTTATTTTTCTAGTGTTTTAAGATGGAAGGTTAGGTTTAAGGGAAATGTAACACCAAGTTCTGTAATTTGGTATCTGACTTCCAACAGTAGAAACTTTCGTTCTAGTGCAACCTGAGGCATGGTTCACGATTTTTCTATTGTTGCTGTTCATTAGTGTGCAGGCTTAAGCAAAAATGCATCTCCTTAACTATTAGAATAGCGGTGGTTTCTGTCTCACATTTGAGCAGCCGGAAAGACTTAGAAGGTTGACTGGAAGAGTAGGTTGGTATGAAGTTTATTTTCGGGATTTACTTAAAAACTGGTGGAGTATTTTTAATATAGACTCAATATTTGTATATTTGTACCATTTTACTTTTTTAAATGCCTCTTTTATCTTGATACCTTGGCATTTTTGTGCACAAGTTGTATAATTTTCCAGCTGCACTTTTGGGATACATATGAGGGCTGTCTGGAAAGTATCCAGCCATGTGATATGAAACATAGAGGCATTTATGGTTGGATTTTTCTAGACAGCCCTCATATATCCCTTTCTTTTTCCATGAAGTAAAGGAGAAGTGGTGCTCCCTATTTCTCAGGTGAACTGCACTGCTGGGGTTACTGCATTGCCTTTCGTACTCAAGCACCTAGCTTCTCTGGGAATGGCTGTCTCAGGTTGCCTTGTCCATGTGGAGCCCAAGGAGGTCAGGGGAGAGGAGAGTGCAGGTGTTGACCCACCTAGCTGTCCCTTCACCACCCCGTCTGTGCCTGGGACCCTCTTCTATTCTGCTTCTTGGCAGCAGAGCTCCTCTCTGCATGTTGTAGGATGTGCCCTCCATCTTGTCATATTGACTACTTTTCCACATTTCAGGCATCTTTCATATGATTTGTCAGCCACAGATTGTTCTGGTTTTCCAGTACAGTTATGTAGTTAATGGGTGGTGGTTTTTAGTCTTGTGGTAGAAAGGGAAAGCTGCAGTGTGTGTGCTTAGTTTATCATCTGGAAACACCCCTTTCCCCCAAATAATGAAAAGTTATTTTAAATGGATTGATTTTAGTGTTCAGAGTAGCTTTCCTTTTAGCTGCCCTTTGATTGATGAACGATCCCTCTTTAACCCAGCACGAGACACACTGCCATTGTATTTGGCAGGGCTCTTGAGTGTATTCCTTTGTTGAGAGTATCAAAATCTTCTCTTAAAGAATTTCTAAATTTACATAATGTGTTGAATATATCTGTAGTATTTCTGAAAGGAAAGTAAGTTCAGGGTTTTTTTGTTTTTTTGTTTTTTTTTAATTGGGAATGTCTGGAGTTCTTCTATTAAAAATGGGACCCACTTCCCACCATTCCCCATGCTATACTTTTCTAGGTAGTAGAAGTGGACCTCCTCATGCACCTATAATCAGCATTCATTGAAGAGCTGCAGTATGACAAGTGCTGCACTGGGCACCTATGTTTATAAAGTTTTATTGGAACCCAGCCATATCCATTTATGAGGGTGGTCAAGAAATTCATGGGATGAAGGGGAAGAAGGGTAAAAGAAATTACTTTTCCCTTACCCTTAAAAATATGCTGCAATTACAGCTTTAACCTCTTCATCATCTGTAAATTTCTTTTCTTGAAGCTGTTTTTTCATATTTGGGAATAAATGATAATCACAGAGAATGAGGCCGGGACTGTAGGGAGAGTGGTTTAGTGTTTGGAAGCCACAGTCATGAAGAGTAGCCAACACAGCATTGCTCTTGTGCATGGGCACGTGGTGGTGCAAAAGCAGCACCCCTTTGGTCCATTCTCCTCTTCTTTTCTCCACAGATTCTTTTAACTGTTTCAGCAGACTGGACTAGTACTCTCCAGTTATCGTGACAGCCTTTATCCTTGTATTTGAGCAGCAGGATACCCTCCGTAGCCAAAAAAAACAGTAGCCAGGATGTTTCCAGCTGATGGTCATACTTTGACCTTCATAGCGGGTGATGTGCCCTTTTCATGCCATTGCATGGACTCCTGCTTTGACTCAGGCTCATAATGATGAACCCAAGTTTCATCTCCAGGGACAATCTGGTTTAAACTTCATCTTTGTTGTTCTTGCAGAGGTCCTAAAACTATCATGAACATTCAACATGCTGTTGTTTTTGAAGCAGCCTGAGCATTCTCTGTACCCATCATGCACTGACTAGTGACATCCTTAGATGCTGATGGAGAATATTCAGAATGGTTGTAGATGATACTGCAACCATTTCTGCAAGCTGCTTTGTATTCAGTCTGGCATCTTCCACTACAAGTTTTCAACTTTTTTGACCATATCTGAGGGAGTGGCCTCAACAGAGCATCCTGGATGGAGGTGGTCTTCAGTCGACTCTGCCTTGTGTGAAGAGGCTATGCCACTTGTAAACCATGGATTTCTCAGGGCAACAGTCCTCGTAAACAGCTAACATCTCCTCCAAAGTAGTTTGAGGTGTTTCCCCTTCTTTTGTGAGGAACTGAATGGTGGAGTGAAATTCATTTTTATCCATACTTGGGGTTTTCTTCATCTTTGACAAGCAATATCTAAAAGAATATGGTCACAAATAAGCTGAAATTTGGCACATATACTGATAATAAGTCATGTAATCAAACTGTGTGCACTAGTACTCCCACCTTTCTGGTACCCCCACCCCATTCTGTGAATTTAATGACCTTCCCTCATATGTCCATATTGTTTTTGACTGCTTTCACTCTACAAAGGCAGATATGAGTCATTATAATTGAGATCATATGGCAAACAAGCGTTAAGATATTTATTATCTGGTTTCCTGGGGAGCATAAGGAAAGTGGGTCTTGAGTCTCCTGAGTACAGTGTCTGCTTGGTGTTGGAGAAAGCAAAATGTGGATTTTGGAGTGTAGAGGTTAGATCAAGAGGTAGAGTGCCTCCTGCCTTCATAGAGTTAGTTTTTGATCTAGCCCCTTTTCCCCAATTCACAGCATGTATGTGTAGAACTCTGTCTAGTACCTTCTTCCCTGTTCTGCCCTTTTGATACCTTTTTCTCCCAATTAGAACTACAAATTGAATCCCAGTCTCATTTCTTTCCCTCTCTGTCAAAAATAACAGAATGGGGTGGGGGTGGGGGGTACCAGAAAGGTGGGAGTACTAGTGCACAAGTGTCTTGACATTAGTGTTTATCATTTCCTTGCTTTTCTCTTTGCTTTCACTGCATATGTAGTCATCCCTGAACAATACCTAATATTGTTTTGTTTATTTTATAACTTTCTTATTCTATATGTTCTGCAGCTTGCTTTTTTGGCTCATTATGATTACCCTACTCTCTTTCTTTGAATCTCACTTTATCTGGCATTCCACTATGTGAATATACCATAGCTTATTAATCGATTTGGTGAGCTTTTTTTTTTCCTAATTAAGTTCACCTTTTATTTTCCAGCAGCTTTATTGAGATATAATTTATATCTTATAAAGTTCACCTATTTAAAGTAAACAGTTTAGTGGTTTTTAGTATATATGGAGCTATACAACAATTACCATTATCTAAATTTAGAACACTTTCATCATTCCCAAAAGAAATACTGTAGCCATTTGCAATCACTTCCTATCTCCCTCACCCTTCCCCTGCCCTCAGATTGAAGCTAATCTATTTGTATCTCTTGATTTGTCTTCTGGGTCATATAAATAGGATCTTTTATGGTCTTTTGTAACTAGCTTTCACTTTGCAGATGTTTTTGAGGTTCATCCATAATGTAGCAAGTATATCATAAGCTTTTAAATTGTTCACAATTTTTTTGCTATTATAATACAAATGATGCTTTATATTTATCAGGGAGCTATTATTTTTTAAAATGACTTCTACTATTAGTAACCGTAAAAATCTGACCTCATATTCTTATCTTTTGCCGAAGCTCTGGAACAAAAAGACAAAAGGTAATGTTCATTACAAAAATATAACTGAATGCCTCCAGGAATAAGGACTCATGGTGTAGTGGGTTAGAATGACTAATTATAAAACCATGGAAATGCTTCAAGTAAATAAGCAAAATTCTGAGAAAATGCAGAAGGAGGAGCAGTTAGTTTTTTGGGTGATGTGTAAAACATGTTATAAAGTGAGTGACACTGGATCTCAATCAAGATCCTGGAAAATTAATCATTTCAGGGGTTGGCAGGGGGGAAGAAGGAGAACCAGTGTGCAAAGGTATTGAGAGATAAAAGAGCATTTTTACAGGAACTTACAAGAGATAGAGTGAGTTTGATCGATATTGTGGCAGGATAGGCGAATAGTACGAGTCCGGGCTCATTGGTATGCACCTGCTATGGGATACATTGGAATAATTAGGCAAGATTAAGACACAGTCACATTTATATTTTAGAAAGAAAACTGACAGCATCGAGGGTGGGCTGGAGACAGGACAGTCTAGAGGTGCGGTAGTCCATGTGAAGACTGTTTCAGTCTTTTAGGTGAGAGAGGATAACCCTGATGTTGATAATGGTAATGGCATTGAGAGGAGATGAAGTTGATAGGCATTTTTCAGATTAAATTGAGAGGACTTACTGATAATGGGTGGTGAGGGAAAAATAATTCTAAGATAATTCCCCTGGTTTCTCATTTGGACAACTGAATGATTTGAGAATTTGATAAATACTCCCCACATAATTAAGATTAATTTGTTGTGTTGGAAGCTGTCACTGTCTGTAGATGAAATACCTGCTTCAGTTTGCTTTAAGGAGTAAAATAACTTCTTATTTTATAATCTCATTCAGAAATGAAACACAGGTTCATACTGAGCCTGGGATATGTCAGTTTTAGACTTGAACAATCCAACTACTACTAATTATCACTTCCTCATAGCCAAAAGAATGCAATGGTGTAAAGATTCCTGTTGATGCCAGTAAACCTAATCCAAATGATGTGGAGTTTGATAATCTGTATTTGGATATGAATGGAATCATCCATCCCTGTACTCATCCTGAAGACAAGTACGTAACCTGTTTTTGTCACTGATATCACAAGTTATGTAGGAGTACTGTATTATATTACATTGTTTGCTTGTCATTATAGACCAGCACCAAAAAATGAGGATGAAATGATGGTTGCAATTTTTGAGTACATTGACAGACTTTTCAATATTGTAAGACCAAGACGACTTCTCTACATGGCAATAGATGGGGTGGTAAGTGCCAAAATAAGTAACATAGAATCCTTTCTTTTTGATTTTGCTGTGTTCCCAGTATCTAGAATGTAAGTCACCTAAATAGTGAAAAATATTGGCTGTGGTAAATTTGAGAAAGAAAGCCTCATCCTTCAGTCCTTCATCCAAATACTTTTTGTGCCTATTTTGTGCCAGATACTCTGATATTCTGGAGATACTTGTGCCTGCCCTTGCTTTTGAAGGGCTTACCCCTAAAGGAACAGAGACATAAGTAAATGAGTAAGGTTAGTTACGAATTAACAGGCTTTCTAGGCACTAGGTGACGTGCAGGGTGTTGAGGGAAGGAGGGAGTCAGAGTGCTACTCAGGAAGTGAGGAGATAGCAGGTGACTTCTGTCCCAATCCTTGAAGGATAAAGAGTAAATGGAGATGGGTGGACAGTGCAGAGGAATGGATATGGGACAGATGTGGGGAAGAAGGACCTTCCAGATTTCTCAGATGTGTCAGGTAAACACACTTGAATGCCTTTGACCACACTGACAGATTTGGGCAACTGCAGGTGTTTTAAGTTGGGAAGGGAAATAGAGCAATGACTTGAGAAGGCCTTACCTACCACACTCAGGAATTTGGATTCTATTCTAAAGGCAGTAAGAAGTCATCAGAATGATTTAAGAGGGGACTGACTTACTAACTGACCCATAATAATAATACCAAGTAGCTTAGGTTATAAACCAACAGCAAACTACATATCAGGGTTCAGGAAAATTAGGGTAAATCACAACCCTGAATTTCTTTCTGAAACAAAGAAAATCTATTTGCATATGGCTAAATACATTTGGGGTTATGATTGGCAGGTAAATTTCTTGAAGAAAATCTGTAACTGTGCTCCAGTGTGCCCTTACTGCTAGACCAAGCGTAAAATATGTGCATATTTCATGGATATGCACGTGCACATGCCTGTAATACATTTTTTAAGATGTAACTGTATATCATAGAACTTGGTACTTGAGAGAGATTAAGTGGTCTCGTTTTCCAGGAAAAGGAACTGTTTAAAGAGAATACAAAATTAACTTATTTTAAATGTAGACAAGATACTTCAGAGTCCCTTCTAACCCCAAAACTCAGTTGAATAATTTCATAACCTTCCAGCCCAGTTCACTTTGTTTATGTTTATCCAGTGATTTAAATTATATTTGGGTAGAATGACTTAGAAGTACTTTTGGTAAAAACTTGGTTCCTTTTCTAACTGCTGTGCCTTGCTATAGAGACAAGGTAGTAATTATGAACCTCATTGTGGGAAATACAAAATAGAAATGCTGTACAATCAAGTAGTTTTCTGTTGCTTTTATGGGCCATTGTGAATCCCATTTGGAGACCATCTTTCTCTTTAGACTTGCATGTAGGGATGGTCTTCCTGATCCTGGTTCTGTAGAAACTACTCATTACATGCTGGCTGAGTCTTAGTAAAAATGAGCTTTCCTTGTTGGGAAACCATAATCCAGTGGAACTGGTATGAGGCTGTGGACCCTGCAGTGTTAAGTGCTGTGGCTTCATAGGATGTTTGTACATTTGACATGTCACTCACTTGATTGAGCTCAGCTTTTAGGTTTTGGGTCCAAATTTAAGTTTTCAGGATCTACTACTTTCTATGACAAAAAGACATAGTACTTATTTTTTCCATCTTAGTGTACTATTTTTATTAGAACAGCTGGTCAAAATAATGTATAGAGTTAGTTGTGAATATTTTGAATAGTGTTATTTGAATATGAAATGCATGTTTTCAGGCACCGCGTGCTAAAATGAACCAACAGCGTTCCCGGAGGTTCAGAGCATCTAAAGAAGGAATGGAAGCAGCAGTAGAGAAACAGCGAGTCAGGGAAGAAATATTGGCAAAAGGTAAAAATAGGCTTCTTGAAGTTTTTTTACACAATGTATGGAGAAAGAGGATGGGGTGACAGCTTTTTCTTATGAATAGGTGAAGTTTTCATTTAATTAGGATTCCAGAATATCCAAGGAAAATTTATGTTCTCTGTTAAGGAAAAGTAGTTAATAGAACTCTTCACTCCCATTAATAAGCTTGTTCATTTCCATACTCTATAGTCAAAAAGAAACTTGGGAATAAAAGACAAATTCTGGTAGGGATAGCACATTGTTAGTGCCTTTCACGGCGAGTGCAGCTCTTCAGCTAACTTTTATATATCTGTAAAATAGAAATACAGTAAGAGTGCTTCTTACCTCTTTCTGCAGAGGCTGTTAGAAGCTACATTCCTGTAAACATTTTTCTTAAATCAGTCTTGATGGCTTGCTTATTGCTTTGCTTTAGAACTCAGGTCTGCATAAGGAAGCCTGGGGTCATGTGATTCAGATATGTAGGATTTCATCAGGTCATACATACTTTCAGTATAGGTTAATGCAGCAGGTGCTGAGGCACTGAGGTACCCAAGGTTCCTCATTGTAAGGACGGAGGTAAGTGGAATGCGATTATCTTTGCAGTTCCCCAAAGTCTTAAAATTCCTGAGGTAGGAGTTGACTAAGTCTCAGAGAGGAGGAAGGTCAGGGGTTTTTATGCTCACTGGGACTGGTCTCTCAAGACATCTGTGTGTAGATGGGGTGTGATTGTAGCAGGATGATTTGTTTGGTGTTTAATTATAGAAGGCAATATGATAAGCCAGGAAAGCCATTATTTATTGGCTGAAGATACTGTACTTGGCCGTAGAAAAAAAGATGCTATAGTATAGTCAGCTCAGGCCTGCAATTATGATAAATTTTTATGTTATTTTAATTTGCTGGAGGTGTACAAGTACATAGTTAGCTACAACTTATAATACTCTTAACACTTTATATTTACAACAGATTGTCTTTGATTTTAAAGATGTCTTACTTGAAGATGTTACGAAATATGTGTGTGTGTTGAACAAGCTAATCAGTGATGTAGAGAAAAAATTTTTTATTACAGTCTAACTGATAGTTTTATTTATCATATAAAGCTGTGATAAACTCAACATTTTAATTTTGTTTTTCTGAGGCACCTTTGTCTTAAGAACTTAATTAAAATTAGAACCCTTAACCCTGTGTGTGTGTGCGCGCACACACACATGCACATTGCTCCTGCAGAGGACATTAGGAAGAATGTCATAATTTGTATATAACAATATAGTAGCTTTTGTGTACCATATATTGTTTGACAGTAATGTTAAACCTTTATTTAAATTTGGGGGGGGGGGCGGGAATCTTATTTTTTTCCTAAAATGGAGAATATTATTCTTCAGGTGACAGCACTTCTCTTTCTTTTGTATTTGAACTTGTTATTGTTGTTCTAGCTTAATAGTGAGTGATTCACCTACCTTTTTATGGGGAAAACAAAGCATTGCCTCTTTTTCTCTAGGTGGCTTTCTTCCTCCAGAAGAAATAAAGGAAAGATTTGATAGCAACTGTATTACACCAGTAAGTAGTCTCATGCACTCACACATTGCTAGCTACTGTTAACTCTTAAATCATAGGTTAATTTATTTCCTTCTGTTATTTTAGGGAACTGAGTTCATGGACAATCTTGCTAAATGCCTTCGCTATTACATAGCTGATCGTTTAAATAATGATCCTGGGTGGAAAAATTTGACGGTAAATTTCACATTTTGGTACTTCAAAAAGATTGGAGTGATGATATGAGGCTGTGATATTTGTCCCTCTTCCGCATCCCCCCTATAAAATGCTAGTTGTCTGTTAGGAAAGAGAAATTTCTAAGGTTACTGGAAATGGGATGCCTTGCAAGGTCCAGTTTTAGACAGCTGAGTTTTCTCTCAATGCCCATTTTGTCCTCTTACTATCACTATCAAGCAATAAAATGGGACTTATGATTTCAAAAATACATATGAGGGCTGTCTGGAACGGAGGGTTGTCCAGAAAGTATCTAGCCATGTAATACAAAAAATAGAGGCATTTATGGCTGGAGTTTTTCCAGACAGCCCTTGTGTGTGTATATATATATTTATACATGAAAATTATTTTTAAATGAAAATATCTTTTACTAGAAATCAAATTACAGCAAGATTAAAGTTGTGAGCCTGCCTTTAAAAAATGTCTGTGTTCTCATAAGTATTTAAGTAAAATTTAAATAAGCTTTTATGTAAGTTTAGGTTTACAAGTTTTTTTTCCCTATTAATTATTATAGGGCAGTCTTGTATTTAATAGGTATCTTTCATGAATTACTTCCAGGGCTTATATGATTCATTACTACATCTTGGGATAGTAGTGAGTATAGTAGAAACTTGTGAACTGACCAGGTTTTCTAATGGCTAAGTTTGACCCAAATGTTTCATTTTTTTTCTGTTCCGTGTAGTAAGTTAATCAGCGAAACAGTTTGGATATTTAACACACACGTACAGCTTATTAAGAAAAATCTCTGATTAATAACACTATCTTAATACATTTATCTCAATTTACTTTTATTGAATTCTGTTGATACTTGTGCTAGAACATTGGGGATGAGCTGAAAGTGTTAAAAACTTTTTTATAGGTTATTTTATCTGATGCTAGTGCTCCTGGTGAAGGAGAACATAAAATCATGGATTACATTAGAAGACAAAGAGGTAAAACTCATTTGTAAATATTTGATCATTATATAGATAATATTTAGTAAAATGTAATATTCCTGTGGTATAAAATATATTGTATGTAAATATATGTTTTCCCCCCTTTAGCCCAGCCTAACCATGACCCAAACACTCATCATTGCTTATGTGGAGCAGATGGTAAGTTTCTTTTTTGGGATTTAATTCTCTTGGATTACACCAAAGCAAGTCGATGGGTTGGTGTATAGTAATGGATTACTCATGGTTGCCTGGAAATTCTAAAATGCCTTGGTTATTTATGTTTGAGATAGAGCTAGTATCAAGTTGTTTATTCTATGGATTCACATATATTTAAAAATTTTTTTACATTAAAACCTTTTAATATCACACACATAACTTTAAAATGCAAAATTTCCCAAGTGACTCTTGAGTGGTAGTCTAGATTCTAGTCCCATGTATTTATTTATTTGGAGGACATCTTATTGGCTGAAAACTGCTAGGAAGTGTTACCAAGCTTGTTGACCCTGCGGCCCTTAGGCCACATGCAGCCCAGGACAGCTTTGAATATGGCCCAACACAAATTCGTAAACTTTCTTAAAGCATTATGAGATATTTTTGCAACCTTTTTTTTTTTTTAAGCTCATCAGCAGTTGTTAGTGTTAGTATATTTTATATGTGCTCCAAGCCAATTCTTCCTCTTTTAATGTGGCCCAGGGAAGCCAAAAGGTTGAAACCCCCTATGTTAGGCTTTCCGTCTCTGTGTGTTCCTTTGGACTTTTCTTTGTGCTGGTGTCTTGTGTTATGGTAATATCCTGTGTCTTCGGTTATGGTAAGGATTTTCTCAACGTACTCACCATTCAGTATTTTGTCATTGTTGATTGATAGCTGATCTCATCATGCTCGGCCTTGCTACACACGAACCCAACTTTACCATTATTAGAGAAGAATTCAAACCAAACAAACCCAAACCATGTGGTCTTTGTAATCAGTTTGGACATGAGGTCAAGGACTGTGAAGGTTTGCCAAGGGAAAAGAAGGGAAAGGTAGGAACTTTGAGATGGTAGTTGCCTTATTTTAAAATTTAAATTTTTTTTAATTGAGGTAAAATATACATAATATACAAGTTAACCATTTTTAAGTGTAAAGTTCAATGGCAATAAGTATAGTCAGGGTACTCCATTTTTAATGTAGATAAAGAGAGGACTGTGCTTTATTAGATTTTTACCTACTGCTCTGTTATCCCTCACAGAGATGTACTTTTTAAAGCTCTTTAAACACATTGAAAAGCATGTACACACTGATTCTTCCTATTCTCCACTTTTTCTAACATATCTACATATCTAGAAACTTAGATCTCATAGGTAATAATGCCTATTGAACATGATTTATTTGTAGAAGTCCTTTGTTTCAAATGGTTATTATTCTTAAAAAGCAAGTAAGAAGTACTCATGTACTATGTGTTCACAGAGAAGGATCTAGAGGCATTTACATTGAAATGTTAATATTAATTGTGTGTGGGTCAGGAGTTGGCAAATAGCTTATAGCTGGCCTATGAGCAAAGACTGAATTCTTACATATTTGAAGGGTTGTAAAAACAAAATAAAACATTATGCAACAGAGACCATATGTGACCCCTACAGACTAAACTATTTACTGTCTGGCCCTTTGTAAAAAAAAGAAAACCAAACCCAAAAATTTTTTTTGCTGATCATAGGTGATTTGGGTTATGATGGGTAATTTTTATATTTAAAATGGTTTGGTATTTTTTTTATTTATTATAGTATTAAAATGAACCTTGCTTTACTGTGCTTTTTGCAGCACGATGAACTTGCAGATAGTCTTCCTTGTGCAGAGGGAGAGTTTATCTTCCTTCGTCTTAATGTTCTTCGTGAGGTATGTAGCCATAATCATTGGAATGAATCGACACTCTAAAACTGGGTGTCTTTTGATAGCTTCAGTGGAAGCATTCCTTTTTGGTTGTAGTATTTGGAAAGAGAGCTCACCATGGCCAGCCTACCGTTCACATTTGATGTTGAGAGGAGCATTGATGACTGGGTCTTCATGTGCTTCTTTGTGGGAAATGACTTCCTTCCTCACCTGCCATCGTTAGAGATTAGGTATGTGTGTTTCTGTGTTTCAAACTTCTGCTTTCGCCTCCTTGCCTTTACAGTACATCCTGGTTCTAATGCATAATGTTTGTTTCCTGGTGACAGGGAAGGTGCAATTGACCGTTTGGTTAACATATACAAAAATGTGGTACACAAAACTGGGGTAAGTTCATTCTTCAATAATTTCAAAACAGAAGTATTTGCTTTTGCAAGAAGATCATTTCACATGTATTTTATCACTTACAGGGTTACCTTACAGAAAGTGGTTATGTCAATCTGCAAAGAGTACAGATGATCATGTTAGCAGTTGGTGAAGTTGAGGATAGCATTTTTAAAAAGAGAAAGGATGATGAGGTAAAGTGTTTCTATTGCAGTAGCTAAATTGCTCCTGTCTCTAATAGGCTATGATGATCCTGTGATTGTACTTTTAACTTATCTGAGTGTGTTATATTGTTATAGAATATAAAATACCGGTGTAATCATGAGTGGTCAGTGCTTTGATTGTTTTACAAAGGTTATGATGCTTGCTGTGTGGAACTATGTATTATTGCACACTGTGTGAATTGCATTGTAATTTTTTTCTCTCTTTATAATCTTAATTAAGATGTAAATCCAAATACCTGTTTAATCAATAGGATATGAAATGAGGGTTCCAAGGCTACAAGAATGCTGGGTTGTACCAGTGGCTGCCATGTTTATATTAAATATTTATGCTCTGGTAGACAGGTTAAGAGCTAGGAACTGTACTCTTAATAGAATATAGGGGTCTGGGTTGGATTGCATCAAACAAAGCAGAGGGTTGCAGCTCTGAGTAAGAAATGTACACAGAATGAAGGAAATAAAACAACAAGGTGCTTGGAAATTGATTATACATGATCCGGTGAGGGCTTGGGTGAGAAGTCCAGGTTTCTGGCTTGGGCATTCACTGAGATAGCAAGTACCAAGAGTAGAGAAGGTTAGGGTGGTGACAAGGTAGAAATCGAGTTTCATTTTGTAGATACTGAGGTTGAGGGACACCTCAAGCCTTCAGAACACCTCAAAGGAGAAAAGTGCATGAAGCAATTCGATGGACATGTGTGAAACTAGGGGCAGAAGTTTTTTGAAAGGAGATTTTAGAACTGCTAGCAGTTGGGAGGTACTTCAGGTCATGACTATGAACTTGAAATCCCCGAGAGCTTTCATGGAGTGAAAGCACTTCCAACAAAAACTTCAAGAAATATGGACATTTAAGGAGTAGAAGAGCCAGTTCTAAAGAGAGAAAAAACTCCTTGAAGAGAGGAGAAGCCATTGTTACTGTCTGAGGAGGTGTCAGAGCAGGATGGTCAGGCCTCTAGTCTGCAGCCTGCGATTCAGAGACCCGGGGGGAGTCAGTGGGGTTGGGGGTGGGGGGAACCTGAAGCAGAGTGGGTTGGGGGGTGATTGTGGGGGAATGGCAAGGGAGGTGAACAGTGGTTAAAATGAGCAGATAGTAGTAGCTTCTTAGAGAATGAAGGAAATCCTTTTGAAAACTGATTTTATAAAAAGTCACATGGCTATTTTCAGCAAATAGCAATATAATAATATTGCTGTATTGGTTTATGACCTCCTAACAGATTAATACATGCCATTGTATCTGACAAGATTTCATGTGGTTTTTTTTGTTTGTTTGTTTGTTTTGTTTTGTTTTTAAATATATGTGGGTAGTTCCTTGTCTGGGAATCGAACCCAGGCCGCAGCATTGACAACGCCAAAGCCTTAGCCACTACACCACCAGGGAAGTCCCTCATGGTTTCTTCAAATTTGTATGCTGTAGCTAATGCTCTCTTACTTAAGAGTAAGTGGGCTGGCTGTAGGCAGTTTTTCCAAAGCCTTCGGTACTTGGTAGTCTTCAGTGATGGCAAGAGTTTTTCCACATGTAAAATTCAAATAACAGAACTCATTTTGTCTGGACTATCAGATGTCTCCCAGAGCAGTCATTTTTAACTAAGTCTTCAACAATTACAGTGTCTTCACTTGACCTGCTGCTATTTATGCTTAAGAAAAAACTATACATACTATATATTTGGTGTAAGAACCTCATGTTAGAACAGTCCTTTTATGAGGCTTTAGTATTCTCTGTACTATTAAATATTGGTGATATTTGGCATTAGAGCAGGAAGTGTGGGACTTTAGATAGAGACCACAGTGCTTCAGATTTAGGCAGTACATTTGCAGTTGGCCTGGCAGAGAGGGCATTTTAAAACTTTGGATCTTGATATCATATGATGTCCATCACCATGGTTAGGCATCTAGGGTGGGGATGGGGTGATTTATGAACCCTCAGAAATTCAGTATAAAAGTATACAGGGATATGTATTTTCCTGGGAAGTGTGTCCACTTTTGACAGATTTCCAGTTAATAGCACAAAAAGATTAAAGGTCAGTAAGGTCCACCCAGATGGACCTACTCTGCTTATGTGTCACTCCCGCTCTTAGAAATAGGTACTTAACTGACTAGCAGAATAGATAGTAGAAAAAGAATATTTGTTATTAAAACTGAGCAGTTAGGTCAGAAACGTGATGCTTTTTATTTTATTAGCTTTGATGTTTGCCTCTTATCTTGCAAATGTTGTTCGTTTATTCAGAAATATTTATTGTTTACTATGTGCCAGATAGTATTGTGAATGTCACTGATACAACAAGAAACAAAACAAAACAAGTTATCTCTGTGATGTGTTTGTAATAAGTGTCATGAAGAAAATTAAAGCAGGTGAGGAAATATCTGGGAAGGTGGGTATGGGGAGTTTGCAATTTTAGAAGAGGTGACTAAAGAGGACTGCACCATCAGGTGACTTTGAATAAAGACCTGAAGGATGTGAGGAAATAAATCATGCAGATGTTTGCAGGAAGAGCATTTCAGAGGGAATAGCAGTGGAAAGGCTCTAGGGAAGGATGTTCACAGAACAAGGAGCCAGTGTAGCAGAAGCAAAGGGAGTGAAGGGAAGGTAGTCGAAGAAGTCAGAAGAATGATCCAGGGCCAGATCTGGTAGGATCCTATAGGTCATTGTAGGACTTTGCTTTCATTCTGGAGGGTTTTGAGTATAAAAGTGACAAGATCTGACACATTAAGCCCGTATGGTCATCATGGAGATGACAAGAGGTGGTTGGATTCTGAATGTTTTAAAGATAGAACCAATAGGATTGGCTAATCTATTAAATGCTCGGTGTGGAGAAGGAAAGTTATCAAGAATGAGTCTAAGGCATTTTGTCTCAGCAGTTGAAAAATGGTCTGAGTGACTGATGAGGAAGCCTGGGAGGTGCAAAGCTGGGGCTGGTAATTCCATTTTGTTTTTGTTTTTGTTTTTTTTTGTATGTGGGTAGTTCCCTGGTTGGGAATCGAACCCAGGCCGCAACGCTGACAGCGCCAGCGCTGAAGCCTTAAGCCACTACACCACCAGGGAACTCCCTGGTAATTCCATTTTGGAGATAACCAAGTTTGAGATACCCAAGTGGAGATGTTGAATGGAGGGAGATGATATTCAAAACCATGAGGCTAGATTACTGCCGTGAGAGTAGAGAAGTGAAGAGGTCCAGGTGTTAGGCCCAGAGGAACAACATTAAGACGTTGGGAAGTTGAGGGGTGAGAGCAAACAGCAAGAGTGAGAGGGGAGAACTAATGAGTGTAGTGTCCTAGAAGCCAAGTGAAGAACAAGATTCAAGAAGGAAAGAGTTACAGTCAGATGAGGACTGAAAGTTGGGTAATGGATTTCAGTCTGTAAGTCATTTGTGACCTAGGTAAGACAAGTTTCATTAAAGATGGAGGTAAAAGCTTGATTAACGAAATTGGTGGTTTTTGTATCTTAGGAGGTTTTAAGGTAGTCATTCACCATGTATTCAACAATGAGACCCTCTCCTGGCAGAAAGCACAAATTTCAAATTGTGTTAAGACATTGTATTGCAGTTGGCAGTACTGACTTGGAAGGGATGGAAGTGCGGCTAGTAGGATAATGGTCAGGGCAGTACCAGTGGCCCGTTTCAGGCCACAGCAGCAGCCATGGCCACCTTACTGTCGGTTCAGTGCCTTGATAGTCACAGAAACTTGAGCATGAGAGGAGTGCCTTCTGAAATAAAGGAGGCCTTTGAACAGTTCAAACACTGGGGAGCAGAATTGACCCCAAACCTTGTGCAGGTTAAACTATGGCTAGATTTTGAAAACAAGTGGAGGGGCAGAATCAGTGCAGACTGGACTCTTTCCTGTGAGTTAAATTGTCCCGGAATAAGCAGTGCAGACATCTGAATTTCCTTTCTTTCATTAGATGGATTTTTTGGAGCCTGAGGGTGAGGGTAGTATTTACATAGAGCTCACTTCTCTCTTTACCCACTTGTGCCATACATGTTACAGAGTTAGGAACTGGCAAGCCCTTTTTATTAGGTTACAGGCTTGTTATTAAAGTGTCTTGTCGATTTTTTAAAATTGGCATCTTGATTTTTAACTGTATTTAGCTATAGTGTAAGACTTGTTTGTTTTCTTGCTTATTTGTATCTTCTCCATATTGGCAGTCTATTCGCTCCAGGGTAAAACCTATGGTATTTGTCATGACTCTCAGTCTTTCCTGAAATGATATAAAAAACTATCTGAAAAAAATTAAGAACAATTAAGTTGTATCTAAACTCAATAGAATGTGCTCTCTATCCATCTAAAGTTCTGGTAAGCAGCACTTTGCCTAGTTTATTATGTCCCTAGGTTTCTGGGGTCTTCCTTTAAAACTTTAATTGTCTCCCAATCATTCCTGGTAATGTTTAACTCTTACATTTTTGTGTAATTATTTGACAGAATATGTGGATTTTATACTTTTAGGACAGTTTTAGAAGACGACAGAAAGAAAAAAGAAAGAGAATGAAGGTGAGTTTTAATTTCATAAGATTGGCAATAGCATAAGTTTACAGTTTTGGAGGATGATGTTTGTTATAATAGCTTTTTATTCCTTATCTAGTAGGAGTTGGTTAGGGACATAATGTTCACCCAGCTGCCTTCTTACCTGGAGAATGCTGATGTGGATTTTAAACAAGTCTTTTCTCAGGTTTGGAGTCTGAAGAGATACAGCTGATCGGTTGGAGTGGGTGGGTGGCACTTAGCTATTTAAATTTTTTACACTAATCAGGTATTGTTTTTGTAATAAAAAGAGTTAACCCTTTGCATCCTCTTGAAAGTTACCACATTCTGTCTACATCTTTGTCATGTTAGTCGTCCCAAAATGTTACACTTGAAACTTGTTTCTCTGGTCAGAAATCAACAGAGACTCTTGAGTTCTCTAAGAATCCATTTCTGTCTTAGTCTGTCATGCAGAGCGCACTACAACCTCGTTGAGTTCTATCTGCCCAACTTTCCACTGCTGTGTTCTAAATATATGGTGTCCCTCCAGACCCAGAGAATTGTTACCTCCAAATTATTTTTTACTTAACGACTCCCTCACATCTTACCCTGTTGCTTCTGCTGGTAGTCCAGGTTGAGCAGTCTTTTCTTTTAATTCTGGTGCTTCTTGCTGTGATACTTGTTTTCATACTTAATTGCATGCTTTATGGTTACTTAAACTTTTTAAGTTCTGGTTTTTCTTGTCTTACTAGATTTTAAATTCGTGAAGTTTAGAGACTGCCTTTTATTATTATATTTTATTGGAATTAAGCAATTCAGGAACCTAGAAAAGAGAAAAGTAGAGTTGTTTATTATTGCAGGTAGGTTCAAAACCACTTAGATTAGGAGGGGCATATTTGTTTTTTAACCTTAGATATAATTTTCTTTCAATCAGTATCTGTTTTAAAAATATCCGTCAGCCATGACTGTCACCTATTACAGCTATAATCATAGCTTTAATTAATTGGAAACAAAGTTAAATTTTATCAAGATGAAGGGTAAATAAAAGTCATATTTCTAAGTATAAATCAAACTCTTGACTTATTTTTTACCATGTTATATTAATTTGCCTAAAATTGCCTTGCATGTGTTTTGGAATTGTAAGTAAACATAATAGAATAGCCTAATGAGACTTGACTAGATTCTCTGTATATGTCAGAACAGTAAATTATATATTCATTTAATGCAGAATTATTAAATATTACAGACTGTTGTTTACAGGGTAAGTTACAGTCAAATCAGAGTGTCGACAATCCTGTCATTATTAACTGCAATCTGTTTCACCTTTTAAGTGCTTATAGTGGGGACTCTATTTCATTGCCCTTTTTTCTTCTTGTCATCTGTGTTGTGATTTAATTTTAATTTCTACATTCATTTCATTTATACTAGAGAGATCAACCATCTTTCACTCCTGGTGGGATATTAACCCCTCATGCCTTGGGTTCAAGAAATTCACCAGGTTCTCAAGTACCCAGCAATCCAAGACAAGCAGCCTATGAAATGAGGATGCAGAATAACTCTGTAAGTGACTTACTTTTATGTAGCATTGAAGAATGGTGACTATGTCAGATACGCCTTGCAGGTGTATATGAATTTTATCACTTAGCCTGGAGTTGTTTTGTTTTATAGATTTTTTCCAATTTCTTTTGCCTTGAGATATTTTTAATTTTGTTAAACTCATTATCAATATGAAAATATCTAAGTGATGTGAAAAAAAAAGAAAATGCATGTAAATACAGGTAGCTAAATGGCTGCATTACAGAATGCAGGTGGGCTGCAGTGTTTCCCTCTTACCCCAAAGGTACCAGGTGGTGTGGTTCAGGTTCTAGAAGCACAGCAGGGACATCCAGATATCTCATAGCTGGGGCAAGAAAGGGGATTGGGTTTTGCCACCTATTTCCCCTTTCCTTGCAGGGATCAGCCATGGTCGTTAGTAGCATTCCTCAGTCTGTCAAATATAGGTATTCTTTGCTACCTAAACACTCACTCTCCAGCTCAGCTTCCTATAGTAGTGCAACAGACCATGAGCTCAAAGCCCATGGCAGGGCAGCGGGAACGTGGCTTCAGCTAACATTCCCAGACAGCAGATAATCAAAGTTATTGCTTATTTTGGGCTAGTAGGCATGAGAAAGAGAGTGTTGTAGAGAGAGGCTAGGTACTATGTAAGGTTCAGTATCTTATACAAACTCTTGCTATGCTATATCCAGGGGAATTGCATAAGTTTGGCTGTTTAAATTTCATTATTCTAATAGTTATCCTGTTGATGCTCAAATCCCTTATTCCAGGGTGAGCCTATATGCAAAACTTTTGCCATGTCATAAGACTGATTGGATTTTTATTCCCATAAATTCATACCTAGAAGTTTTAGGACCGTTGATTTGGAATTTGAAAACAGATACTGCACCTCTTGAGAAGCAGTATCTTCTGTTTCTGTTGTGTTTTTTGTTCTGTTTGATTTTTTTCTTATCTTATTCCTAATACCATTAACAGTGGGATGTAGAAGGTCAGTGAAGGAGATTGCAATGAGACACGTGAGTAGAATAGAAAAAATTGATGTCGATAATTTAACATTATATAAGTGATGCCAGTCCCCTCAGAGTGGAGCTGAGAGTGATCGGTATTCTCAAATACCATGTTGATGATAGAATACTTTTCTCTTAATCTCAGGGAGGCAGATAGATTTAAACTTTGCTTTGAGAAGGATTCCAGTGTTATATTCAGGCTCTAAAGGACTGGACCCACTGTTGATTAATAATGTCTGCCATGGGAATAGGAGTCATGAGATTGGTGATTAGGTTGCTTACTTGATCCTATCTTAATTCCTCTTGACACAGTTACTTTTATTGGAAGCTTTACATAGAGGGATTTTCCTCTAGAATATTCCAAATTTAAGGAAATCATGAAGCCAAATTACCAGTTCATTTAAAATGAGCCTTTAAGATTGTTTTATTTTTAATAAATGTTTGGGTATGTTAGTCTCCAGTGGTCACCTAGTGTTCACTGATGATCAGCATAGTTAATATTGTGTTAGCATTTGTTTCCTCATACGTATGTGTTTTTAAATGTGCCATTCTGAAGTATGGTCTCATTGTATCTGGCCATTCAATTTGATAAAATTTAACTGTAAAAATCAGCTTTTCATAAAGATATTTGAATTGGTATGAATCTGGTATGTTCAGGTACGAATACTTTTGTTAGTAGAGATAGAACAGAAAGGAGAGCAGTGGAGATTTAGTATTAAAGAGCATAAACCTTTTTATTTCTTTAAAGGTATATTATTTTTGTTATTTAAAGATGGAGTTTATATCCTGTTTGTCATTTTGGGAAAGTTTACTTTTTACAACAGTTTCTCTGTACTTAAGACAATTGGTAGGAATATGACTCTCATCATTTGATCCAAATGGATTAGTGTTGGGTTTAAAAAATAATAGTGATGACTTATTGAGTGGTTAACCACCATGTACCAGGCAGGCAGTATGCTATTGATCTTTCATATTGTTTTATTTAATCCTTGCAATAACCTATGATGACATGGAACATTATCATCTCCATTTGAAGTCCAGGCTGACAGAGGTTAAATAAATTGCTCAGGGCCAATAAAGATCAGACTTGGTATATCAAACTCAAATCTGTCTGACTAAAAACACCCATCTCATTTTCCAAGTACAACAGTGCCTTGCTGGATTTATTTTTGTTGTTTGCTTGTTTGTTGTTTTGACAGGATTGGCCATGTAGTACCATGAATAAAATTTGTATTATACATTTTAAAAAAGGAAGTGTCATAAGGTATATGAAATATAATTTTGCTGTGTTGTAACTTTACTTGGCCTGTGGTGTGACCTTCGTGGTAAGGTTTTAGTCATAGTATCATTAAAGGAGCCTCTTCAGCTCTCAGTTTAAAAATAATTCAGTTTACATGAAATATTGCATATACTGTGAATGATAGAAGAAAACTTTTACCATGGAAACCTTTTCTACCATTTATGTATTTGGTAACTTAACATAAAACTGAAGTTACAGAAGATTGTAATTTTAAAATTAAATATTAAAATATTTTAGGGTGCTATTGTGTTCATTGAGTTAGGTACAAAGGGAAGGTAATACTAATAATACTTTACAAATAATACTGTAAGACATTACTTGAACATGGTATTCAAATCTGAAATCATAAAATTTGCATTTTTCTAAGATGACTAGTAGATTTTTATTTGTACATTGAATTTTAAAACAGTATATATATAATTTAACAGTTATCTGGCAGTCTCATTAAACTGTTGCTTTCTGGAATGGTTGTACTAGGTTGAACACTTAACCACTTAATTTCATTCTCACCAGCATTGACTTTTTATTGTATTATTTATATATTATTAAGTTATATATACATTTTTTCCATTTACAACTTTGTTATTTTACTGGTGGAAAGTGATCTGGAATATGTAACACAAGAGAACCACCAAAGGAAAAAACATTCAAATCCTGTAATTTTAAAAGTCCATAAAATTAAAATTTTTCATTTTTCTTCTGAAGCAGTGTTTACCCTAAGGATATTCCCTTTCTTTTTTTCTTTTCTCTCTCTCTCTCTCTTTTTTTTTTTTTTTTTTTTTTTTTTTTTTTTTTTTTTTTTTTTTTTTTTTTTTTTTTTTTTTTTTTTTTTTTTTTTTTTTTTTTTTTTTTTTTTTTT
>PVJL010000078.1:352517-426526 GCA_004026885.1 Lyroderma lyra | reverse complement strand
CTATGTGAAATGAATAATTAAATCCTTCCTCTAATGTTTTCATTGTCTGCAGAGTCCTTCTGTATCTCCTAATACGAGTTTCACTTCTGATGGCTCCCCATCTCCGTTAGGAGTTAAACGAAAAGCAGAAGACACTGACAGTGAACCTGAGCCAGAGGATAACGTCAGGTGAAGTCATTTTTTGGTAACACTTTGTTAGCAAATTGCTGAAATAGATGTGGTCTAATTAATGCTATTTAGCTTAGAGCAGCAGTGCCTTCAGATGCTTGCCTGTGATCTTTTTATCCACTAGTAATTAATGTGGAGAGTTAGAATAGTCAGTGAATTCCAGTGAGATGTGGAAGCTATAGCTGTTAAACCTAAGTATCTAGATTAGTATGCGTGCAGGTTTTTGTTCTCCAAACCACTTTTCCCTGTGAGACCAGGCACTGCATCGGCTAGACATGAGATGTTCAGCTCTGACTATGTGATCTGAATGTTACTGCTTTGAGATTAAATTTTCAAGCTGCTTAAACTAGAAAGTTCAGTTACACTTGGATACTTAATATAGTTTGCTTTAATCTTCTCAGTTAAAAAGGTTATTTCTCAAAATGAAATATGCAAAAGTAATTTGGTTAAGAGATAAATATGTATATTTTTAAAAACCACAGACTTGCATATGCACAATTATATTTAGCTGTGTGTTTAGTATTTACAATAGGAAACTTTGATTCTTTAATTTATCCAGAAGTTTGAGGTCATTGTATACGATTAACAACCTCGAGTGTAATTAAATCTAGGTTTGAAGCCTGAGATCCAAGTACAAAGGGCCAACAATCTCAATAATTTTAACTCATTAAGAATTTGGAAAAAAATGATGTATTTCAAAGTTAAACAAACAATAGTGGTCCACAGCTCATGCTGCTTTTATAAGACATGGATGGTGTGTTTATATTTATGATTAGAAACTTTTAACTGTCATGTGTGGTCTACATTTTCCTAACATGCTTTGATGTCATATTCTGAGATCTGTGATGGCTTGTGAATGAACATTTTTTTACCTGACCTGAGTATATTGTCTGCTTCTGTAACTCTGAACTTTCTTAGAGTGTTTTTTGTTTTACTGTGCAGCCATCATGATTAATACCAGCTTAATAACTAGTTAACTTGGTTTATTTAGTACTTTATTGTTTAATCCTATTAAGCATAATCATAGTAGAAATAACTTCTATCAAGAAATGTTTGGGATTCTTAGCATTTATTTCATTGACATTTTCTGTAAAAAAGTGCTAATCCACCTTATGGATAGTGGATATTTCTCCTACTTGATGTTCTATGAATCCTGTGTGTGTGTGTGTGTGTGTGTGTGTGAAATTAAAATTGGTATGGTATATTTCAAAACATGACTGCAATTAATTTGTAAGATCTGGTGCATGGTAGAAAATATCCCTTTAATGGAGAAATCATCTTAATGTTCATCTGGCCTGATTTGATTTGATTTGATTTTTTTTTTTTTAGTGCTCTTTGGCTTCTTTGTGTTCCTTCAATAAAATGTTTAAATGTTGTAGAGAATGAGAAATGAGTACTTACAGACACATATACTTTGGGTGAAAATATGGTTCTTCACATTGTGTTTTCAGTCATTGGTGATAATTTAGTGAATTAATTGACTAGCTTCTTCTCAGTTTTAGCAGAATAGACATACATACATCTGTGTGTGTGTGTCCATGTCCTTTCCATAAGCCAACAACTGTTATCTGAAAGAGAGATAAGGCCCAAGGATAGGGAAAGTAGGAATACACATAATTTCTTCTTGGTTCCTGGATTGTTCTTTTATATACTATATATTACCTTTGCAAGTCATTTTTTAAAAAAGTAATTTAACTTTCTTTGTATAGTTTAAATATATTTTAATAAACTGAGGAACTTGATCTATATAAAATGTCTTCAGTATTTGCATCTTAAAATGCAGTTTTATAATTGTTCCACAATCAAAAACATGTAAAACAGTATGAAAATTTGAGCAAACAAGTGTTCTTCTGTACCTACTTTAACATATGTTATTCTCTCCTTATAAAATGTAATTTTATAGTGGTCTTACTAGAACCTATCAGTGTTTGGATTTTTGGTGTTTAGCTATCTTTAAGTTGATAATAAATCCTGTGAAAGTGGACTTTTTAGAAATAATTAAATGAAGTCATGTTAGCATTACTGTTTAACTCATTTACATTTTACTTGAATAACTACAAATTGATTTGGGTGATAAATAGGTAGAAAGTTATTGAAGGTGTATTTGTTCAACATAAGCTGGCTTTGCCTGGATTTTAGGCTATGGGAAGCTGGTTGGAAGCAACGGTACTACAAGAACAAATTTGATGTTGACGCGGCTGATGAAAAATTTCGTCGTAAAGTTGTACAGTCTTACGTTGAAGGGCTCTGCTGGGTTCTTCGATATTATTACCAGGTACAAAAAGAGTATTTTCCTCTAAATCTCTAGCTCATTACTTTAGGAAGGTAGTAATTTCTATAATAATGTGTGTTGTTGAGCTGTATTTGGAAATAAACCCAGAGTCACTTTTTAAAGCTTTCTATTTAGAAGTTTATTACCTTAAATAATATTTGTTTGTAAAGCTCCTTATATTTTAATATATAAACAAAGCTAATTTTTGGTGTGTTAAAGAACTTCAGCATTAAGTAGTGTAATTGAGTGTGTATTGTCTTTCAAATTATTAAAGTTTAGTGTTTTTTTAATTGGAATAAAAAAATAACTGATTAATAGACAGTCACTAAGTGACTGAACAAAGGACAAAGCCTGGAAAATGCAGTAAGAATTTGAAAGGAATTTGAATGGTATCATTTCCTCCATGTAATGTAGTGATATTATATGAAATGCATTCTAATTGGAATAATCTCTCTCTGACTTAAAGCCTTTGATAATTGAGATGTCCAAGTGGTGAGAGATTAGGTAGACATATAGGGGATATAATACTGATAATATCTGGTTTTGTGCTTGGAGAGTGAATGAAGCAAATTAGGTTTGGTGTGACTTGGGAATATGAAGTTTGTTGGTAAGTAGATAGTAATTTAATACTCTAAACAGTAATACAGTATTGATTATAAAATATTCTAATTTCATGTTTTACTCCTGTCTTCAATTTAACTCCCTAGGCACACAGTCAAAACATATATCTAGAAGATTCCTTTTCTATTGAGTATAATTTGCATTTGTTTTATTTTTGATGGGTTTATTTAAATATTTTTATAGTAAAGAGAAAGTTGTTACATGAAAATATAATAGGGAATTATAAAATGAAACTTTTGGCTGTTTTACTCTCAGTCACTGTTTTAGTGATGGCCCTTACCCACCTATAGGCTCAAGTAAGTAAGTGTTAGCTGCAACTGTTCTTCATTTTCTTTGATGATGGCAGCTGTAGAGTTATAGAGAAATCTCACTGAACATGTTTTAAGTATAAAAATCTTTACCAAATTATGTCTGTAAATATGAAGTTTGGTGTTAACTGATTATTAAAGATGCTTTGCAGTATTTTAAAAATCAAGGATTCCTTGATAAAAAGTAAAAAGTTCAGATTTAATGCAAACAATTTTTAGGACTTGTAGGAAAAAATTAATATATGGACTATGTATTAGAAGTCATGTATTTTATAACTAGAATATTATAGGTTAATAGTCCAATTTTTGCTAACTTTTCTGTGACTATCATTAACATAGACTGTGTTTTTGTTGCCATTTTTAATGATTCTAGGGCTGTGCTTCGTGGAAGTGGTATTACCCATTCCATTATGCCCCATTTGCTTCAGACTTTGAAGGTATTGCAGACATGCCCTCTGATTTTGAGAAAGGCACTAAACCGGTAAGCTTGGTTATTTAGAGTCATAAAATTCTTAGACTTTTGACTTAGATAAAATTATGTGTCTTAAACTTTTTTTCTTTCTTGCAGTTTAAACCACTGGAACAACTTATGGGAGTTTTTCCAGCTGCAAGTGGTAACTTTCTACCTGCATCATGGCGGAAGCTCATGAGTGATCCCGTGAGTTTTAAGTATTTTGACTGTGTTGGTAACTGGGTTTTTGTCATTTTACTAACATTACAGTTGCTTTTACATCTCACTCGAAACAGTGAAGTGCAAAAACAAAGTAAAAGTATTTGAGTCCTTCTGTATATATTTCACTACTTCCCACTCCCTCCCAGCCCCCCCACCCCCCGACCCCCCGCTTTCCTTGTCATCAGTACCCTACCCAGTAAATAAAATTGATTTGCTTTTTGGAGAAATTCTTATAACTGTGGTTTTGTACTCAGCCTATCTGTCATTATTTTAACTTGTTCCAACCCTGTGTGGTAGCTTCCAGAGCTCAGGAGACTGACCTACCTGAAATTGCCTCTAAACTTGCTTTGTGCGCTAGCTAAAAGAGTGAGACCCAGCCGGGAAATAGGAATCATCATAGTCAGTACACTCTTCACTCACTGTCTTGGGCCCGTAGTTGTCAGCTCTATAATTCTATAATAATGCCTTTTTTTCATCATTTAAAAGTTATTAATTTTGTTTTACTAGACCTGGGATTAATGACCTGATATCTGAATAACAGTTTTCAAAAGGAATGAAACCTCATTTTCTCATCAGAATTGATACCTTGAACAAAAAGTTATATCAAATTTTATATAACAGAAACATATGACATTTGTTTTGAATATTTACTTTTTTCCCTAACATAGGATTCTAGTATAATTGACTTCTACCCTGAAGATTTTGCTATTGATCTGAATGGGAAGAAATACGCATGGCAAGGTAAAATTTAGACATAGTTTCATTTTGTTAAAATAATTTTCTCTTTTTGGTAAAACTGAGCAAACAGGATTTATGGCATGAAAGAGTGCCTGTAAAAGACAAATATTTAACAATTATTTGTGAAGATTTAATTAAATGTGAAAATTTTACCTGGAATTAGCAATGATTAATACTAAGTTTAATAGTAATATTCTGATTACAGTAAATTGGGTTGCAATAGATTAATTATTATATCTTTTGTCTCCTCTGATTAATTCATGAGACTTGGGACTTGTTCCTTCTAGTTAGCAACTTGTCGATATATTTTTAGGTTGCTGAGAGAGATAAAAACGTGATAATATGGAGATTGACTTGTACTCCATGGAAACTTGAAAAATGTATTAAAAATTTAGTTTAAATAGTTGGCATTACTTGAAATTTATTTATTACTTATTTATTATTTTCTTATTCCTTCTATTCACAGATTTTTGTAAGAATGCCAATATAAAATTAGTATAAAATTCAAGTGCTATTTGCTACTTGACAAATGTGTGATGGCGACTGACTATAAAATATAGTAGTCTCTCTCACGACTATTGTACACACCAAAGCAACTTTGAGCAAATCATTGTAACCTTTTCTCTTACTATGCAGTTTTCTAGGATAATAAGCGTGGTTGGTAAAATCATGTTTTTACTCTTTTACCTTGATTATTCCCTGTGGTACTGATTAATGACCCATAAAATGACTCAAAGAGAATTATGAGGAAAAGGGAGATAAATAATTTTCAAATTGAAAGTCATTTTATGAGATTTTTAGGGTTGAGTTTTAGTTTATGTAGTAACGGAAATTCCATATTACTTTAATGGAATGATAATGGGAAATGCAACTCTTTGATTGGGGTTATGTAAGCATTGTGCTCTGCCATCATATTAGTTACCTGCAAACAGATTGGGGTCTTAGGTGCTTTTTGAAAGTGCTTTGTGGAGGATGTTTTGATTAAAGTAGCAGGAGAGGAGGCATGGGAGAATGGGAAGCGGTAAAGTAAAAATATACATAGATATATTAATGTAAGTGTTAAATAAGCCCTTGCCAGGATTTGTGAAATAAATAAGTAAATATATAAGCATGCAGATGACTTGCTGACTATATCATTGTGGTTTAAATCATCTAGAGGGAAAGGAAGGCATTGCGTAGTGGTTACAGTTTCTCCATATCCTCTCCAACATTTGTTAGTTTCTGTTTTTTTGATGCTCGCCATCCTAATGGGTGTGAAGTGATACCTCACTATGTTTTTTAGTTTCGTTTTCTTAATGATTCATGATGGTGAGCATATTTTCAAGTGCTTATTGGCTATTTCTGTAACTTCTTTGGAAAAATGTTCAAGTCCTTTGCCCATTTTTGAATTGGATTTTTGTTGTATTGTAGAAATACTTCATATATTCTGGACATTAATATCTTCTCTGATACATGGTTGCATGTATTTTCTCCCATTCTGTGGGTTGTCTTTTCACTTACTATTGATAGTGTCCTTTGATGCATAAAAGTTTTAAATTTTGATCAAGTCCAATTTTTGTTGGACTGTTTGGTTCTCATTGCTGCCTATGCTTTTGGTATCATATCCAAGAAATTATTGCCAAATCCAGTGTCCTGAAACTTCCTCCCTATGCTTTCTTCTATGAGTTTTATAGTTCTAGCTCTTACATTTAGGTCCTTGATCCATTATGAGTTAATTTTTGTTTATGGTGTAAGGTACGTGCCCAGCCTCATTCTTTTGCATCCATTTCCCCAGTATCATTTGTTGAAAAGACTGCCCTTTCCCTCATTGAATGGTCTTGGCCCCCTCATTGAAAATCCATGTGACTATATAAGGGAGCATTTATTTCTGAGCTCTCTATTCCATTGGTCAGTAGGTCTGTCCTTATGCCAGTATCATACTAATTAATTACGGTAGCTTTGTAGTAAGTTTTGAAATCAGGAAGTATAAGTTTTCCAACTTTATTTTTCTTTTTCAAAATTGTTTTGGCTCTTTGATGTCCCTTGAGCTTCCAAATGTTTCTCCATATGTGTCTTTAAAACTTGTCAAAAATAATGGTAATACTTTAAGCTCTTGTCTAAGTTGAGTACATCTTAAAAGTGAGAGAAGGTAAAATCTACCTGGGTACTTTTTAAAACGTTTATTGTACATGTGTACTTACCAGTAATATATGTAATAATAGCAATGTGTTTTCATAATATTTGCTCAGTATGTATAAGAGAAATATACCATACTCATTTCAAATGCTGTGTATTTTATATATGAAGAAAGAATTTAAGTAATTTGATCAGTCACGCAGTAGCAGAACTGAGATCTGAACCCAGAGTCTGCCTACTGTGTTTCCTTTGGTATGACCACTACTTTGGCTACCTCTATGTTGTTGAGAGGATTAAATGAGCTAATGCATGTAACATAGAAAACAAATGCTCAGAAATTGCTGCTACTGTCATTTTTTCTATCAGCTAACCCACTATCATATCTGGGTATAAGGCATTCCTTCTTACCCTGGCCAGTAGGGGCTGATTTCTTACTTGGTAACCTTACTGCTGTCATTAGCTTTGCAAGTACTATTTGGAGTTAGCTTCTGGAATTGATATTGCAGAAAAGTCTTTCTGATAGTTTAGATCCCGTATCTAGTACCTAGTAAACAAAAGCCAGATAATGTAGTTTTGCATGATGCAAGTTTTCTTAAGTGTATGACTAAATAAAGCTTGAACAACTCCCTAGATATTTTTCCATATAAGTGTTTTACTGGTAATTGAAATAGCTGACTCAAATGATAGATGTTCATATCCTTGAAATCACTTTTTAGGGCCTTCAAAATTCACACTAGAACTTTGTTTCTTTTTAACTTTGAAAAAATATTTATCCTCCTAGGTAGTAATTGTGAACTTTTTCTAATTTTTGATAACTTGGAAACCTTTCATTTTTCATCATTTCTGAAGCAATAATCACAAATACAGCAGTTTTGAGTGACAATTTCAAAATTATTTAGCTCTATTTACTATTTCTCTTTGCTGTTTCTCTTAAATTTTTTATTTAGTCAAAGTACTATTTATACTGTATACAACAGAATATATATATATAGCTTCAATAACTTTGTGTATTTTCCAGTAATAGATACTGTATTACTGCTGTGGTTCTTTGAAAATTGTGCATGTATGTGCATATAAAATGACCTTAATTCCAGCACACGGCAGAGTACAATTTTCAGCTTAAAAGTGAACATCTACTGTTGTGTCCCCCAGAGTTATTTAAGCAAGTCTCTTAAATTTTTTATATATAAATCATTAAGTTTTAAAATCAATGCAGTTATAGAGCTGGAAAAGACATTCCAAGTATTCTAACTGAACAGACCTCCTGAGTAGTTGAGTTGTATGATCTCGTTTTACAAAAGACACCAAGTTTTAGAAAGATGAAAGGATAAGCTCAAGCTCTTAGGAGATTAACTGGCTTGTCCAGGGGCATTCTGGTAAGTAAGGCCAGAACATAAACTGATGTCCAGGTGGCCACTTGTTCATTTAATTCAAAAATTTTATTATCAGAGAGTTAAGATTCAGCACATATGGTTTTCCATACGAGCCATTTGAAGGATGGAAAATACATTGAATTTTTTCTTCTACCTCCATGTGCAAATATTTACACCTCAGTTTTGGATAGAGTTCAGCTCCAACTGTTTTGATATTTGCCGGGATACTCTACTATTAATAGATATGTTTATTAGGACCAGTGATAGGTTGGAATTTGGGTGATCTTAATATTAATAGCTGGGGGCGGGTGATGTGCATTTGTTTTGCCAGGTGTTGCTCTGTTGCCATTTGTGGATGAGCGAAGGCTGCGAGCTGCCCTAGAAGAGGTATACCCAGACCTCACTCCAGAAGAGAGTAAGAATTCTGCTTCCACTTGGTCAACATTGAGTTGGTGTAATATAGACTGTACATTTTCTTTAAAAATTTGACCTTTTTTTAAATGTCAAATTTCCCATAAAGGGAACATAAATATCTGATTTTACTTCTTTATAACAAAAATTAACTTCGCTTCTTAAAATTTATTATCCATAAATTGAGTAGTAATTTGATAAAATTTTAAGTTACAAGTGTTTGATAAATTTCTAAGAAAGCAACACCTCAAGAATATCTTCTAACTTTATGATTCTTACATGACATGTGCACACAAAAGTAGTGTGAGTATTATTTGTTGGTGAGTATCATTAGTATCCTCCCTCTTCCTTCTTCCATTTATCTCCCCCAAATAACAGTAACTTTGCTTGAAAGATTAGGTTGAAACAGAAGCATTTGCCTTCAGAGTGCTAACTTTGACCTGTTATTTTGCACAAAAAAGTGGTACTTTGTCATTACTACTGACAGTTAAAAGTATAGGGTAATTGCAGAGCTGGTATCTGTTGGAAAATTTATTCAATACCAGTACAATAAACCTATGGAAATAATTTATCTGTCAACCACCCTTAGAATAATTTTAGTTATTAGATGGTACAATTTGTGTTTCCTCAGGGAATGTTTGTATTTCTTACAATAAGAAATTGAGGTCTGTATAAATAAGCAAACTTTGTCCCTTATCTTGTAGTGCTATATTCAGATATAATATCTTTGAGTGATAATTTTTTTTCTAATAGTCATTGATCTTTGAACCCTTATTGTCAAAGTATTTTTTCCTCTACAGACATATCACACATGCAGGTCTATTGCTTTTAAATTATTATTCATAAACATTATAGAGTTAAGTTTTTAAAATTTAGATGCTTCCTAGTTTGTTCTCATAAGAATTATTCTTGCACATGTAATTGATCTTTCTCCTTTTCTTACTATCCCCCCAGCGAGAAGAAACAGTCTTGGAGGCGATATCTTATTTGTGGGGAAGCATCACCCACTCCATGACTTCATTTTAGAGCTATATCAGACAGGTTCCACAGAGGTATGGTCTCTTTTTCATGAAGTATTTTTAAACAGTATAATTATTTTGTTAATTAATCAGGAATGTATTTTTATAATTGTAAAATATAAACAAAATTTACCATTTTAATGATTTTTAAGTGTATAATTCTTTGGTATTAAGACAATATACAGTATTGTGCAACCATCTCCACTGTTTTTTCCCAGAACCTTTTCAGTTTTCTCAGTCTTTAACTCTACCCGTTAAACAATATTAAACAATACTTCTCCGTTCTCCCCTCCCCCAACCTTTTGTAACCTCTCTTTTGCTTTCTGTCCGTAAATTTACCTATTCTTGTACCTCACATAAATAGAATCACAATAATTACCCTTTTATGTTTGGCTTGTTTCACTTAGCATGTTTTCAAGGTTTATCCATGTTGTAGCATGTATCAGAATTTTACTCCTTTTATAGCTGACTAGTATGTATATATACACCATATTTTGTTCATAACACTCATCTGTTGATGGAAACTTGAATTTTTCCCACCTTTTGGCTATTAGGAGCATTGGTGTACAAGTGTGTTTGAATCCTTGCTTTCCGTTCTTTTGAGTATATAATCAGGAATGCATTTTTCCATAGCCAACAGATGTACCACCTGAACTGTGTCATGGGATTCAAGGCAAGTTTTCTTTGGATGAAGAAGCCATCCTTCCAGATCAGTAAGTTGTCATTTGTGTGTAATTGGGGTGACTAGGGACAAAGTTTAGTTAGCATTTTTATCTTGTTGCTTCAGTGTTTTATTTTCTAGTTAATAGTGAGAACATAGAAAACAAAACAATAGAAAACCTGTTGGACTAAATTAGGCCTGGGGTCAAAGTCTAGCTCTTCAACATAATAATTATGTTGCTTTTGTGGGGATCCCAGGGGTTCCCTAAAACCCTTTAAGGAGATCCACAGGGTTAAAACTATTTTCATAATAATACTAACATGTTGTGATGGTATTTGCTTTTGTCACTCTCTTTCTCTCTCGAGTGTAGAGTATTTTCTAGAGACTAAATATATTGTGATATCTTAAAAGATTGAATCAGAAGCAGATAAGCGAATCCAACTGTTTAGATATTAAAGAAATTTTCAAAAATGTAAACAATGATGTTTTCATTTATTTTTGTTTAGCTTTGTAAAATAGTTGTTTTTCATAAAAATGTTACTTAAATTAACATGTAGATGTATTGTATCTTTAAATTAGTATTTTTTAAAATTTCTTAGTTTTAATTTTTAATAGGTAAATATTGATAGATGTAACCAACATTAACAAAAACTCTTGGGGGTACTCAATTTTTAAGAATGTAAAGAGGTTCTGAGATTAGAGTTTGAGAACTGCTGCTCAAAGGACCAGGAACAGAATTGCTGGTCGTAGAGTATGTATATCTTCATTTTTTCTAGATAACATTGGGTGGTTTTCCAAATGATTACACTATTTTATAGTCTCAGTGGCAGTTTGGGAGAGATCTTATTACTCTGTGTTCTTTCAGAACCCTTGGTACTGTCACAACCTTCATTTTTGTCAATCTGATGGTTACTTACTAGCATCTTATTATGGTTTACAGTTGTATTTCTCTGATTACTAATGAGAATGAAGCTATATTTATTTGGTTTTCTTAATTTATAAAATACCTGTTCTATTTTTCTATTCATTTATCTGTTCTCCCATCTCCCTTTTTGGTTTGCTTTCTTTACAAAATCTGGTATCAGCCCTTTGCCCATAATTGTTTCTGTTAATAAGATTACAAACAAAGGAGACAAGGTTCTTTTTTAAAGATATAAATGATTACATTGTTTTTTGTATTTTAATGATTTCTAAAACCTAACAAACATAGCTGTATCTTACTTCCACTTATCTAAAAGGTTATACTTTACAAATAGGTGCTTCTTCTCTTGTTTCTCTTTAGAATAGTATGTTCTCCTGTTCCCATGCTACGGGATCTGACACAGAACAATGCAGTCAGGTAAGTTTTCCAAAATTCGTGGCATTCAGAACACAGCTCTGAACTTACAAATAAGTTTAAGAGGACTTCTAATTCACAAGGAAATGGCAGCTATTATTCCACCAATGCTTTGAGTTGGAGAAATCCCTATGTTGCAGAGCTCAGAGCACAGCCTCTTGACTTTAAATTATGTATATTGTTAAGGTTACTGATTTAACAAGCTTGATTCTCTGCTTTCTGGTTTCCCCTGACAACCTTTAATTCTTCCCAGATTAGGAAAATGGGAGGTAGAAAGTAGGAGTTTCTAGGAGTAGTTTGCTGTGTAGGAGCAAACAGAGCTCTGCACACCGGAGGCCCATACATCTTAACCAATAACACATTATCTTAATTATATTTTTAACTGTAGCCCTGTGGAGTTTAAAAACAAAAGGATTGTATACTTTATTTTGCCTAAGATGAGATAGAGTTTGTGGTAATTCAGTCAGCAGTTATTACAAACTCAAGGGGCTGATTTCTGCTGTCTGGAAAACTTACTTATAACTTATTTTTTCAATGTGACAGCATTTTCTATTGAGTAAAAATAATTTAAAATAAACTATTTAGAATAAAAATCAACAAACTTACTATACTTATTTGTATAATTATTGTATGTAACTACTAATCTTAATGGTACTTTCTTCACTCTAGATAAATTACATCCTAGTAATTCAGTAATTTTGCAAAAGCTATTTCTGAATCCTTTCCCCCGCATTATTATTTCTCTCATTTTCAGAAAATATTTTAGATTTTACTTAGATTTCTCATTGTGAAATAAAGCATATTTATTTTCCTATCTTGATTTAGATAGCAACTGCCATTCTAAAAAGATTTTTATTTACTGAAAACCATTGTGAACTTGGAAAATCTTCCTAGATTAGTTGCTTTTGTTTATCTTTACACAAATTTGTCTTGGCTCTTTGTCTTTGGACTCTTTTGTTAAGGGTGGAGTTCAGCATTGTAAGCCATGCTCCTCTGCCTATCACAGCCTGGCTCCCACAGATCTGGTGTGGACACTGCATATTGACCCTTGGTGCCTCTGGCTTGCTGCAGTGCTTCAGGCCGGTTAATCCCACCGTTCTCCCTTTGGATTATCACGTTTGCTTGTGCTCCTCAATTTTTCTGCATGTTTTCAAGGGTCTTTCTGCCCAGCCCTTTAGAAATAGTTAATTCTACTTAACTTTCTAATTAGGATAGAGTGTCTTGCCCACGGGAAGAGTACAAAATTGACAAATCCTGGATTTTTTGTTTGATGTTGTTGGTTGTTTTTGATTCTGAAAGGGCCTTTGGTATTATTTGGTATCAGTGTGTTCACAAGATTATTAATTTATAAAACAAATCTCAGATCCAGGTGTGTAATCAGGTATATGTTGAAATAATTTCAAAATAAAATTGATTTAATTAATGCCCTAGAAATTCATGAAAGACCAAGGCTACCTTTTACCTTCCTAGTCTCTTAGGTAATTCTCGTTGTTTCAGTGTTTTCTTTGAGGAGTAATGTTGCAACTGAGATCCAGTCGGCTGCTGTTTCTGTATTCATTCATTTCAGGCCTCGTTGTGTATTTCAGTGTTCTTTTTGTGGTGGGTGGGGGGTGTAAGGAGGTTTGTTTGGTTTTTTTTTGTTCTTTGCTTTATAAATGAAATCTGAAAATGCAGCTTCCAGGGTCATTTGTCAGTTACTTGTTTTACTCCTGGCATTTTTTTTTCCTTTCTCTACTTGGATGCATCCAGTATTCCATTCCACATTTGAAAAGTTGTTTCCTCAAGTTGAATTTAGGTGGATTCTTTGCATCATATTAGGTCCCTATCTGTAGTTGAGAAGGTATGTTGTAGAGGTTATTGAAATCTCTTAAAATCTGTATCAAAGTACCCATTGAGAATACTGTTAGCTACGACCTAGGAGTTGTTTTTTTTTGTCCCAGTTCTGATTCCAGAAATCATTCAACCTATCAGTAGCTTAACTTTGACTAAAACTGAACTGTCTCACTTAATTTAACTCGTCCTGCTCTTCCTCCACCATTTGCTTTGACACAGTATTTATTTTTAGAGTAATTCTTTGTCAACTTAAATACATAAATCCTGCATATGATTTTAAATTACAGAGAAGTAACGTTCCTGGTACAGCAGCACAGTTTCTTACGCATCTGGAGTAAATACACACATGCACGTCTTTGTTTTACCTCAGACTCAGTGTTCATACTAACTTCTTTGTCCTCTGACCCTCACCAGTTCTCCTTGCTGATCTCGCCTGTCTGTCCCTGGGCCTCCTCTTTCCCCAGTAGCCCAGACTTATGAGTAGGAACCCATCCATTTTTTTTTCTTTCCAATTATTTTTAATATCTAGCTTTTCCCGGTGAGCCTGCTTTTGTATTCTCTTCTTCTGGATTATTATAGTGGTCTCCCAACTGCTTTCTTTGATTCCGCCCTCCTCCCACAGAACCTGTTGGCATGTGGTGTAAGGCTTATCTTTCTTAAACACTGCCGCCCTCGGGACCTTTGGTTACTCTGTAGTGCTGGTAGACTTAACCCTCCTTTGCTATTTCAAGGCCTGTCATATTTTTCAGAGCTCTAGTTCTGTGCCTGAATCCCCACAGTTCCTTAGGCATACCGCCTCCTCACCTAGGCTAGTGCCTTCAGTGTCCCATGGACCTCTGCGCCTCCCTCCCATTCTTTGGAATTCTCTTCCCTTTTTAACCTGCCCATCATTACTTTTCTTCTAAAAGGTAATCTATAAAATACATAATCTTAACAAAAATTGTTTTCATCAGTAACATTGTCAGGTTTTTATTTTTCTCTCATAGCATCTAGCATTGTTCTAAACTTACATAAAAGCGCAGTCATTCTTAGCGTTGGAACTGGTCTGTACCCGTCTTCTAAGAGCCCAAACTTAATTCTTCAGAGGATTGTTTCTCAGACTTTGTTGTATTCACCTTTGGATGGATCAGATAAGGGATAGAATGTTTTATCTCTTCAAGATTTTTTTAGAAACACAAATGTGTGTAAAATGGAATTTTAATGTAACTGTTACTGCAGTGATTGTACGGCTCATAGGTGGCAAGCAGGTAACTTGAAATCCAAAGCCTGAAGCAAATGGAAGTACGTGCCGTCAGTAACACACTTAATGTTTAAAAACTCGTGGGAAGGTTTAGCTTTCACTGCCTGTAGTACTTCATAGGACACTAAGCTGGTTAACCTCTTCAGAAAAATGTCAGAAAAAACGTCTTAAGTCCTATGCAATCTTTTAAGTGTTTTCAAATGTCAAGTATATGAATCATAAAATTTTCCCTGTGAGTACAGTTTGCATTGGTATGCTGATTTAGCATTAATTATGCACTGTATCAGGGAAAGGGAGAGTAAAAATGAAACTTGATATTTGGAGTTTTCTGCTTTCTTAATGAACTATGCTAGCACTCTGAAACAGTAATAGTACTTAAAATAGCATTTCTAAGGGTAATTCTTGAATTGATTTGAATCCCAAAAAGGTGTTGTATATGCTATTTCTTTTCCATTGAGACTTTGCTACAGTATTTTCTTCTTGCAAATAGTTTTAAAGTGCTACTTGTGATACAAATAAAACCACTATTTGATTTCCTTACTTTCAGCCATGCTTAGGTTTAAAATTTTTAGGAAGTGTTTGTGAAGACAATTAGGTGATAAAAATAGGGACTCCATCCTTGCAAGATGGCGGGTGAAAAAGTTGAGAAGAAGCCGAACACTAAGGAGAAGAAATCTGAAGCCAAGACAGCTGATGCTGGTGGCAGAGTTAAGAAGGATAACTCCAAGGGGAAGCCCTATGGTGGCTGAAACCCTGTCGTGGTCAGAGGAATTGCCAGGTATTTCCAATCTGGTGAGGTCTGACAATTAAGTTCGCAAACTCATCCTAGAAAAGATGCTACATAGCTCACACTGAATATCACTGTGGTCACCTTTGAAGGCATCCTGTTGGGAAGCTTTGCACCAATGCAAGTGCCTCGTCCGCTCTTCAAAGCAGTTTGGGAACTCTTTTTCTGGAATGGCCATCAGAGCTGTCGTCATATGAGCCTTGATGTCCTGAATGTCATCCAGATGTCTTCCTTTCAATATTTCCTTTATCACTGGGGATCAGATCAGATGAGTAGGGAGGGTGTTCCAATATAGTTATTTGTTTACTTGCTAAAAACTCCCTCAAAGACAGTGCTGTGTGAGCTGGTACATTGTTGTGATGCAAGAGCCATGAGTTGTTGGCAAAAAGTGTAGATGGTTTTCTTCTAATTTTTCTCACAGCCTTTTCAGCACTTCAAATAGTAAACTTAGTTGATTGTGCAGTTGGTACAGATTCATAATGAACAGTACTTCTGATATCAAAAACGGTTAGCAGCATCACGTTGACTCTTGATTTGGACTGATGGAACGTTTTTGGTTGTGGAGAATTGGCTGGCTTTCATTGTGTACTTTGACACTTTGTTTCAGGGTCATATTGGTACATTCACGTTTCATCACCAGTAATAACACGGCCCAAAACATTGTCCTGCCTCTCTAAAAAGTCTTGTCAAACTTTGACTCTCCTTTGTTTTTGTTCATTGGTGAGCTCCTTTTGGACCATTTTTGCATACACCTTTCTCATGCGAAGATTTTTAGCTATGATTTTCCTGTTTCTCTGTCGATGTTTACTTGGTCTGCTATCCTTCTCACAGTCAGCTGATGATTTTGATGCACAGTTCAACAGATTTTTGCAATGTTTTCATCAGTTCTGCTCATTACTGTCTACCCTGACCTCTCTTCATCAGTGACACTTTCTCTCCCCTCAGAAAAACATTTAACCCATTTGTACACTGCCATTTTCTTCATGGCTTTATCTCCATGAACTTGGACTGCCATGTCCCTGATTTCACTTCCACTCCTGCCAAATTTAAGAAGAAATTTAATGTTTGTTGCTCTACTTCAAGCTGCGATGTTCTCGCAACAGCACACAAAACAGGCAACAATAATGAATGCGACTCAGCAAGACACCACCACACATTGGCATGAACACAGCTGTAAGACACAGATATACCAAGGTTATGAAACCTTACTGAGTTGCTTATACAGTTCTGCCAATGTAAGCACACAGTGGCAAGTTTGTAAACTTAGTTGTCAGACCTTGTGTTCCTGAAAGGTCACGTGTAAGAGGAAGCATTCAGCAGCTAAATCCAGGATTGAAAAGAAAAAGAAGGGGAAGGTTCTTCCTACTGTCACAAAAGCAGTTGGTGATGACAAGAATGTTGGCACCTGAGTGGTTAAACTTTGAAAATGCATAGATACTACCTTAATGAAGATGTGCCTCCAAAGCTGTTGAGCCACAGCAAGAAACTCTTCAGTCAGCATGTCAGAAAACTTGGGCCAGTGTCACTCCCAGGATGATTCTGATCATCCTCACTGGGTGCAGTAGAGGCAAGAGGGTAGTTTTTCAGAAGCAGCTGAGCAGTGGCTTAACTACTTATGACTGGATCTCTGTCTCTCAATCGAGTTCCTTTGCATAGAACACACCAGAAATTTGCCATCATCACCTCCTCCAAAATTGATAGCAGTGGTGTGAAAATCCCCAAACATCTCACTGATGGTTACTTTAAGAAGAAGAAGCTACAGAAGCCTGTACACCAGGAAGGTGAGATCTTTGACACAGAGAAAGAGAAATACGAGATGACAGAGCAGTGCAGAGTTGATTAGAAAGCCTTGGACTCGACAAATTCTGCCAAAAACCAAAGCTCTTGAATCCATTGGCTGTCTGTTAACTCATTTCCTCTTTGAGAGTGCCTCTTTCTTAACTCAGTGTTAATGCTTCCCTTCCCCTGATAAACTCTCCACAATTAATCCCTTTTGGTTCTGGGGATGGAAATTCATCAATGAGTAATTTGTATTTTTTCCCTTGATTATTCCTAGTATTTTTAGTTCTGTATTTTATTATAATAAAATTATTTCCATGCTTTTAAAATCCTTTACTTATAAGAATTTGAATTTCATAAATCTGAAGAAAATGAAAGAACTTCCAAAGTTTGGATCCAAAGGCACTGTGGTCTTTGCCAAAATGGGCTTCTGCCTAGTCTACTTGTTTCCCTTTTAGAAGATTTGTTTAAGCTGTGGCTTGTGTTATCACACTGGAAAAGTACAGTTGAGTTGTGCTCTGGCTTTTGTTACTTAATTTCTAAAATCATAATAGTTCTTAGCATCAATTTTGGGGAACCAATTAAAATATTAAAAGTATTTTTAAAAATCTCAAAAAAAGTGAAAGCTTAACTTATTTTAACAGAAAGTAAGTCTTCAAATTGTTCTCAAAGATCAAAGGAAAAGAATACTCTAATCTTTCAGAGCATAAATAGTGTCCTTTGTGCCTTCAACAGGGACCTCCAAACTTATTTATAGATACTCCTTTTTTTGTCTCCTAGTGGTTTGTACCATAGTAAATATATGTAATAGGTCACTCTGTTGAGTGTAGTAAGGGAGATCTTGAAGATTGTTTTCCTCTTAGCTTGGAAATTTTTTCCTTTCAGGCCATGAGCATGAATAATGGAATTTTAAAAACAATTTTATTGAGGAATAATTGACATACAGTAAACTGTACATATTTTATGAATAAATGGATTTGTTTTCCCAAACATTGGTTTCAGCTGTCTTATTAAGTCTCTTGTTGTGATCATTGTCCTTCAGGAGAGATTAGTCCTGTACACCATGATTGTCTCTTCTCCCTGACAGCTTACTTTGGCTGTCTTCTTCATTTTCTTAGTTTCAGCTCTTCCTGTGTATGACTTGCAGACCTTCATCTTGAGCCCTCACCTGAATGTGCTCTTCATTCCATTTCCAACTCTGCCCTTTCTTTTGCTTGCCTAGCATTTCCCCCTTAAGTACATGGTGAAGGCTCCTTTGGTTTTCTTCCCCTGCTCTCTCGCATGCTGCTGGCTGCTTTTTTCTGAATTGCATCTCTAATTGCTTTTACTCCCTTACTGACAACTTGAAGTGGCTTCACATTGTGGTTGTAACAAGCCCTCCACAATGATATCCCAGTTCAGCCAGCCTGTCTTACTGCCCACTTCTATTAACGTACTTTTGCACTCCAATCTAACCCTTCTCAACTGGGGTCCCACCTGAGAATTAAATCCCAGAACTTAAAAGCATTCATGCATGTAATGAATCAGTTTGTGTCCTGTGCCATAAAATATTACTAGTTATACATCTTCCTTGGGAGACTTGAGAATGTAGTCACTCAAATCATTTTTTGAAGGCTTAATTCTCTCCCAGATCCCCATTGAGAAGCTCAATTAAACTGAGTTACTCCTTGGTCCTAGGACCCCTTTCCATTGTTTTTGTTCCATTCATTTCCTCTGCCATCCTGTAACCACTTTTGTCCCACCTTAAACCATAGTCTTTTGGATGACCATTTCCTTGAACCAAGGTGAAAGAATTCCTCTCACCACACGCACATGCTTTTAGCCCACACTCTTAGAAAGACTGCATGTGGAAGGTGTGTGCACATGCATGCTTTGACTCAGCATCTTTTCTGTGCCTGTTGTTGCCTTCTCTACTTTATTGCCTATAAAACTGTTATTTAACATTTTCTGTTTCCTTATTAGAAGGGGAGTCAGGCTCTATGTGTTTGTACCTCTACCCCCACCATGACACCATGTATGCAAGTTTGGTAAACTGCTGAAAAGCCCTGCTGACATAGAGATAGTTGCTTTGAGACGCTTTTGTTGCAATCCTTGTTTTATTACCAATAATCTCTCTCTCTCTCTGCAAAGCACTAATGTGCCCAAATACCAAACTACTGTTTTCTGTCACCCTCTTAAACCTTTACCACTGCCTGTCCTGACTTGCACCGCCTAAACCACCTTGCCCAGTAGAGAACATTGGGGACAAATACAGCTGCTAGTGAAGAATGAGTTGTAAGAGGAACAGTTCAGTAAATGAGGTGTTGCTCAACTATTCTTGAGCTCACAGCATTTTATTATAAATGGGGCTATTTTTGTCTAAGCTATATTGGTAAATCCCACTGCAATGAAAAACTTCTCTATAACAAAGAATCCTAATAATTAAAAGTAGGAGTATTTAAAGAGAAAAGAAGTTAGCTATCTAAAATGTCAACTAGTTCAACAAAACCTCTGTTAACTGATTGCGACTGTAATTTGTAATCATTGTAGGAATTTTAGAAAATATAAAAATGCACAAAGAAGGAAAGAAGATGGTTGATTGTATAGAGAATATCATTGGTAACCTTTTGGTAAATATATGTTAGTCTGTTGTGTATATATATTTTTTTCCTGCAATTATTCTGTTAACAAAATGTTTAAAATATCATCCAAATATTTCATTTTTAAGAAAAACCATAGTTTCTTTAACCAGTCCACTATTATTCACACACTTAGGTTTTACAGTTTTCCCACATTATGAATACTGATGTTATGAGCATCCTTAAGTATAAATCAGACACATATCCAGAGTCTTAGAGAGGCATTGCTGTGTGAGAAGAAAGACTTACGTGTGTGCCTACCAACCTTTTGGATAGGCAAATACACATACCACTCAGCTTATTATACGCAAAGGCTGAATGTGTAGCTTTATAAAATAAGTTTTTGTGTAGTTTTCCAATTGTGACTATTTCATTTTCAAACACTACATTGGTAGAGCAGGATATAGAGTTACAACTGGGAAGTATAGTGTTTCCCACCCCCACTCCCAGATTGTGTTTGTTTTTTGATTTTGCAAATGTTTCTGTTGTTGTTTGCATCTTTCCCTTATTGCAGCAGGAGCTGATCTTCCCTAAAATTCTGGAGGGACTGAACAAAATGAAAGGTGTTTTTTTTGTGGGTTTTGTTGTTGTTGTTGTAAACCTCTTCAACTTGTCTCTAATGTAGTAGAATTTCTCTAGAGTTGAGGCAATGTCTACTATTTCTCTGATCACCCACAGCTAGAGCATGGCTCTTCTTACAGAGAGTTGCTTGAAGGCTCTGTACTAGGAATTGTAAGGAAGATGTTTAAACATTTGGCAAAACTATTGACTAAAAGAATTTTGGGGGGAGACTTGGATTTTATTCAGTTAAAACATGAAAATTACCTCAGTTTACAGGATAGTTAAACCAGGCTAATACAATAAAATTATTAAATTGTGTATTGTTCTCTTCTAGTATTAATTTTAAAGACCCACAGTTTGCTGAAGATTACATTTTTAAAGCCGTAATGCTTCCGGGAGCAAGGTAATAACAATGTAGTTATGAAATATAAACTATCTAGATTTGTTTTATATGAACAGTGTTCATCCCTGTAACTCTTGTATTTCTAAATTGTCAGAAAACCAGCACCGGTACTGAAACCTGGTGACTGGGAAAAATCCAGCAACGGACGGCAGTGGAAGCCCCAACTTGGCTTTAATCGGGACCGGCGGCCTGTCCACCTGGACCAGGCAGCATTTAGGACTTTGGGGTGAGTGGTAGGTTTTTATCCTTTGTATTTGTAGCTTTTTCTTAATCATCCACAAAGCATTAGGTTAGTTTTATGGCACAGATGAGACCGTTAAATACAACTTTTTTGCAGATATTTTAATGACTTTTTTTTACTTTTAAGTTTTTAAAGTTCACTTGTTTCTTTGATTTATGTATTGCTTTATGTGTTGTTTGAGAATTCCACTGTTTTCTCTTAAGAGATTTTGCTATTTTTCAGAAGTTTCAAAAAATGTTCTCTTTAAACTCAAAAATGTTTTAGCCGAGTTAAGGTATGACAGAATCTGTTTAAAGTGTTAACCACTGCATTAGTACACAAAGCCACCAGTATCCTAGATTTTTTTACTTAACCAGTATTTGAACAGTGATGTCTCATTATTGATTGAATTTTTCATTTCTTGCCTATTAGTTAGATTGAGTCCCTTTTATAATATGTCTACTGTTAATTTCTTCTGTGAATTTCTGATTTTTACCCTTTGCCCCTATTAGCTACTGAATTGTCTTTTTTCCAGCTACAGAGAGAACTATATATAGAGAGGGGACTTTATTGAAACATAACAGGTAAAAAGCTGGGATAAAAAAAATAACAGGCCAAAGGAAATTTTAATGAGTTATTGTTTATGAATTAATAATGATAACTCATATACATATTATCAATTCATAGGGAAACCTTAAGATTCAAAATGGGATTTAGGCATTAGGTTGCCATCAGCATATACTTTACATAGTAAGGGACAGCGTGACATAGTAGTTAAGAGCATGTACTTTGGATCCTAAGTGTCTGGATTCACATGCCTTTTACCACTTGATATTTTTGTACAAGTTACTGAACTGCTCTATGCCTTCGTTTCCTGTGTGTAAAATGGGAATAATAATTATACCTACCTTATGCAGTGGTGAGGATTAAGAGAGTTGATGTCTTAGTGAGTGCTTAGGATAGTTCCTTAGCACTGTGGGAATGTTAGTTGTCATTGTGGTTGGTTCTTTTGAAGTCTTTATTTCTAATAGTAAAAGAAAAGCAAATTTAAAATATTCTTAAAATATCTTTTTGTATTACTTCTGTTGCAACATAGAAGTACCTCTAAATATAGTTCTGAGTTGTGAAGATACTCTTAACTTTGACCCAAATTCCTCTATGCCTTGAAATTTATCCTTAGAAAATAATTTTAGAGGACCCTAAAGTTTTATGCCCAGATATCTCTAGTGCATTCTTAAGTAAACCACTAATGAGACATCAACATGGTATTCTGTAGTTATACATATTACAAATTATGAAGACTGAAACATATGGGGAAATGTTTGATATAATTAATTGAAAATAGCAAGATAAGGAGTCGTGTAGACAGGCAGCCCTCTGCAGCCACAGGTTTTGCATCTGTGGATTCAACCAACCGTGGATCAAAAATATTGGGGGGGATCAAACTTGAATTTGATCCATGCCAAGTATGACCCTGAGCCCACATAAGTGATGTGTAGAAATATCCTGCTGTAGCTTATATGCAAATAAAGGTTATATGTAGGTAGTATACCATTTTATATAAGGGACTCCTCAGATTTTGGTATCCCCAGGGCGTTGACACTGAAACCAATCCCCCACAGATACCGAGAGACAACTGTACAGTGATAGACAAAACTGAAATGTAACGCAAAAAAGAAAAACATACACAATTTTTTTTTTGGTTAAAACAATAAAAATTAAATGATTATCATTAAAAAATAAATATTTAAATGATTATCATTAAGAATCTTGGTATGACAAATGAACATTTGCTGTCACCATCAATATCAGGTACGGTTTTGAACTTTTTAATCTTTTAAATGTGCATTATCTTAATCAGATCTAGTAGTAAAGAGATGGCTGCTGGCACTTGGTTAATTTGTGTCAGCTGTGATATGATGGATATGTCCAGATACAACTTTGTTTCTGGTTGGGGGGTCCTTTTGCAGCCACGTTATGCCGAGAGGCTCAGGACCCGGCGTTTATGGTAACGCTGTGCCACCACCTGTGACTTACCAGGGAAACTTATACAGGCCGCTGTTGAGAGGACAAGCCCAGATTCCAAAACTTATGTCAAGTAAGTGTTTACTAATTTGTTATTTTACATGCTATATTAAATATTACAACACAGTTTGGTCTAATCTTCATTGCTAAGAAGATTTATTGTGTAAGTGCAGAGACAGTAGACTTAAAACATATAACTTAGAAGAATTATAAGAGAATACTCCATGCAGTCTTCAGATATTTTGAATAAATGAATTGGATTTCTTATTTGCATTTGTAAATCTTCTTTTGAGTAAACATATGCAAAAAGAGATATGTGGACTGCATTGCAGTTTATTCCATTAACCCAAGTTGTGGGGCAGTTAAACATTGTGCAGTACTTATGGAATTACAACCACTCAGTAGAAAGACAACAATATCCTCTGCTTGAACAAATCGTATCTCATTACCACCTAAGATGAAGCTGGGCATTGTTAGGTAGGAATATGCCTTTAACCCTGTGGTTCTGTTAAAATGCCTTTAACCTTGGGCTTTTCCTGATCCCTTATAACACCGGTGTCCAACCTTTTGGCTCCCCCGGGCCACAGTGGAGGAGGAATTTGTCTTGGGTCGCACATACAGTACACTAACACTAACGATAGCTGATGAGCTACAAAGAAAAAAAGAAGGTCACAAAAAACCTCATAATGTTTGAAGAATTTGTTTTCGGCCACATTCAAAGCTGTCCTGGGCCTCAGGTTGGACAGGCCTGCCTTATAACTTGTTTTGTGGACATAAATGGTTCAAAAATATTAACCATGAAAATAATTATATAGCATTTGCATTACAGTGGTAAAGGGAGAATATAGTTGAATGTTAGGCTTCATAGATTTTTGCATTACTTTTAAATTGTGTCCCTATTTTATGTTGTTATTTTTTTTTATCTCCATGGCTGTGCTCATTTATCAGTAAAGTGTAAGTCATGTGCCAAGTTTTCAAAACTGCTTTCTCCGTGAAGCCCTTGCTGCTTCATTCCTGGCTGGCTGGTTGCCACCTAGCCAGAAAACATCAGAGTGGCAGGGAAGAGAGTGGCAAGGTGCTAACATTTGTTAAATGTCATAGGATTTCAGTGTTTCTCTGAATATTTGAAAAATTTTATAAAAGATAAATTAAAAAGAGAAAGGGCTCTGTTCCCTATGCTATATACATCACGTCTCTGACTTGTTTTGTAACTGCAGGTTTGTACACCTTAGTCCCTTCTCCTTTCCTGCCTCTTCCCCCCACCCCTGCCCCCACACCCTCCTTCTCTGGCAACCAACAGAGTGTTCTCTGTATTTGAGTTTGTTGCTGTTTCATTTTGTTTGTTCATTTTGTTTTGTTTTTTAGATTCCATATATAAGTGAAATCTCATGGTGTTTGTTCTTCTCTGTCTGACATATATCACATAATACTCCCAAAGTCCATCTATGTTGTTGCAAACGGCAAGATTTTATTTCTTTTTATGGCTGACACACACCACATTTTCTTTATCCATTCCTCTGTTGATGGACCTAGGTTGCTTTTATACCTTGGCTGTTGTAAACAATGCTCCAGTGAACTAACGGGTGCACATATCTTTTTGAATTACTGTTTTTGTTTTTATCAGATAAATACCCAGAAGTGGAATTGCTGGGTGGTATGGTAGCTCTGTTTTTAATCTATTAAAGAACAATCATACTGTTTTCCATAGTGGCGGCACCAACTTACATTCCCACCAACCGTGCACAAGGATTCCCTTTTCTCTCCATCCTCGTCAGTACTTGTTTGTTGTCTTGTTGATAATAGTCATTCTTACAGGTGTGAGGTGGTACCTCGTTGTGCTTTGGATTTTCATTGCCCTGATGATTATTGATGCTGAGCATCTTGTAATGTGCCTGCTGGCCACCTGAATGCCTTCTTTGGAGAAATGTCTGTTTAGATCCTGTGCCCATTTTCTAATTGGATTGTTTGGTTTGTGATGTTGAGTTATATGAGTTATAATTTTGGATATTAACTCCCTATCAGATATATCATTTGCAAGTATAGTCCCCTAATCAGTAGGTTTCCTTTTAGTCGTCTTGGCTTGTTGATGCTTTCTGTTACTGGGTATAATTATTCTTTTTCTTTGATGTAATCCCATTGCTTTATTTTTGCTTTTGTTGCCTTGCCTGAGGACCTATCCAAAAAAATACTAAAACTGATGTCGTGGCATTTACTGCTCATGTTTTCTTCCAGGAGGTTTATGGTTTCATATTTTACATTTAAGTCTTCAATCCATTTTGAGTTTATTTTTGTATGTGGTGTAAGAATGTAGTCGAGTTGTATTGTTTTTGCATGTACGAAGTCTTTCCAGGAAAAATCCAGCCATTGTCAATCAATGTAAGGAGAACAATTTGTGCGACATCACAGTGTAACCTGGCTGCCAAGGAGAGTGTTCTGCAATGCACATGCGTGAACAGTGAAAACTGAACATAATTCATTGAAAATGTGTATTGGGTAGCCACCATCACATTTAAAATGACTGAACAAGTAGAGCAACAAATCTATCAAACTTTGCATTAAGCTTGAACATTCCTCCATGGAAATTGTTCGGATGATTCATAGGGCTTTCAGGGATGATGCAGTGAGTGCTGCACAAATAAAAGTGTGGCACAAATGCTTCAAAGATGATTGAGATTCAGGAAAATACGATGAGGCAGCTGATGGCAATTCCAACAAAAGATTTTGCAGTGTGTTTTGAACAGTGGAAGAGATGCTGGGAGACTGTCTTTTCCCCATTTTATGTTCTTGCCTCCTTTGTCAAAGATGAGTTGACTGTATAAGCATTTGTTTATTTCTAGGCCCTCTATTCTGTTCCATTGATATCTGTTTTTGTGCCAGTGCCACACTGTTTTGATTACTATAGCATTGTAATATAGTTTGAAATCGGGGCACGTGATACCTCCAACTTCATTTGTCTTTCTCAAGGTTGCTTTGGTTGTTTGGGTTTTTTGTGGTGGTTTTGTTTGTTTGTTTATTTTTTGTTCTAGTTTTGTGAAAAATGTCATTGGTATTTTGATAGGATTGCCTCAAATCTGTAGGTTGCTTTGGGTAGTATGGACATAGTAACGATATTAATTCCTCCAGTCCACGAGCGCAGTATATTGTTCTATTTATTTGTGTCTTCATTTCTTTCAGCCATGTCTTATAGTTTTCTGAATACAGTTCTTTTACCTCCTTGGTTAAATTTCTTCCTAGGTATCAGTTTTTTAATCAGTTGTAAATGGGATTGCTTTCTTAATATCTTTTTCTGATAGTTCATTATTAGTGTATAGAATTGCAACAGATATCTGAATATTAATTTTGTATCCTGCAACATCACTGAATTCATTTATTAGTTTTAATAGTTTTTTGTAGGAACCTTTAGAGTTTTCTATATATAGTGTTAAGCCATCTGCAAATAGTGACAATTACACTTCTTCCTTTCCAATTTATATACCTTTTTTTTCTTGTTTGATTCCTGTGGCTAGGACTTCCAAAATACTATATTGAATAAGAATGAGAGTGGGCAGCCTTATCTTGTTCCAGATCTAAGAGAAAAAACTTGCAGCTTTTCATCCTTGAGTATGATATTAGCTATGGATTTGTCATATATAACCTTTATTATTATGTTGAGATATGTTTCTTCTATACTCACTTTGCTGAGAGTTTTTGCCATAAGTGAATGTTGAATTTTGTCAAATGTTTTTTCTGCATCCGTTGAGATGATCATATTTTTATCTTTCATTTTGTTTATGTGGTGTATCATCTTGATTGATTTTGTGTGTTGAACTGTCCTTGTATCCCTGGAATAAATCTCATCGATCATCGTGTATGATCTTATAATGTGTTGCTGGTATTTTGTTGAAGATTTTTGAATCAATGTTGAACAAGGGTTTGGGCCTTTAATTTTCTCTTTGTGTAGTATCTTTGTCTGGTTTTGGTGTCAGAGTAATGCTGACCTCAAAGAATCTTTTCATTCTCTTGAACTTTTTGAAATAGCTTGAGAAGGATGGATGTTAATTCACCTGTGAAGCCATCTGGCCCAGCAATTTTGTTTGTTGGGAGTTTTTAGATTACTGATTCAATTTCTTTATAGTAATTGGTCAGTTCATATTTTCTGTTTCTTCTTAATTTGATTTTAGAAGATTGTCTGTTTCTAGGAATTTGTTCATTTCTTCCAGATTGTCCAGTTTGTTGGCATGTAATTGTTCACAGTATTCTCTTAAAGTCCTTCCTCTGGGTTTGGTTGTCACTTCTCTTTCATTTCTGATTTTGTTTATTTGGGCTCTCTCTTTTTTACTTGATGAGTCTGACTCAATTTTGTTTTTCTTTTCAAAGAACCAGCTGTTAGTTTTCTTGATCTTTTCTGTTGTTTTTTTAGTCTCTATTTCATACATTTATGCTCTGATCTTCATTATTTCCTTCATTCTACTAACTTTGGGCTTTGTTTGGTCTTTTTCTAGTTCCTTTAGGTGTAAAGTTAGACTGTTTATTTGAGATTTTTCTTGTTTCTTGCAATAGGCCTTTATTTTTATGAATTTCCTTCTTAGAACTGCTTTTGCTGTGTCCCAAAGATTCTGGATTACTGTATTTCCATTTTCATTTGGGTCAAGATATTTTTTTGTTTCCTCTTTGATTTCTTGTTGAATCCATTGTTGTTTAGTCTGCACATGTTTCTGGGTTTTTTTACTTTTCCTTCTTATAATTGATATCTACTTACAGGTTCATACTGTAATGATCAGAGGAGATGGTTGATACTATTTCAGTCTTCTTAAAATAACTGAGACTCTTTTGTAGGCTAACATGTAGCTGTCCTGGAAAATGTTTCATATGTATTTGAGAAGAATGTGTATTCTGCTGGGTTTGGGTAGAATGTTCTATAAATATCACGGCCATTGTTTCCTTATTGTTTTTCTACCTGGATGACCTATTGGTTGGTATAAATGTGGTGTGAAAGTCGCCTGCTATCATTATAGTATGACTGTCACTTTCTGTCTTGATGTCTGCTAATATTTGCTTTATGTATTTAGGTGCTCTTACATTGGGTGTGTAGGTGTTTGCAAGTGTTGTATACTCTTGTTGAAATGATCCCTTTATTGTCATGTAATCGCCTTGTCTCTTGTTACAGTCGTCGTTTTAAGGTCTATTTGTCTAATAGAAGTATTGCTAACTGAGCTTTCTTTTCACTTCCCATTTTCATGAAGTACCTTTTTTCATTCTTTCACTTTCAGTCTGTGTGTGTTTTTTGATCTAAAGAGAGGCTCTTATAGGCTGCAAATGCACAAATCTTTTTTTTTAAATTCATTCAGCCACCCTATGTCTTTTGTTGGAGCATTATATTTAATGTAATTACAGATAGGTGTGTATTTATTGCCATTTTATAAATTATTTTCAGGTTGTTTTTGTAGTTTTACTCTGTTCTCTTGGTGTCTTGTACACTGGTGACTTTCTTTAGTGATTTGTTTGGGTCCTTTTTTCTTTATTTTTTGTGTATCTGAAAACTTTTTGGGTTGTGATTACCAAGAGATTTATATATAACAAGCTATGTTTATAGCACTATTTTAAGTTGATGGTCACTAACGTTCTAACGTGTTCTACAAAGCACTACATTTTTTATTCACCCTCCCTACCACGTTTGTTTTTGACATATTTTATATTTTTAGTGTGTGGTTGTGTGTATATATCCCTTAATTTATTACTGTAATTACACGTGCTCTTAATACTTTTGTCTTTTAACCTTCATACTTTGTAATTGGTTGATCCACTGCATTTACTAGATGTTTGCCTTTATTAGTGTGATTTTTTTTTTTCCTTTATTAACTCAGGTTTAATTTTGCCCTTTTCCTTTCTACTTAAGGAAGTCCCTTTAGCATTTGTTGTAATGCAGATTTAGTGGTGAGGAACTCCTTTAGCTTTTGCTTGTTTAGGAAACTTATGTCTTTAATTCCAAATGATAACCTTGATGGGAAGAGTATTCCTGGCTACAGGTTTTTACCTTTTCATCGCTTTGAATATATCATGTTATTCCCTTCTGATCATCAAAATCAGCTGATAGTCCTTTGTACATAACTAGCTCTTTTTCTCTTGATTCTTTTAAGACTCTATCTTTAACTTTTGGCATTTTAATTATGGTGTGTCTGGTGTGAGTCTTTTTGGGTTCATCTTATTTGAGACTCTGTGGTTCTTGCACTTAGATATTTGTTTCCTTCACTAGGTTAGGGACATTTCACCATTATTTCTTAAAATAGGTTCTCTATTCCTTTCTCTCTCTCTCTCTCTTCTCTTTCTGGGACCCCTGTGATTCAAATATTTGTGCACTTGATATTGTTCCAGAAGTCCCTTAAACTGTCCTTTTTTTTTTTTTTTCTTCTGTTCAGATTGAGTGATTTCTGTTACCTTGTCTTCTAGCTTGATGACTCATTTTTCTGCTTCATCTAATCCTAATCTTCTATTGATTTCCTTTAAGGTATTTTTCATTTCAGTTACTCTGTTCTTCAGTTCTGATTAGTTCTTTTTACATTTTCTATCTCTTTGTTAAAAGTTCTCACTGAGTTCATCTATTCTTCTCCCAAGTTCATTGAGCATCTTTATAACCATTGTTTTTGAAGTTTACATCAGGCATTGCTTGTCTCCGTATCATTTTGTTGTTTTTCTGGGTTTTTTTCCTGTTCTTTTGTTGGGAAGATATTTCACTGTATCCTTATTTTGTCTGTCTCTGTGTGGTTTTCTTTCCTGTGAATTGTGCAAAACAGCAACCTCTCCTGGTCTTGAAGGAGTGGCCTTATGTAGGAGCTTTCCCTTTGTAGACTGTGTTTTCTGCAGGCCAGTTGGAGCTGGAGCTGTTATGGGCATGGGCCACATGGAGACCTGGGGGCAAGCTGTGCCAGGGCCACCCTGGCAGGCCATTTGGATCTATCAGTGGAGATGACTCAGGCCATGAGGAGTCCTGAGGGCAAGCTACATTGAACTGCCTTGATAGGCACATTGGAGCGATAGCACAAGTGGGTTCAAGCTGTGGGGAGTCCGGGGAGCAAGTCCTACACTGCCATCTTAGAATGGAAGCTGGCTTAATGACATTGAGTGGAGCATTGTTAGAGTCTGTCATGAACTCCCTGGTATTTCTGTATACACACACACACACACACACACACACACTCTCACACACACTCACATACACTATGTATCCAGCCATACTACATAAAACAGAAAGGTCTAATCACTTTCAAAGAGCTATCTGTGCCCTCAGATTTTATCAGTAAATGGTGAAAGCATATCCAGGTCATTGTTAAAGCCAACTGTTTATTGACATGTTCTTATTCTTACTTATTCATTCATTCATTCATTCATTCATTTATTAATTAATTAATTACAGCTCTTGGACATTTACTTCTGTCTGTAATAGTAGCATAGGTGCCACATAGGAAGAAAAATTGAGATGTAAAATGCTAGAGCCAGGTATAATCTCTGTGGGTTAGTTCAGCCAGTATTTCTCAAGATGATGGTTATAAGGAATTCCTGAAGTTATTTCATTGAGTAAACTTTCAGAGATCTGAAAAGAGGTTTGAATAGCAAAGCTGAAAGCACATGCTCTCTATTAAGCAGCTTCCTTCCATCTTATGTTTCCTAGTATCTGGGACCCCTGCCACCATAGTGTATCCAGATACTGCCTAATACTTTAAAGTTATAGTTTTTTAAATCTATAAATTGTATCACCACTATGTTATTGTGGATTTGATGTGCTTGTATATTTTTCAAATATATGAGGGCTCTCTGGAAAGTATCCAGCCATGTAATATGAAAAATAGAGGCGTTATGGCTGGATTTTTTTCTGGACAGCCCACATACATCAAAGTAAATATAGCTATGAAGATAAGTTTCATAGGCCCCCCAGAAAATCATCTTGAATACTTTCCACCCTTGGTATACAAAGCACATTTTGGGAAATGTTGTCTAGACCAGTGGTTGTTAAGTTTTAGGGAATTATAAGCCCATATGAGAATCTGTAAAAGCCAGTGATTTTCCCAGAAAATCATTCTTTGTGGGGTTCATGTAAATCTGAATATGCTATTTGAGGTCTCCTTCCAGCCTATGGGGTCTTGCTTCAACAGCAAGAGAAAGCCAGACGTCAGAAAGTTGTTTAATTTATCATGGTCACACAAAAGGTAAAGAATTCATGCCTTTAGGGTCCTACAGTTACGTAGTTTTGAGTTTGCCTTCTTTGGAAATAAACAACTCTTGTCAGCATCTGGGCATTTTATTTCAAATAGTGGGGTCGGTCCTCTTGCCCCTTTCATTCTTTAAACTCCTAATTTGCTATTGTTATAGCTCTTATTACAGCAGTTTTTTATGCTTACAAAGAAATTTTGATAAGAAATTATTTCAGTAAGAATCTCTTTTTTTAATTATGTCATTAAAAATAGGAAGTGTATTATGTAAAGTAGGGATTAATTTAGAGCAAGTAGCCCTCTCTGCCTGGTGACTTGTAAACATTGAGACACCTAAGGATTAGTGCTGGCAGTCTAATTATGTTTAACATCTTTTCAAAGAAGGTGAGGATGGGAGGGGTAAAAATGTTTATAGAAGAAAACCAGCAAGAATGTGATATTTAAATTGGACCAACAAGGGTGAATTTGGTATACTCTGGGCTGAGAGAAAATAATGAATTTGATGTACAGAGCAAGCAGTCAGGTGGTATTAAGCTCAGAATAACTGATACAACATTAGTTTGGGCGCAAACTGTATTGGAACAGATCATAAACATGGGGAGGTTAGGGTTTTAAAAATATTTTTAGAAACATTTAAAATATGTTAACTGTAGTACATGTTAATTAAATAAAATGTGGCATGTCATAGTAAAACTTAGAAATGAAAACCACCCATAATTCCATGAGCCTGCAATAATCAGTGTTTCTTTCATTCTTGTTCATATATGCAATTTTTGAAAATTGGGATATTATACATGTATTTTTTCATATACTTTTTATTGAAATGTAACATATCTGAAGTGCCAAATCATAAGTATACAGTTTGATTAACTTTTGTGAAATGAACATACTCAAGTAACCACCATTACATATCAAGAAATACAAAATTACACCCCCCAACCCCCAAGCATAAGCCCAGAGCTCGAGTGAGTCATCCTGCAGAAGTCAGCCAGCCTTTCAGAGGGTTGATCCCTGTTGGAACACAGCACCACATAATCACAACCACAGAAAAACTGTTTGAAATGGAACTAAAAGCTTTTGGAAGTGGCATTGGTATAACACCAGGTACACATACCTCTAACCAGCGGTAGAAGCACCACATGGACGTGTAGTCCTTTCCGAGCTACCTCCACAAGTACAAATAGCCAGTCCAGCAAAAATGAACAATATTGTCTATCAGAAGCAGTTCCCATCACCCTGTCACTGTGAGAATGACACAAACATTTCTGACACAGTTTGTACTCCGGAAGAGAGCTGTGGGAAGAGGACTCAGCCACAAGACATTTAGTCCCGGTATTGGCAAAGCAGAGGGCAGAGTTCTTCAGGCCACACAACGATTCTTCACTGAACAGCAACAGAGCAAACAGAGAAGGCAAAGCCCAGAAAGTGGCCTGTGATTCTAGCAAATCTCCTAACACACTGACACCCCTGATGTCTGCCAGGAAAAAGTTGAAAAATAAGCCACCCCCTGCACCCACCATAGCCACCAACCTGTTAGAACTGGACAGATCAAACCTCAGGCGATCAAAACAGAAGAAACAAAATCTTAAAAGGCTATGGCTTATTGCAGAGGGTTGGAGGAGGGGAGAGAGGAAGAATGAAGTCAGATAATGCCAGCAGCCAAAGAGGGTAGAATGATCTGTGACATTACCCTGTCCAGAGCTTGGAGGTGCACAGGGACACGGGCAATTTGCGCTGACACAGCTGTTTCACCCGTAAATGTAACACTCTATCAATGGCCATGCATCTTAAGTCTGAATTTATATACAAACATGTTCATGCATTCTTTGAGTGGATATAATATAGAACTAAATTTTTATGGTTGGATGAAACACTGGAAATGAGAAGAAAATCACACTGCTGTGGAATAGCTCCACCTGAACAAGGGGGTCCTAGCTCATCCGTCAGATGTGGTTTCTTTGGTCTCTTATGTCCTTTGGAGATCGTGATAGCATTTGTAGGCTTGGTGGTGAAGAACTGAAGATAACTGGTGATGGATAGTGAGAGGAGCCTTATTTTTTATTCTGGCAGCTTGCTATTTTTATAACATGGTAATTGAGTTGAATACAATCAAAGTACAGTACTTGGTCTCCCCTTTTTCCTGGATGTGTGAGCAGATGATAAGATAGTGATGTCAGCATCCTTGAACGTATCTAAGTGGTGTTGGCTGCTGTGTCTGGAAGTGATGGCTGTATTTTCTGTGGCCTGAAGCTTTGAAGGGCTGCTTGGCATCTCCTTTCTTCCAGAGAGCTCTTACCATTCAAACAACGTATTTGGTAAAATACTGGTTAGCTTGAGTTTTGCTTGTCTCCACTCAGTCATTTTTGTGTGAATCCAGTGGGGTTCAGTTTTGTGTTTCTTTGTTTTGTCTTTTTAAATGATTTTTAGCTAATTCTCATGAAAAGCAATGAGTACCTAGAGCTGTGCCACTGATGAAATCCTATCTAAGGAGGTGCATTTCTTTACCAGAGCTATGTCATACCATCCTGTGGACCCTCTCCTGCAAAATTAGAATCAAGTCTCAAATAACACCTTTTTAAATTGTATCCTCTAGTATTGTAGATGTAGGATAGTACTGTATAATACCTCGGAATGTAAAATATCTTGTACTTGCTTTATGATACATAGTAGTGACTGTGTTTTATCAGAGTTGTTTTTAATGACATTATTCTAGAATGTTTTCTTTCCAGATGATGATTGAGAAGCTATTTAAAAAAAAATAATAATGCCAGGTACCACAACAATAACAGAACTTTGCTATTTTCTGGGGTTTTGTTCTTTTTTACCTTTTTTTTTTTTTTTTAATGGAGTGTGCTGAATGTCTCTATAATTTTGTTCAAATGACTGCAGAGCCTAGAAAAACAGTTGCTGTTATTGATACATAACATACTGCTATCAGACTTTTTATATAAATAAATATATAATTTGAATTTTGCAGAACATTAGTTGTTCTGTTAACTTTGGTAAAAAGTATTCCAGTTGTACTTTGTTGGGTTGTTACTGTACAGAAATTAACAGCCATATTGGTCTAGAAACGTTAAACAATTTTTTCCATTTGTGCAGGGGTAATAATGCATTATATCAAGCTTTTCCAACCCATGGCCTAAAGGCCACATGTGGCCCAGGACAGCTTTGAATGTGGCCCAACACAAATTCATAAACTTTCAGTAGGAGAGGAGGGAGGGGGAGCCAAATATATGGTGATGGAAGGAGAATTCACACTGGGTGGTGAACTTATAATGCAACAGATAAGACGATGCACTGTAGAATGGTACACCTGGACCCTATGTAATTCTCAATAACCAATGTCACCCCAGTAAATCTAACAATAAAAATACTTTTTAAAAAATATTTTAAATAAGTAAATAATAAAAAAGTAAAGAATCAACCAACTCCCATTTGTAAAAAATAAATGGATGAAAACTATAAGAAAAAAATTCGTAAACTTCTGAAAACATAGTTTTTGCAACCTTTTTTTTTTTTTTTTTTTTTTTTTTATGTAGCCCAAGACAATTCTTATTCTTCCATTGTGGCCCAGGGAAGCCAAAAGATTGGACACCCCTACACTGTATTAAATATGTAATGTCTTACCTACATGGGTTTGATTACAGAAACTAATAAAGTATTCTCTAAAGAAAAGAAGAAATACAAAATTACCAGTATGCAAGAAACCCCCCCATTGTATCTTCTCGTAGATACTGAGCCCATTAAAAGTTAGCATTATCCTGACTTCAGTACCATGGATTCATTTTGTTGTTGTTGTTTTTAGCTTTATCTAATGGATTCATATTATTACTCTTTAAAATTTGCCTTCCTTTATTCGTTCAGTATTTTGTTTTTGAGATTTACCTGTGTTGTTGCTTGCAGCAGTACTTCATTCATTCTCATTGCTTAGTGTTCCGTCATGTGACTACCACCATTTATCTATCCATTTGGGATAGTGTGTGGGTTGGTTTCCAGTTTGGGGCTGCTGTGAAATTCTTGTGTCTTTGGTGCACAAGTTTAAACATTTCTGATGGGTGTGAACCTAGCAGCAGAATTGCAAGGTTAGGATTGTGTGCGTGCTCAGCTTTAGTGAGTAAAAATGCTAGGCATGATTCCCATGTTTCATTCAGTTTGTACCAATTTACATTCCTTCTGCAGTGTAGTAAAATTCTAGTTGCTCCACATTCTCACCAACCCTTTGTCTTTTCACTTTCAGCCATTCTACTAGAGGGTAATGGTATCTCACTAGTGTTTTAATTAGCATCTTCTTGATTATTTGAAGTTGAGCACTTTTCATATTTATTGACCACTACTCTGTCTTTTTGTTTGAGTATGTGTGATAGGCTTGTTTGAGTCTTTTGTCCATTTTTCTTTTGGGTTTTCTCTTTTTCTTTCTTCTTTGTAGGAATTCTTTTATATTCTGATTATGAGAATTTTTTTGTTGTTTTTGCATTGAAAATACCTTTTTCCACTTGTAGCTTGATTTCACTTTAACCGGGGCCATGTGATGAACAGAGGTTTATACCAACATTAAATAAAAAAAAATCATTACAGTAGATGACATTGCCATTAATCCCCCTCAGAATACTCCTCCTTGCTTCAAACACACTTACTCCCATCGATATTGCCACTTTCTGAAGCAGTTCTGAAAGTCCTCTTTCGTGAGTGTCTTTAGTTGCGGTGTCATGACTGCGTCGATGTCCTGAATCAATTCAGATCACACATCACTTCTGTTATGGTAATTTCTCTCAAATAAAAACATTACAGTGTGTCCTCATCATCCACCTTATTCACTGGGTCAGGCACTGTGCGACTTCTGCTCTTTCCCAAAGTCAAAATGACCATGAAAGGTAAACGTTTTGAATTGATTCAGGACATGAAGGCAGCCATGACAGTGCACACATAAGTGTGTTCAAAGCAAGAGGGAGTATTTGGAGGGAGATTAATGGCAATGTGTCTTTTACTATATTAAATTTTTAAAAATTTGAACATTTACTGTATTTTTCTTATCATACCTAATACATCTCTTTTCTAGAACCACAACTCTGTTGGTTATGAAAAGACTTGGTGATGGTTCTAGCTAGGGAGAGATAATGAAGGTTGGAAATGATCTGTGGCAAAGTGGATTCAAAGTGGAGAAGGTAGGCGAGGAGAAACTGAGGGGCTGTAACTGAAGGTGGCAAGTGAGGGAGAGAGAAGATTCAAGATGAGGCTCTTGTGTGCACTGTGGACACCTGGGTGACTAATGAGACCTTTAACAGAATTTGGAAGCTCAGGAGGGTGAAGGACTATGGGAGAATATTGTTAGTGTGACTTTTATGGGGGATGAAGTGCTGAAGGAGTTAGTCATCTGTCAGGAGTTCGTAACATGGGTCTGATACTTGTTCAATAGAGAAGATGGTTGGAGAGAAAATTGGCAATTATCTGCATCTAAGCCAGAGATGTAAAAGTTCAAGAAGAATTTGCTTAAGTTAATGAATTATAATTGCCCTTGGTTATAAGAGAACTTAGAAAGGTTTGGGGTTGTGAGGTTGGACTTCCCGGAAGGCAACCATGTCATATCACAAATTATTCCCTGATAACCTTTGTGACAGATGTATTGGATAAATAATTCACCTAATCTAGAATGGTCACTGCTGGGTAGTATGGTCACAGTTGTATGATAAGCTCAGACAAATGCTGCCAACTATTAAGAAATGAAATCCCATGTTCTGTGATGTTTTTCCCAATACTCTTTATACAGGGTCCGGCAGAAGTAATGCCCTTCAGTAGTTAGTTACTGTAGTTATGATATTGTTATGTTACAGAGTTACATGCTTATGATTTTGGTATATATTACCAGCTCATAAGAAAGGGGATGTTATTTATGCTGGACCCTGCACATGGTTCAACATACAATTTGGCTTTTATTTTAGTTCACTGTTGTTAAGACTTTCCTGGCATACTTATTTTATGGTCTCTTTTGACTTCTACATTTCATATTTTATGCAGACAGAACTAATCCTGTCCTATCTGTCAGAATTTGGAAGGGCTCATACATTCATCCTTATCTCTCTGTATCCTATTGTAATTTTTATCTGATCCCTTACATTTACAAATTTTTTTGAATACTGAATCTTTTAGGGTGGTATTACTCTTTTAAAAGGCATTCATTTCAAATATTTTAACCAAGGCCTTTTCTTATTTTTTCCCCATGAGTTTGTGTTTGTCAAGATGCATACTACTGAAGTGCATGTGTTAAGCACGTTTATTTTTTTTCCCTGTCTTAATTAGATGTGTGTAGTAACATTAATTCTAAACTTTCAAACTATTGAAAGTTTTCAAATTCTTAATCCTGCCTTCCTGGAAAACCCTAACCTTCTGAGCCTCCTGGTTGAGGAAGTGGTTGTCCTCTGGTCCTTCTGAAATAAAGTAACATGAAGCGTCCAGCAGCACCAAGTGCATGTGAAACTTGGAGTAGCATAGTGGAGTGTAGTGGTTAAGAGAACTTACCCTGTGGCTTTTACTCTGCCTCTTAATAGCCTTGCCATCACAGGCAGGTTTTTTGTCAGTACTTCCTTTTCCTCATTTCTAAAATGGTACAGAGAATACCCATCTCACATATTCACACTAAATGAGTCTAAGTTATTAAACACTTGAAATAGTGCCCGATGAATTGTAAGTACTATGAGAGTATTAAATGAATGATAAAAAATAGATCTGGTTTTCTTTTTATATAGAATTTTGAACTTTAAATTTTGGTCAGAAACTGTTCTAGTAAAATTTATGTGTAAACCATTTCATCAGTCTCTTAAAATATTTTGAGTATCATAGCTATTTTCTTCATGTAGTGTAAAATTACACTTAAGACAGGCTATTGGTCAAACTGCAAATTGTCAAGGGTCTGCTGTGGTTGTTTCTTGCTGTTGGTCTTTGATTTGTCATTAGTGTGCCAGTTTTTGACTGATGAGTCTGGTTACTGATAACTTCTTGGAGTCAAGTGCAGCCCTGAATACTCAGTGTGGATAAAGCATTTCGTTTCTACAGCGTGAAGAATCTGATATGTCACTTCTCTTCATTTCAGTCAGTAAACTTGTCAATTAGCAGCATTTGAGAAGTGATTTTTGATTAGTGCAATCAGTAAACATGGAATCTTTTCTGTGATTGCCATGCTGATTAGGTAAATTGTCACTTGAGGGTTATTGGTGAAGCCTTGGATTTTGTGGCCTTAGAGCTCTTGAAAAGGGGTAAGTTTTGAAAGGCCAAAGGAAAAATTAGATCATTTTTCCTTTCTTGCTCATACCTTTATGAAGTGCAATTCACTATCAGAATTCTCTTTTCTCCCTCTCAAACGTATCTTCTTTCAGAACCATACAGATGAATGATAATAAGTTTGTTTTACCTTCTACTTCATTACTTATGAGCCAGGAAATATTTTTGCTGTATGAATATTTCAGGAGTGTATATGTTTTGCTTAGAGCCACATGAAGAGATTTATTTAAAGATAGCCTTGAAGTTTGTCTTTGATTTTTTTATTTTTCTTTTTTGGATTGAAAGTAAGAGATGTTTTAATAATTGTTTGGCACAATTTTTAAATCTTGCAGAATTTGATTAGATTTTTACAAAACTATAGTTTTTGCATGTGCTGAGTGTTTATGTGAAAAAAAAATTGTTCTGAAGGTGAGAAATAGTAAAAGCAAAATAGAGTGGGAAGTACTTGTATACTAGAAGTGATGGAATAGGAACTTCTGTCATTTTATAGGCACTTATAGGTGTATGGGTAGACTGTTGAAGGGCTCCCCCTCTCCAAAACAATGCATTTATACTTGGTTAACCTTACATTTCAATTCTACTTAGAAATATTGGTGTGCTTAATCTAACATGTAGTGTATTTGAAGCTAATGAATATGTATTCCTGATGATGTTGATGTTCCCTGTACTTGTATTGTTCCTAGGATAAAATATACAAGCTTTATTATTTTTTTTGCATTTATTTTTTAAAAACATTAAGACAAGCACTTCTGAAGGCTTTTCTTAATGCAGATGTGTCTTTTTTATTATGTTCATTCATTTTAAATTAAGTAGGGATCCTGTGTGGAAGTCTCTGTAAGTACCATGGAGAGTATGTATTCTTTGATAGTACCATATATAAAGAGACATCATGGAACCAAAATGATGGAATTAAGTTTTAATGGTAAAAGGGGGCTGTTTCCAGGGTGACCACAGGGATTCTGGGACATGTGAAGTACAGAGCTAGATAGCAGTCTGAATGAAATTTACTGTATTTCTTTTGACTTTTGTTATATTAACTAATTTTATATATTTAAGACACTGAAACAAAATAGTTCTGGAAACATTTAACCAGTTTTCACTAACATATTTTTTGTGCATTATCTGAATAGATCAATGGACTTAAAGTTTAACAAAGTAATGATCAGAAAAAGTAACCCAAATATTGATTTTATTTTTCAATACATTACTTTCTCATAAATGGTAACTCATAGAAAAATCATATAATGTGTGATGTCATAGAAATCACACAGATGAAATGATGACTGTCTTCTAAGAATTTCTGGTTTTATCTCCTCTAATTATGATTTTCTGATAGTTGACAGTATGTAGTAGGGCTTCAGAAGTTATTCTGGGCCTATACCAGTGATCCCTCCTGCCCTGTTTTCTGTGAATTCTGTGGTGATTAGCTTCCTGAGTTTCCATTCAGGTTTTGAAAATCTAATGACTGCCATGAAATCTCCTCAGCATTGTTCCTTGGTTTGACTGCTACTAGTTTGGTTTTTAAGAGATAAAAAGGGGACTTAATTCAAATTAACTAGAGATGCTACCTCTTTTTTAGTTTAAAATGGGATTCTTCTTAGAAATAACTGTTGAAGGCTTCCCTGTTCCTTTCCAGGAGAGGCATCTCATGGGTTTGACTGCCATGGACCGAGGAGCGAGGGGCTGTGGTAGCTACAGACGCTGCTCACCTCATGGCTGCTTGTCCATTTAGGAGACTTGCTTCAGTCTGGCATTGTCAGGGGTATTTGGGTGGGAGGAAGCCAGGGGCAGAAGTAGCCAGTTGTTTCCTCTGGAACCACTGGGAGCAGCCACATACTTACTTGTTTCACATTCTCCTTTGCGGGGACTTTTTAAAGGACAATTCCACTTTTCCCTCCTCTATCTGTCTTTTTTTTCTTTTTAAACCTAGATCACTTGTTTCTTAAAAATTTATTTATTTATTTATTGGTTTCTAACCAGAGATAAGCTTTTATTTCTACTTTCCTTTAGGAAAGTAATTTTGAAAAGCATGTTTCTAGTTTGTGTTTCCATTAAAATGTGAGCTTGAATACATTATGGTAAGCCTTGTTGTCCTTGGGTCTCAGGAGTCTGCAGGTTACTGTCCTCACACAGTGAACTCATTAGACAACTCCTGGAACCAGCTGTTTTAATTAGGTCACACACAGACCCTGCCAAAGGGTGGCCGAGGTGACTACAAGACTGGAGGCCGGAGCTGCAGTTGATTGGTACCAACCTACTGAGTTACAAATGCCCCGGCTGACTGGTGGTGTAGGGTGTTCCTTTAATCTCACTTACATAGAGGAGCAGCAGCCATTTAATTGTTTGTTACATGTAGTTAGATGTTACTAGTTCAGCTTTGTGTTACGGAAAGAGGGTTGACTATCAGAAAACAATAGAAAAGTGAGTAGTCTCTTTATTAACACATCTTCCTGGTGTGTGTGGGAGAGATTGTGTGCTCTTTGCTTTTTGTTATGATAGCTAGGTAAGTCAGGATTCCTTCCCTTACACAGCTAGGGAGAAAATGTCAGAATTTCTGTTTATTAAAGTTACCATGCATTCAGTTTATGTTTGTGGAAAAAAAACCTAAATCCCTTCCTTTTGTGCAGCATTTAAAATATAAATGTAAAAAGTATATATTCTCTCTCTCTCTCTCCCCCCTCTCCCTCCCCCCTACACACACACACACACACACACACACACACACACACACAGCTGAGAGAGGAATATGTGATTTTTATGACCAAAGTTACTAAAACTGTTTGGTTACCAAAGGAAAAATAAGGAACAAATTTACTGACCCTGTTGGTTTTGTATCCTTTCTACGTTTCCCGTGTGTGTAATTATCCTACTTTATTTAGCTTATATTTTGTCTCAATTTTTTCAAGAATTTTAAATTATAAAATATGTGGGTAGCTGACAGTAATTACCTTTTTAAATCTCCTGTTTAACTCTTCCCCGTTTATTTTCCAGATATGAGGCCCCAGGATTCTTGGCGAGGCCCTCCTCCCCTTTTCCAGCAGCAAAGATTTGACAGGTAATGATAAAGCAAAAATCAATATTAAATATTTTTCCACATCAACATTTGAGGTTTGGGCTTTCTCGGTTTGAAATACACTTACTCCCCTCTCAACAGTTTCTTTTGTGCCTGTCTTTTAGGAAAATAGATGGTTAACACGTTGAAGTAAAGGGCTCATGCTTATATACTTTTCTGCTTTTCTTGGTTCTTGGCCTTTATTTTATTGAAGCTTTTGCGGTGCCCTGAAAAATGCAACACAGAGAGCTTAAAATTGTATTAGGTTTTGGTAAGGCTAAACAAATTTCTTTTTAGAAGGGTTGTATAGCTTAATGAGGCATAACTAATGATGTTCCACTTTTATCATTTCTGTGCAGGCAACACAGTATTAGTACAGACCAACCATTGATTCTTGCTACAAACCTCTTGAAGTCCTAATCAGCTTCTTTGGTACAACTTTTTCAGGACTGACAAGCCTATTGTAGGGCAGTGTCACTGTAGGTCAGTAGTTATTAGTTGCCACTGAAAACAGTTTCTTTAACTGCTTAAGACTGAACTGAATTAAATGCAGAAGGGACTCAGAAGAGGATTATGGGATCTGCAGTCTAATAAGTACCGTGGACTAGGAAGAATGTGACATGGTTTAATAACAAGGGATGTTTGACATGTGTTATTTCATTGATAAGTTGTATGCTTCTAAGTTAGGTGGTCTCTATATGACAAGACAGCTGGGCATGTTATGAATAATTATATTAACTTCTGTAGAATAATTTTTTAAAGGATAACTTTAAAATCAGTCGTTTCATCCTGGTTTTGCCAACCTCAGTTAGTGCTAAAATGAATTAAGCTGCATCATAGTAAGGCTTCCTCCTTTGCCTTCCCAGTTCTAATCTGTTTTGTCACCTGTCCACTAGCATTTTAGCAGTCTGATCTGTTAACATATGAAATAAAGTATTGTTATGATCAGCATTGTAAATGCTGCTCCCTTTTTAAGAAATCTCTTTAGAGACTTTTTTTTATTTTCTTCAAAAAGATAAAAGAAATCATGCTATTCAGTTACGTATTGATGGTATCAACTACTTACTGCAATCTTCATTTTAACTTTAAGACAACTGATAATGTCTGTGTTTGTTTTGTTTTCAGTATAAGTGCTCAAAGCACACTGTGTGTACTCCTTCCGCATCATCAGGGTAGCACCATTACCACACAAATTAAATGAGTGAAGGGTAAATTTTTTCTAAGTTAGTTATTGTCACATTAGAGCTGATCGCTTTAACTGTCTTTTTGCATTACTTTTATCAAGTTTGATTTTAAGACTTTGTTACTCCACTTTGTTACTTCCTTTTCCGCCTACATTAATAGTTGCTAACATTTGTTATTGACTTATAAAGTGTCAGCATTGTGCTAACATGCTTTTAGAAGTATGACTTCATTTATTTCTCCTAGCAACCCTTTAAAGTAGTTATTTTTCCAGATGAGGAAACTGAGACACACAAAAGTTCAATAACTTCTGTACCATTCTTTGCTAAGAACCTTTTCACTTGAACAAAACTCATTAGAATACTCAGAACATAATAGTATAGTAAAGCCATAGGCACTTCAAAGGATGTAAAGGATCTATGTGCTTCCATCCTGAGCCACTCTTTCTTTCCCAATAGCTTTCCTTTTCTCTACCCATTAAAAGTTTTCCTAAAATCATCACCATTGTCCTGATGTCCATCGATTTTGTTGTTGTTGTTGTTTTTCTGCCATAGCCAAGTATTGGTATTATCTTGACTAACTTTGTAAACCCAGCCAAGCAGGAACCAGTTTGTGAGACTTTTTTTATCTAGTTTTAGGCAGAAGTATAAAATCATGCCTTAAAACAGAAGTTCAATGTGAGCATAATAGAATTCTGTCTTATGTCTTAAATCATGGCCATTTAAGATATACACCATTTATTCATAAAGAAAACAAATTTTGAATTAAGTCCTCCCAAATTTCTTCAGCAGCCTGTTAGCAAATACAGTACATCACTCATTTCTGTAGTACTTTTCATTCTCACCATTCCGACTGAGCATAGAGGAGAAAATATAAACTTGTAGTCACTTTAACTTTGCTGAGGTGTCACAACTTGTAAGTAGTATAATTCTTACTAGAACAAAGTATTACTGATCCTTAGTTCAGTACTTTTCCATTATACAATTTTGAATGTTCGGTTAAAAATCCTATAGAAAACAAAATTTTGAATGTACCTTTTTTTAAACTACACTGTATTTTTTTAATTATTTGCTACTTTGAGACAGTATTTATAATTTGTATATTTATTTCACTTAACAATACAACGGGAATGCATCCCCACACAAAGACAACCACATGTTAATAGTGTTAGTGTTCTGTGGCCTGGGTTCGATTCCCAGCCAGGGAACTACCCACATTAAAAAAAAAATAGTGTTAATGTTACACAGAGATGTCCGGTGTTTGAATTCTCTGCGTCGCTTGAGTTCTGCCCCATTGTTTGTGTTCTTGCCAATGGAGGCTTCTCTTTTCTGGCCATATTCAAGGTGGCCATGCAATTCTTAACTTAGGAGTGTTAAGCTCAGTAAATCTTTAAAAATTCTGATTTGCCATATGTATAATTTAAAAACATCCAAGGTAGTAGTTACTTCATATTGCCAGCTACTTTCCAAAACAGTCATTTAGTAACTGAAGAATATTGTGCCATCCGTGATGCCAAATGCCTCAGATAAGTTGTCTCAACTGATAGCTACTAATTTTAAAAACATTAAAATATGTTGACCTGTAATGCTTCCATCCCAGATTTAAAATCTATTTTCCAAGGCAAATTTTAATTTGTATTTACAATTAATATAATAAGTATAGCAATAAGATAAACTTGTGGAAAATAAAGCCCTTTCTGCCAGTAAAGGGCAAAATAATAAAAAGTACCTGCCCCTTTTACTTTGTTCTTTCTGTTTGATTTTAATTAAATTATTTTATAAAAATTATCTTTCTGAAACAGTTTAAGTGATCATTTCAAACAAAAAGGAGGAATTTGTACTTTTAAATTGTGGCTTTGTTCCTAACTTATTTTTAGGACATAGAATAATATAAAATTACATTTATAATGTATATTATTCATACTTAGAATTTCCTACAACTCAGTTGAATGAGTTTTATCATTGTAAAATTGAAAAGAAAAATTGATCATGGTTAATACATTGTGTGAGTTGCACTTTTGTCCTGTGCGTTTTGCATTAATGGCCCAGTTTTGATGAACCTCTTTGGTCACAGCACAAACATGAGCCCGCCCTCCTGCAGAGACCATGGGAGACCCTTCCTGTCTATGCACGGAGCTATTATTGTTAAATAGATGAGGCATGCTCGCTAAAATATATTTGTTGATAGTGAACTGGGAAAATAATTAAAATCCTCAATATATGCGTATTCTTTCTGAAATATAGATTTACTTTGTATTATTGATTTACTTACAGCAAATAACATTAGAGCCCTAGTGTTACCATTAACTGTGAAAATCGCATTGCCTTTCTAGAGTTCTTCTGACAGCTGTTCTTCAAGCCATCACACAAAAATAGTCATCTTTGATATTTAAAAAAAAAAAAAAAAAAAGCTCCAAGTGAAGGGAGGAGAGTGGAGGATAGAGAGAATGGATTCAGGCTTGAATAGTTGTGAGAAGAATGCATGACACAATGAGCCCAACTTTGGGCCTTCCCCACTAAGACCTGGGAAGTGAAATTTGTATGCTGATACAGTTACAGCTAATAACATTTAGTCAGTGCTTTAGCAGATTGGAAGTTTTACTGTAATTCCCCCTAACATCTCTAATGGCCCCAAAGCTTCTAATGTTAAAATATACTGGAGAATTTTGTTTCTGTTTATGATTTGTAATGACTGTTCTATAAAATTGAAGTTGAGGAAAATACCTCAAGAAAAAAGTTATGTCTTAAATGGTGACTGCCTTTAGAAGGTATGTATTTGCTATGTTGTTTATGTGGCAGTTTTAAATAACATGATTTCATACATCATACCTGTTGCTTTGTATCTGCAGAGTTAAAATAGGCACTTGAAGACAATTAAAACATTTCTTTTGACTAGTAATCTGGGCTGACAAACCGGGCTGTCATAGCTGTTAAATCTGTGTTCCCATGTAAACTGTACACCAAATGCCAGTCAGCCCGTGCCAATTAGTGCTCGTGTTGCTAGGTCACCATGGTCAATTGAAAGCCGCATCAATAGAACTTGAAAAGGTTTCCTCCCGATCAGACCTTCTGACATATTGAGCAGAATAATGGATGGGAAAAAACAGCCAAGTCCCCTACCCTAGATTCAGAATACTCAGCAGTAAGAATTCATTTGCAACCTGCAATTAACTAGAAAGAATGGACTCCAAGAACGAGTCTGGACATTTTAAAATATAAAGCCTCATTCTCCTGTCTCATACATGTTTACTCTTTGGATAGCATATTAAATGTAGCCAACTTGAAGCCCTTGGGTCCACATCTTTATGTGGCTAAAAAGGAAATTTCACAATTGAAAATTGAACAAAATATTTTCTTAAAGTCAGACCTTTCTAAATCAGTTGTGTTTTCAACACCCTTTTTAATAAAGGTTAATACATCATGAAACAGATTACACTTAGTATGTGGAACACAAAGGCCACTCTGTACTATCTTTCCCATATGACAAATGCGGCAAAATTGGATTGTCCTAAAATTGAGATGATACTTGCCTGTGTTTTAGGCTTTTGGCTGTGCAACATGCCTGACTTCTAATGCACACATGATGCTTTTTCCACAGAGGTGTTGGCGCTGAACCTCTGCTGCCATGGAATCGGATGCTCCAAACCCAAAATGCAGCCTTCCAGCCAAACCAGTACCAGATGCTAGCCGGACCTGGCGGGTATCCACCCAGACGTGATGATCGTGGAGGGAGACAGGTGATACATTGTGGGCTGTGGGACAAAAGTGTACTGCTCACTTTGTACTTCACAATGCCTTTCAGCACTCCATACTTTTAAAAAATATTACTGGATAAGATATTGATAAGTAGCTCAGCTGAACATTAGTCCCTCATTAAAAAATATACTTAGTTAGGATGATGTGTGCCTCACTGAATAGGTTATACTTTGAAGATGCCAAAGCATTTCTAGACCAAAAACCCTTTTAATAATACCAGTTAGTGATATTTAGCACAAATGTGGTCAGTCACCGAAACATATTGATTGTATCCTCACGTTTTGTTTTAAATACACACTAGATCTCTCATAATAGATGGTGATTTTCTAGAAGCTGAAAGCAAGAATCTGCCTTTTCAGTTATCTTTAGTCATCTTGGACATCTATCTTGATTCATCTGATATCTTTCCTCATGGAAAGAAATCTCTCCTTCATAAAAATTTTTTTCACGTATTTTTCTACCAAATTTAAACAGCTATACGTTAAATGAGTACAATACAATAGACTCTCAGTTAACCAGTACCCATGCCGATTGGTAGATGGCAGATAAATGTAAGTAGACTCTTTGTTAACCGGAACTCAACAAAATTTTTTTGTCGGTTGCTTGAGAGTGCCAGTTGCTTGAGTTCCAGTTAATGGAGAGTCTACTGTAATTCCTAGACAGATTTAGTAGAAGTAAGCTTCATTTCCTTCTGATAGTATACAGTTTTAGCAGTTTTTAAGACTGAAGTCTTTGCTTCATTCTATTTGTCCCCCAGCCATTTGACACCCTGTCCATGCTCTTTAATCAAATCCTTGACAGAATTGGATCAGAATACTGTGATTCAGAGTGTGTGGTGTTTGTGGAGTTTGGCACCTGCTGTGATGTGAAGTGGTCTTAAATTGCTTACCTGGTGTTGCCTGCAGGCTTTTTGCAGTGCTTCGAATATTAATTTTGTAACTCAGGTTCTTGCTACGTGTCCCTCTTTATTCTGATAGCTAAGAGAAATCTTTTTTTACACCTTTGTCCAAGTCTCTGTTCACTTTACAAGAAAATAATCATCTTAATTATCTTCTGAATTTTGTTACAGTTCATTAGCATCAGTTTGTACAATTTTACTTTGAATGCTATCAGTCCAAGACCTCTAAATATCATAGCGTAGATTAAGACTGTTTATACTACTAAAGCAGATGATACTAGGCAATCTGAATAATGAGTATTATTGAAATAAAGGCATACTTATACCTAGAAGACATCTTGGAAACTGTTTAGCTCAGTCACCTCATTTTCACAGTCAGGAACTAAAACCCTAAACACTTGCAATTTGACAGCAGACCTGGGCACTTCTGTATTTCTGACCCCAGTTCACCATCTTTTCTGCCTCTTTCAAAGGAGATCTCCCCTTTAAAGGAGCTTTCTGATATTACAGGAGGTGAAATTCTTACTCACTTAGGAGATAAAAACCAGTTGGTAAATTTACAATTCTTTTAGGAGCCTTTGGAAATGCATTTCTTTTTCTCATTCTCTCTTCTACTGATTTTTATTAAATCACAATTTTTGAAGCACTATTAAATTGTAGCAGTTCATTGTTAAAAACAACATAATTATGACTTCACAATATTTTTAGTGAAGTTTATATGACTAAACAGTTGTCCTTGAAGAGTCTACACATATTCATATTATAGTTTAAATTGTTGAAGTGCTCTGAGTGACAACATGGGGCAGGGTCCATTTCAGATTTCCGGAAGCCTAAAAAGGGAATTGTGATGGAAGAAGTATGACATTTCTCTTATGTTGTACAGAAATATTATTTGCAAGGATATTAGGATATATTATGCATGTCACCAGTAATTGATTATGTAATAACCTGTGTTACATAATGCTCTACTTAATGCTCTACTGTTTATACAAAAAAGAATCCCTAAAATAGTTAATTAGGCCTTTACTGAATTATCAAGCTCTTGCTTTGGTTAAGCAGACTGACCTTCCTAGTGTAATGTGTCTAAAGATGATGTGGGCATCTTATTACATATGGCTTGAATTACTGCTGGGGGTGATAGAGATTATTGAGAACCACAAGTGTTTTACACAAAACACTTAACTTTCGTTCATTTGTATGCATTTTAAGGAATTTCTTAATTGCTTGGTAAGGCTTATTTGTTTAGTTGTCAATAATAGCATTTGTGCTGATACTCCACTTTGCAGCAAGCTTTGTATCAAACTGCGGACCAAAAGCACCTGTGTATTTATGGAGATGTTACATGTGATACATCCTTAAGGCATATTTACCTTCTTTATGCTTTATTTTTCCATAGAGATGTGAAATTCATTTCTTTGCAGCGGTGTTAATCCAGAAAATAAACTCTTTTCTTTCATTTATTTTCAGGGATATCCCAGAGAGGGAAGGAAATACCCTTTGCCACCGCCCTCAGGAAGATACAGTTGGAATTAGGCTTTTGTAAAGCTTTCCCAGATCCTTTTCGTCATTCTACAGTTTTATGCTATTTGTGGAAAGATTTCTTTCTCAAGTAGTAGTTTTTAAGAAAACTACAGTACTTTGTGTATTTCTTTTAACTGTGTATATTTCTACTGATCTGATCTCACTGTTTTATGTTGCTTTCCAAAGATGTGTGTTGCATAATACAGTGGATCTGAATTTATTATTGCTTGTAAAACACTTTGATGGAATAGGAATACTGGTTTTTCATTATGGTTAAAAATCAAACCAGCTGTGAATTTCAAACCACAGTGTATTCTAGATCATCTGAGATCCATGCTGATTTTTAATGTGCAAGAATTAGGTATGAACTCTTGAACTGAAACCCTCAGCCAACTAGAGTTACTATTATTCAGTATTTCTTTGGAAACATTTCATTAATGTACTTGTCTTATGGAAATTTCTGGACTTTAGTAAAAAAAACCTTAAAACTCTGGTCTCTTGTGTTCTTATTCTTTTACAGTATTTCAGTTTTGAACATCTTGGCCAACCAAGCACATTGGTTTTTTAAATTAGTTTTTCAGAAAACAATTCATTTCTACAATTAGATGTCAAAAGAAAATCAGTGAAGAAGTAAATGTTAAAAGGATATGCTAAGCAAGACAACCCAACCTATCCATGTATCTGTTAGCTACTGATTTGGCTAACAGTAAATCTTTGTGAGAATAAATTATTTACATTTTACAAATATGTAGACTCCTCCAGTTTTAAGGACTTTTTAAAAAAGTTGAAGAGTTCGGTTTATAGCTAAATGGTCTATGCTCCTTAGCATATTTTTTGCATTATGTCATAATAGATTCCAATTTGTACTCTTTTTTTTTTTTTTTTTTTTTTTTTTTTTTTTTTTTTTTTTTTTTTTTTTTTTTTTTTTTTTTTTTTTTTTTTTTTTTTTTTTTTTTTTTTTTTTTTTTTTTTTTTTTTTTTTTTTTTTTTTTTTTTTTGCTACTAAGCACACTATAATTCCTTAAGTTTATGCTTGGAGTTCACATACAGCACTTCCATAATGCATTTTCATTTGTTTGCCACAACAAATGTAGCCACACATATAAAGACTCTTGCTGCTTTGTTTCCTTTCCATTCTAGCCTAAGACTATAAAATAAGATTTCTCTTTGACCTTCCTACTTAGGACATTTTTGCTTTATATTCAGCTAATGCACATTTGTTAATCATAGTCTATTTGGGGAAAATATCCCACCTTAAACCTTAAACAGGAAGGTATTTTGAAGCTATTGAGTTCATTGCTGGTGATGGATTAACAGAGCAGGGTCCTTTATTGTTAAGACAGAGTCTCTCCACAGGGAATTAACAACACATCCATTATATATTACCTTCACAATACATTAAAATGATAATGCCTTCTGTTAAATTTCTCTATCTTCCAGTACTAAAAATGTATATGGCCATCTAAATCAAGTACTGCAAATTGATGCTATCGTGAGCGTGTCTGCAAAATAATTCCATTTTGACTTGGCTTTTTTCACAATTACATGTAACTTTCAAATCAAATTAAATTTGAAAATTAATGTTTAAAGTGTTTTGAAGTCGCCTAAGCAAAAAGCCTGATCAAAAAATTAAGAGGACTGGATTCCCTCTTAACAGGTTGTGTGCCTTCAAGGACATCTGCCTGCTAGCTGAACCTTACTTACCAGCCGCCTCCATTCCTTCCCTTGCCTCCTGTGCTTGCTCTGTAATACCGCCCTCTTTTCCCAACATGTCCCCTTGTTTGAATGTTCCAGCAATGTCCTGTTACTTCAACTTTAAATGGAATGTTGGAAGCCACAAATATCCCCTTCATATTCGGATGTAAATAAAGTTAACGGGCCCATTTAAAACAACTATTCCATTATGTTGTCTTTAGAGGGCAAAGTTGTTCAAGGTTTCCTATTAAAGATTCTTAAAAAGCTTAGAACCTGGAAATGGCAGAACTTGACTGTGGCGGAAGGACCCTTAATGAGCAGTTGTCTTTCCTTTAAAGATCAAATGAAGTAATGCACGTTAAAGTGCAAAGCCATCTACAAAATGACTATTAGATTGCCATATATCCTTGGGCAAGCTGAGTGTTAATGACGGGTAGGCTAACTTTCGTGCGCTGATGGGGGGCGTCGCGGGCAGGCCGGGGTGGGGTTGGGGTGCTAAGCGCGCGTTTTCCGTGGGGCGCGTAGGAGGTCGTGCGCCCCTAGACCTAGTAGGGCCGGCGGGGGGCGGGGGGGCGCGGCCACTTCGCAGCTGGTCTGGATGGTGACGGCGCCCGAGATCCTCAGGCCTGGTGTGGTGGGGACTGACGTGCTGCTCTTCAGAGACTAGGTCCCGGGTCCATGGGCCCAGTCTCCCTCCCGGGGGATCCGGGAAGTCCCAGGCCCTCGGTGCGTGTAGGGTGTCCGCTGCGGCGGGAGTCCCACTCCTCGCGCGTTTGCTGCCCGGCATGTCTGACGCCCCGCGAGTCCCTCCGCAGCCTCACCGCTTGACCGCCCCGGAGCCCCGCGAGCTGCCGGCGTCGAGCAGGGCGGGCACGGAGAAAGCTCAGACCTCGGCCCCTTGGCGTGGTCGTGTGCAAGCCGGCACAGTGCAACTCTCATTCCTGGGGCCCTCGGATGCGGTGCTGCAGCTTCTCATCACGCCCAGTTTCATTCATCATCTCAACACCCTGCACGAACGCGTGGAACCTGTAAGGAAATAGCGAAAATGTTCTACCTTCCGAGGCTGCTGTTTTAAGTTCTGAGTCTGAACGTAAACGAACTTAGTATGTTTAAAGATCTAAAATGTAGACGTTCTCTGGGGAGTCCACTCCCAGCCGTCAGAGTGGCTCCCTGGCTCCATCGCGTTTGCTGGACCACTCTTTCTGCCCACCCTTAGGGGGGTCCTGCCAGACTCTTCCTGGCAATTGACAGCTCTACTAATTCTAACCAGAAAAAACGTCAACAAACTAATAAAATAACAAGAGTCCCGTTCTTCCCTCCACTCACGTCAAGTTGAACGCTTGTGCTGCTTGTTTGTATTTACGGAATGAGGGCCAAGAGAGAACATTGGTTTGCATGTGTGAAATGGGGATGATAACTATTTACTATTGCAAAATAGTTTGCACAACTTAGAGATAGGCAAATTCGTGGTTAAACTCATTAGAAATCAATCACTGAAATGAGGTTAAATGGAATTTAAAATAAAACTGAAATTAAAAGCATTTCATTTCATTGTAGGTCAACTTTCCAAAGAAAAAACAAATGAAACCCAAAAAACCCTCTCCCAGAAGCTTCCAGTACCTCCTGACTTAAAAATAATAAAAGTGATCATGAAATCACACATTTATCTCAATACTTACTGGAGGGAACAACCCACTGACCAGATGTGGATGCAGCCCCCCATCTATGTATAATCTTTGAATCTTCTTCAGGTGCTCATCAATTCTCGATAGCAGTGAAAGTTTATCTTTTAATAAAATATATTCTAGTTCTCTTATTGGTTTTGGGAATGGCAAGTAGCAGTAATTTTAAAAACTGAACTGAAATAATTAACGTACAGGGTTTTATCCACATGTTCGTGTTATGTTAAACAGTTGGGCAGTATCATTCATTCATGCTTTGAACTACATCTGAAATTTATATTGCCACCATATAATTCATTGTTTTAATACACAGATTCGTATCAAAAAATGCTTATTGGTGGGTGGGTCTGTGTGTGATTATGGGTCACAAATTTATTCTAAAAGTCTAAATTTTCATCAGTATTCAGTACAGCTAACAAAGCAAGTCTTTTGAAGATGCTTGCATTTAGTAAACAGGATTGAGTCTCTGATTTGCTTTAAACTGAAAGTAAACAGTTGCCGGTAGAATGGAGTTTGAACACATCTGTTGATAAAAATCTGATTTGACTACTTGTTCTGACCGTTAGGTTTTAGTTCTAAGCACAGCCTTAAATACAAGACAACTGGGTTACACCCCCACCCTTTCTGTGTCCTTGGACACTACACACACACACACACACACTTTACAACCCAACACAGATTACAGAAAAGTACCTGCAATCCGTCGTTCCTCTCTGCAATTTTGATTCCGGATTTTGGTTTCTGTGTCTCAATTGGAAAAGATAAATTAGATTGTTGCAAAACCCCAAAAGATTTAGGAAAATCTCACATCTACAGTTAACATTTCTGAAAACGAGTTTGGTTGTGGCCTCTGCTAAACTTTGAGGGGGCTTTGTTTCTCTCGGACCCTGTGCTAGCCCTCCCTCTTGGTTATGAAGACACTTACCCTCCTCTTCAGTTAATGAGTTTCACCTAGTCTAGCTATTTGTGCTTGTCCAAAAGATCTACAAAACACTAACTGCAAAAGAAGAACAAAGTTCTTGTTTTGTATTAATCAGAATGTGAACTTCTATAGTAAAAACTTTTTTTATTTTCATGTTTCAAGAATCAAACCTTATCCTAATTTCAGGATGTACACACTGAAACTCGGGAATTTCAGGGTTTAGAATGTTAAGCTCTCTGCAGCAATTACTTTGGGCTTGGGTCCTTTACAACTTAAAAGAATGCTGAAAGGAAAAAAGATATGCCTGTACCAAATATACTTTCAGAAAATAATGAATAAAGAAGGCTGTTTCTTATTAATGATCTTTTTGATAGAGTTACTTAGTCTAAGGAATTGCTTGTTCTGGAAATAAATTATAAAGGAGAAAAACTGTACATAAAGGTTTATTTTCTTTAAATATGTTACTTAGAGCCCTCAGTTGGGATATTAAAAATACACACACACACACACACACACACCCCAAGCCATGTGGACTTTTGGAATGTTTTCTAGAAGTAAAATTTTAGAATTCTGGTACTACTAAGGGGGAATCAAATCAATATAAATAAGCATTTGAAATCAGCACATCAGTAATAGTTATGCTTGCTTGGTCAACATTTTGAAAGTCAATCCATTAATATGCAAAAATCCAAATTGGGAGAATTTTCTGTGGGTGTATTGCACTACTTTATTCTAATTTTTCAGCTCAAATTATTTTTCATGTAAAATGTTTTAAAAATTAATTATCATTTTCCAAAAATGTATTCACAACCCCTTAATAAAGGCTGATTCCCTTGCTTTTTCAATGTTTTTTTTTTCTCTGTGAAAGAGTTTGGAGTTTATTATTATTTGCTATATAAAATACAGTTTAGAGAAAGTTTAATTTCTGAAACACCTTCCTAAGGATTCACTTTTCACATTCAGAAAAACATCCCAAAAAATGAAGTGAAGTGAAACGTTTCAGCCTCAAACTGTAATTCTAAAACTGCAAAAGTAGAGGAGGTTTAGGGTCTCTGATAACTTCTGATCATTTATATTAATCACACTTTAACCATGTTATGTCTTTAATTTTCATTAATTTTATAAGTTCTCATTCTTTAGCTTCCTTTCGGTATTTTTACTCCAACACCAGTTAATTAAATCACGAGTAAACTGAGCTGTATTGTCGCAACAAACCAAAACAAAACCTATACAACTTAGTGAAAAAGGAATGACCACTTGACTTTCACAAAAATGTGTTAAGGTTTTTTAAGTTATATTTAAATATCCATTTGAAACATAGGAAATATAAATTGGCATATTAAAGAGTAAATACATTATTTGTACAATAAAACACCAACACAAATCGGTGTGTGACCCCTATTAAGTTCTAAATATGATGGAAAAATTAAATATTTGTTATTTATTCTTTACATCCTGATTACAATTCAGTAAATCACCGCATTCTTTCTTCTTGAAATGTTTTGAAATATAGATTGATGTCAACTTTAGCAATTTTGCCTGCTTGTTCTAGTAGATCCTCAAGGTATTCAAAATCAGGCAAGCAAATACCTTAGAAAGAATAACTAACATGTCTACAGAAGGATGAGGCGTATTTATTTTGTCAGTTGATTTGGGAGCCCAGATTCCATATAAAATGTAGTTTACAACCCTTCTCTCTTATGATGAGCTGCATAGTGGGATGAGGGAGTGGAATCCTCTTTTAGGGCAATGTACACATACTCATTTGCCAAATAATGATCCAAACATTTTAAAATCAGCATTAAATTTAAAAAGCTATATCAATCCATATAAGTAGTATTTTGATTTTTTTTTATTCCATTTCTCTATTACCTAAATGGCAATAATTCCTCTGCAATAATGTTGCTATGTGCATGATCCACCTTCGGCTACAATTCAATTTACTCTCAATCAAACATTAATGAAATTGCACTTAAGGGGGGGCTCTTCGCAAATTAATCTCCCAAGGTAGGTTCCACTTTCACAAGGACGCGATGTTAAAGCTGCGTTCCCTTTTAGAACTACGAACACCAACAAAGTTTCCAACGTCTAAGACTCGGAGAGCTTTGGCTAGGACCTTGGTGAATGTGGACTTAGCCAGCTGCTCGCTTAATGTGGAACTTCTGGGAGGAAATCGCCACCTTCCAGCCTCCGGGCATGATGTCACAGGGTTTGGTCCTGGGGCTGTTGCTGTCTCCCCAGCAAGGTGGTTCAGAGCCTGCCCCTCTCCAAGACCCGTTCGTTCGTTGCGATGGCCGTGTACGCAGCAGTCAGCTTGGGTCCGTTTCTCCTACCCGTTCTCGCCGAGTCTGGCAAACCAGTCGGGCCGCAGGCAGGAGGACCCCGCCCTGGGGCACCCGCGCTGTCACCACGTCCTGCCATAGAGCAGGTTGACGCCGAGCACGCCGCCGCCGTAGTCCCCCGAGGCTGCGTCCAGGGCCGCCAGGCTGCCCCCCGGGCCGTGCAGCGCGGGCGGGCTGGGCGACAGCTCCTCGAGCTCGGGCGCGGGCGTCGGGGCCGGCGGCTGCGGACCGCCCTGGCCGGGCGTCGGCGTGCCGGCGCCGTTCTGGCACGGCTTGCCGTCCTTGACCAGCACGGGCACGGCCACGCGGCGAGGGGACGGCGGCGGCTGCGCGGCGAGGCCGCCCTCCTGCTGCAGCTGCTGCGCCGCCTTGTCCTTGGCCTGCCGCTTCATCTTGTAGCGGTGGTTCTGGAACCAGATCTTGACCTGCGTCGGCGTCAGGTGGATCATGCTGGCCAGGTGCTCGCGCTCGGGCGCCGACAGGTACTTCTGCTGCTTGAAGCGCCGCTCCAGCTCGTAGACCTGCGCCTGCGAGAAGAGCACGCGGCGCTTTCTCCGTGGCGCCGCCGCCGCCGCCGCGTGCAAGGGCGCCAGCGACTTGGCGGCGTCGGCGATGCCCGTCAGCGACCCCATGCCGGCTACATTCACGCCCGCGGGCGGCCCCATGAACCTGGAAACTGGGAAGGGGCCCCAAGGGGAAAGTCTTGTGAGCGCCAAGCCTGGAGGGAGCCCGGTCACCCCGCCGCCGCCTCGCTCGCTTCGCACCACCGCGGCGACTGCGAAGCTGGCGGGACCCCTACTGGGTCCCAACACCCACGGCTAGCCCCCGACCGGGTCCCAGCACCCACGGCTAGCCCCCGGCTGGGGCCCAGGACCCCCCGCGTTCCCAGGGGCCCGGCACCCCCGTGCGCCCCCAGCCGGGTCCCAGGACTCTCCGCCCTCTCCCAGTCGCGTCCCAGGACGCCCCGCGCGCGCCCCGAAGCGGGGCCTCAGCACCCCCGCGCCCCGCGCTGTGGCGGGAAGAGGCCACGCCGTCCGCCTGCCCGCGCTGCCGCGCTCTGGGCCCCGCTCACTTGAGGAGTATCGCGGGTCCGCGTTGGCGCTGTACCAGCCGGTGGCTGCGGCGGTGGCGCCGCCCCGCATGCCGTCCGTGTACGCCGGCAGCTCGCCCATGTTGCCCAGGCTGCCGTTGCAGTAGCTGCCCATGGCGCTGTGCGGAAACTGCGAGACGCCCGGCGGCATGTGGTAGGTGGCGGCCGCCGCCGCCGCCGCCGCCGCCGCTGCCGCCGCCGCCGCCGCCGCGTTGTGCCCCGCCATGGCGTGTGGCGGCTGCATGCCGGCCACGGGCGCCCCCTGCGAGGAGGGGCCGGGGGGCGGCGCGCGGTACGCGGCCGTGGCCCCCAGGGGCGCCCCCAGGCCGGGCGGCGCGCCGTCCATGGCGCCGCCGAACTTTTTGTAGGTCTCTTCGATGGGGCTCAGGATGTCGGACACGGAGAAGGGCGTCGTGTGCTTGGGGCTCAACGACATGGCTCGGCGGACCGCCAGGTAGGGGGGCCCGGGGCGGGCACAGGCGGGACGCGGCGGCCACTCGTCGCCGCCACCTCGACCGCGGCCGCAGCGCCTGTGAGGAGGACTCGGAGACGCGGCGAGCCCCCAGAGCTGTGGATCTGGGGTTTATTTTAGTCCAGCGCCAGGTTTACGACAGACTCGAGGGGCGGAGCAACATCCCAAACGAGCAAACAATGGTCATTGACATCTTTTTCTCGTGTCCCCCCCACCCCCATAACAGAAGCAAAAAAGGTAAAGGGGGCAGTTGGATGTTTCTTGAAAAGATGACCCCCCTCCTCGCTTTCGCCATCCTTCCCCGCCTCTGTCCCCGGCAGTTACCCCAGTCCACAAGCATCAGAAATAGGAACTCCGAGGCCCGCGACTAGGCTTGAAGTGAAGACCTCCGAGCGTCTCCCCACCCAGACTCGCCTGTTTCCTAAAGTGACTTCCAGCAAAGTCTGGTATAATTGTGGAGCGGAGACGTAGTGCTAAGTTGGTCGTGTGGGGGAGGGGTGGGGAGAGGGTTGCAGGGCTCGCTTCGTCCTCTCCAGTTACCAGCCCCTCACTCGCTTGGTCATCTAAAGTGTTAAAAAAAAAAAAAAAAAAAAGGCTCTTGGGTCCCACCATAAGAGTGCATAAAGAGAAGAGGTACAATGACCGTCCTTTGCCATTGTAGGGCGCCTAATTTATGCATCTTTAGACCCTTAAGCATCATTTTGTGGGCAACCAAACAGGCACTTCCAAATTAGCTCAAAGTATCCAAATCCAAAGAAGATAGAAAACACACACACAGAGACACTCACAAATACACAGATGCTGACCTGTAAGTATTCTGGTTTTACTCGGTGGGGATGGAGATTGGTTAAGGGAAAGAGGGTAATTTTTATTTGCTAAAATGTTACTTGTTAAGTTTGCACTTGTAAAATTCTTTACAGCTTTCTTTCCCTTTGCTCCTCTCCCTCTCCCTCTCTCTCATCCATTTATTCTTCTATCACTATCGTGATCAAAAAGAAGAGAAAGAAAGAGAAAAAAAAGGAACCAGAAATACAAATATTCCTAGCTGTTCAAAATGAGCCTTTTTGTTGTTGGAAAAATATGATCCGTTCAAGGAAGAAATATGAAGTGGATGCAGAAATCAGGTGAAAATAGTAGTTTCTCTTGAAAAAATACAAAACCATAGATAAACTGATTTGTAAAAAGTGTTATCATCTATTTGCAAATTTACATGCATTCCAAAGAAAAACGTAGGCATTATGATCTCTCCACCAAATGCTGAACATAATAAAAAAGACAAAAGAAGGGTGCAAAGCATTTGACTAAATTTTTGAAACAGTCTTACAGTTAAATAATGATAAAGGGGAAATGAAGATACAATTTTTGAAGTTTTCTGGAGACAGGGACAGGAGAAGAAAACCAAGCGAAGTGCTTTCTAAAGCAAGATTTTATTGTTTCAAAAGAGGAAGAAGAGGATATGTGCAATTTCACTTTAACTTAACAGTACCTGTCTTGAAGGCAAAACAGTGTTGTTAACCTATTCCTTTTCCTGCTTGGTTTCAGCCCTTCGGTTGGAATGTCCTCCTGATTTTGCTTTTATTGTTTTAATAATTGTTTTGTTCATTTCAGTGTACTTTTGCAAGGAATCTGCCCTTGGGGTGCGGGGTTGGGACTAATATGGTCACTCGCGAATAAAGTATCAACAAGGAAAGTGTGTAGAGTAGTATTTTAAAATACTAAAAGAATGAAACACAAGATTACATGACTTGTTTGCAGACCTGGGTTAGTATTGCTACAATTGTAACATGATTTTACTTTTACAGGTCTTTCCTGAACTTGAAACGGGCTAATTCTTCATTCTCACCTGCCCTGGAACTACCTACTTACTTTTTTATATTAGTGATACACAAAGAAGCATTTACATATATATTTAAGTGGTTGCTGGAATCTTGAAAACTAATTTGGCTTTTAAGTTTTGTGTTTATTCAAACTGTATTGTTTACTTGTGTTTTCTTAAATTAAAAAAAATACTAGAAAAATCTTTCATTTCAAACTTTCCTCAGAGACAACAGGGTAAGTAAAAATAGTTGTTGTAACATCTGTGGATATAAAAGTCACAAACCATTACATTTTATTTTTCAAGTTCAAACATGTTTCAGAAATGAAACTCATTATCATAATCTTCATGTCAATTAGTTATCCAAATTGAAAACATGTTTACAATTAGTTTTTTCCCCAGACTATTTTTATTTACTGTGTTTTCAGGCTATACATTTCATCTGTGTGTGTGTGTGTGTGTGTGTGTGTGTGTGTGTGTATTTTTACAACTTCAGGATAGCAGGTGACATCAAGTCACTGCTTATACTGTTTTTCAACTGTATTTGGTCCTGCTACAGGTGCATTTACATCTAGAAGGCTCCCATCTTTAAATAAAATAGTGCTTTATCATATCTGTAGAGAATCACTCTCTGACTGCTTGGGAACTTGATACCCTAAATACTATTCCTTCACTGGAGGTGAGCAGTTCTAGAAAAAAAAAATCCACAATCTTCAACAATGCTCCTTATCAATTATTTGGATCTCATTCTAGAAATTATATATTTCTATGTTGGAAACAATATTTGGATGTGTGCAGATGAGTCTGAAAATAGATGTAATTTGGATGATGCATATGTACATTTATGTACAGATATAAATTTAAATAATTCAATTGATGTTCCATTAAAGCTATTTATCAAATTCATTTCATCAGATTATTGTCTGCCTAAATTATGTATGGAAATTGATACTTGGGAGATTCTTGAAGACTGTGGACTAAATTGGATTTCACAGGACATGGATTTCTAAGGAATGTTTTCTTTCCTTAAAAGCAATGCTGTCATTCAGAAAAACAAATGCAAACACTACTAAAGGGGGTACAGTGAAAAGATGTCCCTCCAACTCCATTTTCTGTCCTTTCAGTTTCCCTCAGAGGCATCGCTACCTCTTTCTTCTAGGATGGCCTGTGCCTCCGGAAGCATACTACCATTTTACATGCTGGGGGTAGCATGTTCTATGTGGTTTGGTGCCTTGCTTTTTTTCATACTTTAGGGTTTTGTAGTTTTATACATCACACTCAGCTGCAAACTTAATAAATGGGCTGCAGCAGATCTAGAAAATTTTCCTAGACAAAGAGATTCAGTAGGATCTCTTGGCTGTCTGACAAAAATGTGGTATTTGTTGAAAATTTCTGATACGTTAGTTAACCTTAGAGTCAAAGATATTTAGGAAAATAATTCTGAAGTAGAAGCCTTCTCTAGATTTTGGATTTGCTATCGTCAGAAGCTCAGAGAAAGGGGCCTGAGAGATGTCGAGAAACCTTCTAACATGTCCAATCAGTACTTAATGGGAAATGTGGTTTCACTAGGATGGCAAACAGATTTCTAATGTATAACCAATTTCTCTATAAAGACAAGCTGTGTTTGAAAATATAACTTTCTACTTGATACTCAAGAAGATCAGTACCTTTTAGAAGTTAGAGACTTGATACATTGTGATTCATTTAAAATAGTATAAATTGATTAATAAAATCCTCATTTTGTGTTAGTAGCTTTAAAATATCATTTTTGCTGTTGGGAAGGAATAAAGAAATATATCAGAATGCTAGTGTTTTGTAGCAGATTTTAAGATTATAAAGAGGAAACAAAAGTGCAATAGAGAAGAAGAGATGAAACAGTTTATTTTTAAAATTTTTGCTAATTTCACCAGTTTGTAAAATCTGGTTCTCATTTCTTTTCAGTTTTTCTAAAGGCTTTTTTGTTCTAAACATTCGTTTCAATTATTTTTGAATCTCTTCTGATAATTTCACACTTGTATTTATATGACTTTTTATTTCTATGTGACACAGTCATCCTTTCATATTTTCTTCACAAAATGTTATTCTCTCCTTGTAACTTAACTCCAATTTAAAAAACTCTTGAGTAATCCTTTCCTGAGATTCAGATGTTTTAGATTGGTTTTTTGACCAAGGAATTTATTTTAAATTAACATGATTATTAGTACAATGTAAGAGTGAATGGTAGGTGTTAAAGACAGTATTGTTGTTGAAGTCATCGTAATAATGAGGTCCAATTAAATGATTCCTGAAAGACAAAAGCAAAAACTAGAAGCCTCCCCTTCTAGAGTCAAGCTATAATACTAATTTTTACAATCATGGTGAAATACAACATTAGACTATCCCAGAGGTGTAGAACTATGAAAATTGCCTAGTATGTTATAACTCCCTCACCCTAAGATTGTGAGCTTGAGGTAGAAATTTAATTTTTCTGTTCATAAAATTATTTTTTAGAGTAATAAAATAAAATATAAAATATGGGAAAACAGTGACAATATTGAAATAATTGTTGTTATTTCTGAATAACAAATTTATATTTTTCTTGCTTACCCAGAAAATTTAAAACCTTTTAGAATATAATGACATTTCCCTTGAGCAATGTCTTTGACATTTTACTAATGTTTTGGAATGTCATTAAATGGCTCTTTCATAGGAAAAAAGAATCCTTTATATTTTAAGTAAAACTATTTTTCTGTTTATTATTTTGTGTGAGGAGATAATCATTCTTAAGGTTCTATGGTATCTCTACACATACCTGATTAGAATGAATACATATATCTTTAAAATATATATATATATATATACACACTTTTATAAATTTTTCTCACATGCTCTCAATTTTCCAAATCAAAGAGGTTCAGTTAATATAATGTAAAGTCTTCTTATATGAGTCCTAGTAAAGATGTGTATGACTTAACATTTACAAATTAATTTGTAATTATCAAGGCGATATCACTGTACACCTGAGTCAGGAGGAGAAGCACCAATTTTTGACATTTTGATAAATTGATCATTTGTTGCACTTATTAATAAAGTTTTACTGTATATATTTAAAAAGAAGTAATTATGACAATAATATAGAGTATAATTAGCCCCTTTTTTCCTTTATTCTTCTGTGTACTGATAATGTTGAGGAAATAATTGACAGATATTTGTATGTATCTGCATTTCAGGTTGAGAATTGTGTTTGAAAAAGTAGGCTAGTTAGTGTTCACCTCATAAATCAGTATCAGTTTTGGTACGTTTTAAACAATTTAATTATTGATTTAATATTTTTCATTAAAAAGCCTAATATGAAATAGCCTCATTAGTCTACTTTATTCAGACATTGAATGTCATAAGGAGCACGTAACTGATAAAAATTGTCTTACAAGTTTTCCTTAAAAAAAAAGACAAAACCAAAAACTTAATGAGCTTGTCTGGTGGACTTAAAAATTATTAATCATTGCCTCAAATATTCAGTTTGTGAAGTGAACTACTAATAGAATCTGATTCGTCAGTAAATGAGTGTTTATTAAATTCTTGAAAATGAAGTTCTAAATTTAAAAGGTAGTTTGATGTTGTATAGGGAATTATGTAAATGTCATACAGAAAAGGTGATTCAAACTGGTTTTTTGCTTTTAGAAATAATAGAAATTTCACAAAAGTGCCACAAGCTTCAAGCTATTAGTATTAAGCCCAAAATGCCAAGCTAGAGAAATAAGAATTACTTGAGAAGATCAGTACCAGCTTAATAAAAGCAGCTTATCATTGGTATAGTCTGTCTTTTAAAATATATAATTATCTAATAGAAGAAATATATATCATTTGGAGATCATCTCTTCCAAAATAAAAAGCATACTCATATATATCCAAAATAAGCTAAAATAATAAAATTAGCCATAAGGATAAATAGTAAACTTCAATGGTTGAAACATTTTAAAAAATTACACCATAAAAAAATTTGAAATCAAATTTATAATTGTTTAAAGTTCACTTTTTAATGGGATAAATCTTGAACTGTACCAAGTACATTAAGGTTGATGTTCTGTGTAAGTTGTTTGGAATTAGATAATGAAATACTTTACAAGGTAATTCTTTTAATATGTTATTTATATGCTTTATATGCTTACTATTATAACCATATAAAGTACTCTGAAAGATCTGAAGGAAAACTATTACACGTATGAAGTTTTATTTTTCTATAAATAGTCTGCTATGTATGGTGATTTCTTCTAGAGTCAATTCTCTTAAATATGGTATTTCTTTAGCATGGTCAGTGATAATGCATATATGATTGAGCTACCACTGTGAACATAATTGATGGCAGATTGCCTTGATGCCACTTTTACCAACAATTTCCAGAGATTAAAAGGGTGGTGGAAATGGTGGTTCAGGAATTGCTTTCTAAAGACACTGGAGGATTGAAAATAAATCTGGGATTTTCAGTGCCCTCTGAAATCATTTTTATGTAAAACCCAGGTTTAGTAGGTACAAGTGTTGTTTAAGTGATTTGCTCATGAAAAAGAAACGTGGCATAAAGGTCATGGATCTTAAATGAACAAATTTGAGTGTCTATTCTATACCTGTTTCAAAAGAGAAATGGAGAATGTTGTGAATATTCAACATTCCATATGAGGTTGTATTGAACTACATAGGTAATTAATGAATATAGGTAAATACTCATGAAAACCAAACACTTTGGATACCCAGGAAAGGCTAATCGTGAATTGTCATTAGCTTTCTCTGTATAGATTGCCACATTTCCCTGTGTTCAAGCAAGCAAATTGTATCTCTCTCACATAGATATTTTGAAGTAGAGATTTATGAGGAATTAATTACAGTAGATTCTCAGTTAACCGGCACCCGTGGGGATTGATGGATGCCAGATAAATATAAGTAGACTTTCCGTTAATCAGAATTCAAGCAACCAGCACTATCAAGCAACTGGTTTTGGTGGTTCTTCCTCTACCTTGATTCATAAAGGATATGAGGCAGTTTATAAATAAATATATTTTTGTAATTTAATTCTTAGTAAGAATCAGGACCTCATAAAGACTTTATAAAAGAGTAAGAAATCAAGTTATGGGTAAGAAACATCAACTATACAGACCTATTAAGTTTCTATAGCTGAACCTCAAACTTGGCTCTAAGCTTTCTTCAAGTCAATTTAAAAAGCCCATTATACTTTCCTTATTTTTTGGAAGGAACAATCCTTCTAATTCCTCAGCTAATTTTCTTATGGTGGGTTGGGGAGGAGCTTCACACAGGACCGAATGTAAACTTAATACAGCAGACTTTCCGAATACCAGAACTCAAGCAACTCCAAAAATTTTTTTGCCAGTTGCTTGAGATTTTGCCATTTGCTTGAGAGTGCCAGTCGCTTGAGTTCTGGTTAATGCAGAGCCTACTTAAATTTATCCGGCATCTACCAATACCACGAGTGCTGGTTAGCTGAGTCTACTGTAGTTTTATAGCAGATGAAGTTATTTCCTAAAGTTGGCTCTTTATAGTGGTCATTCCTCAAAAATTTGAGACTTGAACACCACATCAGCTCAATGAAGGTAACGCTAATGGGCAGGAGTAAAAGAATAGGGTCCAGGTGTGTAGCCTTCTGATATTCCAGGAATGAACTGCATACCTTTCAAAGAAGACTTCGTAAAAACCATGACAGTATTTTACAGTCTGGTTACATATTAGAAAGTTATTTATTTTATTTTTGAAGGTGAAACCAAGAAGCAGTTTATTAAAAGGAAAATAGGTGAAATAAAGAGATAGTTTATTAAAAGGGAAAGAACACTCGACAGAGGTAGGAGTGGGCTCGAGCAGGAGTGGCTCAAGAGCCCTGATTAACAGGACTTTGGTAGTTTTATTCTCTTTAGTTGTAAGGGTAGAAAGTTCTTATACTGAGGCTAAATATATCAATGTAATTTGCAGGTATCAGTCCTTGTTCAGAGCTTTGATGCCAAACTATTTCTAGTCCCTTCCCATTATAAAAAAGATATACTATTATCACACTATCCTACTTACGTTTTCTTTTTTTAATGCAAAAAAAAAAAAAATCCCCCAGGATGAAAAGACCTGGAATGTTCATATACAATTGTATGAATCAAGATATATGCTTAAGAGTGTCCTGAGTGCTTTAAAAAATTGGGAAGGGAGCCCCTCTGATACAGGACAGAAGAAATTTATTCTTGGCATCCATATCCTGATCTTGAAACAGTTTTTGAAAATTGTACATATGTGTATTTGTGTATTATTTAAAATCATGTACATGTGCATATATGTTTATATGTATGTGAATGTATATGAATATTTTTTATCCATCTATCATCTGTCTGTCTGTCTATCAGAAAATGTATGCCAGGTTCTAAATACTTGACTTAGTAATGAACTCCTTAGACCATATCTTATTTATAATGTGGAGATAAGGCTGAAATCCTAAAACCTACCAACATTTATTAGTCTTTTACTAATATACTAGGAACATGATGAGCTTTAGGTGTTTATCTCATTTAATATTTACAATGGAAGAGAACTTAAAGTGCGATTGACATTGACAGTGAATTCAAGTGAAAAAATATTCTGAAAAGAAGTGGGAAAGAGATCTCAAAATTGTTTATAATGTATTGCTTTCCTCCATCTCTACAAGATTGATAGATGGGGATTTAAGCAATATTTGTGTAGTTATTGTAGGAGACTATTTTTACATTGTTAGACTATTTTGATGGTTATCTAGACAAAGTTTACAAACTTACTATTCAACTGGATATTTGTTTTGCTTACATTTTCTTTGTAAGGACACCAGAAAGTTTGAAAATTTCAAGTGGCTATAAATAGAGTTAATGGAGCAGTGATAAAAGATGTTTCTTTCCTATAGCTACTACAGTAGTAAAATAATTTCCTTAGAAAAACTAGCAATATAATTTCTCAGGTTATAATGAATTATAAATAATTTTATTTGTAGATCATAGACATTAGTTATTGATATCAGCTCAATATTAAAATTACTAAAATAATAGAAGCTTCTTGCAAAACAATTCAAACTAATATGGAAGTATGTAGTGTAATGCTGTTCAATAGAAATACAATGTGAGCCACATATATAATTTAAAATTTTCTAGTAGCTATATTGAAGTTTAAAATGTGAGAATAAATAAAAATGTACTTATTTAACCCAATATATTCAAATATCATTTCAATATATAACCAACATAAAAATTAAGGAAACTTTTTTTTTGTAATAAATGTATGTCATTTCACACTTCATTGTTCAATTTGGACTAGCCACATTTCAAGTGCTTAGCAGTGGTGTGTTCTCAAATGGTATTGAGCAGTGTATTCCTGGAGCAGGGATCAGAAAACTGGCCTCTAGGCCAAATTAAACCTGACATTCGTTTTTGTAGGACCCAGGAGCTAAGAATGGTTTTTATATTTTTAAATGGTTGAAAAACTCAAATGAATAATAATATTTTGTGGCATGTTAAAATTATGAAATTCAAATTTCAGTGTTCATAAATAAAATTTTATTGAACATAGCCATGCTCCTCCCTCAGTGACAGGGTTGAATAGTTGCAACAGAGACTATATGGCCCAGAAACCTAAGATATTTATTTGCTGGCCCTTCTACAGAAAATGTTGGTCAATCTCTACTAGAGTAAAAACGAAAGTAACCTTCACAAATACTCAATCACACACCTGTCTCTAGAAGTAGTCATTATTAAGGGTTTTCTGTGTGTTTTTCCAGATGTTTTTCTATATATGTTCATATATATACATTTATTTTATTGTTCTCTTTCTTTATTTGTCTAGAACACATACATATATTGACTTCCTTTCTTAACTATGTTTTATGTCCATTTTCACATCTGTACCTATGTATATGTTTCTCATTAGTACAAATGTGTGCTTTCATGGCACTACACATTGATATTCATCATTCCTTCTAATGATTACATTATATTTCATGATATATACTGTCTCTTATTTAATCAGTCTCCTGTTAATAAATTAAGGCCTTCCCTTCCCTTTTCTTCCCTTCCCTTCCTTTCCCTCCCCCTTCCCCTTCCTCTTTCTCTCTTTTGCTCTCCCTTTCTTTCTATTACAAACAGTGCCGCAATGAGCGTACTACATATAGATCTTTTTGTACTGATATACATTTGTAGAAGTAAAATTGGATCAAAGACTAAGTTTACTATGCATTTTGGTAGAGACTGCCAAATTATCCTTTAAAAAGACTACTTTATTTACACATGTCAGCAGTCTTTGATGTACCGTTTCCTCCCCACATCTCAACACTAGATAACCATTATTTTTTTTTACCAGTCTAGTTCAGTTTGACATGCATACTTTAGTATCTCTTTAATATTCTTCTATTTACTAACATAGTATTACTTGTTTAAAAAAAACAAAAAGAAAAAAATAAAGTTAATCATGAAATACAACCATTTACATAAGTATTCAAGGTAGAAATTTTAGCTTAGGATTCTAATATATTTGTATTTTTCATCCTTATTATTTTTCTTTTAGAGGAATAGGGCATAGTACAAGGGGTGGTCAAGAAATTCACAGAACGGTGGTGGTGGTGGTGGTATCGGAGTGGAGAGGTGGAAGAACTAGTGCACACAGTTTGTGTGATTTTTAGTATATGTGCCAAATTTCAGCCTACTTGCATCCATGTTCTTTCAGAAATCACCAATGAAACACATCAAATGTGAAGAAAACCCCAAGTATAAATAAAATTGAATTTTGCACCATCATTAAGTTCCTCACAGAGCAAGGGAAAAATACCTCAAATCATTTTGGAAGAAATGTTAGTGGTTTACAGGGATTATTTTGGGAAATTCATGGTTTACAACTGGCATAGCCTTTTCAAGCAAGGAAGAGAGTCAATTGGAAATGATCTCTGTCCCGGATGCCCTGTTGAAGCCACTTCTTCAGACATTGTCAAAAAAGTTGAAAACTTGAATATAAAGCAGCATGCAGAAATGCTTGGAGTATCCCCTACAACCATTTTGACCCCAGAGCCCATGAGTCTTTCACATTCCCTATGCCTCTCTACAACCATTTTGTATATAATCCATCAGTATCTAAGGATGCCAAAAGTCAGTGCAAGATGGGTACCAAGAATGCTCACACCGCTTCAAAAACAACAGTGCATTGAGTATTCAGATAGTTTTTGGACCTCTGTAGAGACAACAAAGGAAGTTTTATACCAGTTTTTTATTGGAGATGAAACTTGCCTTTATCATTATGAGTCAAAGCAGGACCCATGCAGTGGCATGAAAAGGGCATGCCACCCTCTAAGAAGTTCAAGGAGTCACAATCGGCTGGAAAAATCATGAATGCTGTTTTTTGGGATGCAGAGGGTATCCTGATGATTGATTACATGGACAAGGCTGTCACAATAACTGGAGAGTACTATTTCAGTTTGATGAAACAGTTAAAAGAAGGAGAGAAGAGGAAAATGGACCAAAGGGGTGCTGCCCATGAACCAGAGCAATGTTGTGTTGGCTACTCTTCATGACTGTGGCTTCTAAACATTAAACCTCTTCTCACCATACCCTGACACCTCCTCTTTACTTAATTTCCTCTTATCCAGTGATGTTCTACAAAACCTCCCTCCTGGGAAAATGTGAATCTTCAGGCACAAAGTTTCTCTTTTGTTTTGGAAGAAAATCAACTGGATAATTCTAGAATCAACCAAACAGAAAGGCAGATGATTTGCCTTTGGAAAATTCTATGCCAAAATAGAAACACCTTGAAGGGTATCTCTTGGAAAACTACAATAAGGACTCTTGAGTACTAAACATATTGTATGCTACTGAGGTACACCTCAGATCCAAGAGATACTCAAGAGGTAGAATAGGTAAGTCTAGAAACCTCGGAGTTACCATGTATGAATCTCTCTCCCTTATTCCCCTTTTACAAGTAAGGTTCCTCCCACTACCCTCACCTACTGTCTTCTTTCAAGATTTTCTCTTCATTTGGTTTTCTATAGTTTGAATATTATGTGCCTAAGTGTAGATGTTTTTGTATTTATCCTCCTTGAGTTCTCTGAGATTCCTGAATTTAGTTTGGTATGTGTCATTAATTTTGGAACATTTTTGGCCATTACTACTTCAGATATTTCTCTTGTGCTCTCTTTTCTCTCTCTCTGGTATTCCAATTATGTGTATGTTGTACCTTTTGAAATTGTCCCACAGTTCTTGGATGGGCTTGTCTTTTTCATTCTATTTTTCTCTTTGCATTTCAGTGTGGGAAGTTCTGTTGACATCTCTGTAAGCCCTCTGTAAGCCTTCTACCATTTCCTTTGGCGTCCTTTTTAGAGTTTCCATCTCTACGCTTACATTATCTATGCTTATTGTCTATTTTTTCCCCATTAGAGCTCTTAAGATATTAATCACAATTATTTTTTTAAAGTCCTTGTGTGATAATTCCAAAATCTATACCATATATGAATTTTTTCTTATGCTTGCTCTGTGTCTTCAGATTGGTTTTTATTGCCTTTTAATTTGCTTTGCAATGTTTTTGTTAAAAGATAACAAAATTAGGTATAGATAGACTGGTTAGATGTACCATTTTAAATGAAACAGAAAACAGTGGTACTGTCCTGTTTCAAACAGTACATATGATCAGTCTACTGACACCTTAAATTTAGCCCATGAGACTAGGCTGACCATACATACTATTTGAAACAGGATCATTGTTTTCTGTCCTACTTAACATAGTACATCTGGTCAGCCTACTCATAGGTATAGGAACTGTGTGAAGTTTCAGTGTTAAGCTAAGACATGGGTTGTGTTTAATGTTTTCTGTAGCTGTAGGTGCCAGAGGTTTCACAGTTTCCTAATGTCCTTGCTTTGGTCTTTTTTATTGTTTTTGAGCTTCACTAAGAACTCTTTCTTAACCCATTTCTCATTTAGAAAAAAAAAAAGTGCAGCTCACTGCTATGTTCATTTAACTTTACATGAACACGCTTTTTGAAGCTGAAACAAATCTGACTGATTTTCAATGTGAAAATAAAATATAAAAACTGGGAGTTATTTCTAAACAGAACCTGTCTCTAATCCTAATGTAACAGAAATGTACAAGGACCGTTCAGGAAAAATTCAGGCATAAATTCCTCTTTTTCCTATTACATGGCTGGATGCTTTCCAGACAGCCCTCTTATATGATGGTTAATATTTTAATAATTTTTTTTCATGCATAGGAATGCTACATTTTGTAGGATTTGACATTTTCAGCAATCAAGAATTACTATATTTTATAAATGTAAATGCCATTACTAAAAAGAGAATACTACAAATAGAATGATGTCATTTGTTTCCAAAAACTATCAATATACTAGAAGGATGCAACAATAATATGAGCAAGATATTTCATGGCAAACTTTGGGGGTAAGGTTAGGATTGTAATCCATAAGTTATCTCAGGGTAAATGCTGCAGCCTCATGTGTCACTGGTGAGTATTCTCAGGGCAAATGGGAAATGGGTTTAATAGAGTCTGTGTCTTGAAGCTCTTTTCCCAATAATCCACTGTTATGCTGGAGCCCTGATCATGTGGTGATAAATTTTGGGGAAAGGGAAGTGTTTTGTGATCTTATGATTAAATGTCAGTCTTTTAGTGGGCCTGTGTCCCTGAATATGATCTTCACAAGTATCTATTGGCTCCTCCCCACCCCCACCCTTTGGTGAGGTAAGAAAGCTAGAGAGGGCTAGAGTTAGAGAAAAGCCCTCTCCCCAGGTTGGATAAGTCTCTGGTAAAGTTCTTCCTTCTGAAGAGTGGGCATTTGTGGAGGAATGCTCTGGGTTTATTTCACAATAGTCTCTTTCTCTCTTCCCCTGTCAGAGCCTTGAGAGGATCTTTCTTGGCTTTTTACTGTAAGAACCTGGTTGGGTTCCTGGAGGTAAAACCCACAGTAGTGTGAAGCCCCCAAAGACTGTAGCCACCAAGAGATTCTCACTCTTATGTTAGTCCAACCTCAGCCTCTAGCAGTTCATCAAATTACTACTTTAGTGTCCCTATCAGCTTATGGCTCTAGAGCAGTGCTTCTCAACCTTCCTAATGCTGCAACCCTTTAATACAGTTCCTAGGGGTCGTGACCCAGAGGTTGAGGGTGCTTCTCCAGGTAGACACACCTCAGCTGTGACTCTCTGGTTCTCTCATCTTGCCATATTTCAAGGTAGCAGAGAGACTTGCATTCGCAATTTCCTAATGGGTCTAAGAAAAGCCATAGAGATTTTCAGTTTGTTCAGCTTTTCTCTTAGAGAGAAGAGTGAGGAGAGTGACAACTTTCAAGCTATTTACATGTCAGAGGTATAATGTGTTGAGCACCTAGTAGCCTCTAAGTAAACTGCTTGTTAGGCAGCAAAATTTTGTGTATTTCTGTAAGGACTTCATATTTTGTTCTGGGAATTTCCAGCTTACATAAAGAAACACTTAAATGGAAAATTAAAGCTTTCATTAAATACTTAGAATGTTATAATGTGAAAGATAGATTTGATTTGTTCTTAATGGAATCAAAAGAACCATTAGTGGACATTTTATATATGTGAGCAGATATTGAGATTTTAATTTACTATAAGAACCTTCTAACAAAACTATTCAATATTATTGTACACATAGATGGTGGTCATGAATTTGGAAATCCATTTTTAATTGTGAATTGATTTAGAAATGCCACTTAGTTTTTGCTACTCCCCAGGGTGAATATGTGAAATAAAAAACTAAGTGACAGCTCCTTGGGTAGTTATGGTAAGGATAAACTATCTTGAATGAGAAGTGGCACTATCTAACTTCCAATATGGAGACTTTGATTTTCAGATAATGTGTCCTTTAAACTTCCTAAAAGAAAAGTATCCATTTCTTTTTCAAACTTTTGTCTAAATAGAGTTTAAATCCATTTACACACTTATAATGGTGGTGACCTTTGAGGAAGCTGATGTCTTAAATCTCATTCCAGGTTTGCAGCTAAGTATTAGGCATGGAGCTTCTCTGAAGCAGGAGGCTGCATGTGTCACCAGCCTAGCCCATAGCTATGCACCTAAATGAGACTGCAGCGGGCCAATTTTTATGCACATGTAGTGATGGGACATTGGGATGTTACTCACAAGTGTGTCTATGAGCTAGAAAAGAGAGCATCTCCTGTACACAAGCTCTTGTGAAGTGATTTTCCCTTCTGCAAGAAGTTATGCACAGGAAGAGATGGGAGTAAGGTGGTTTAGGATTGATTCCCCTCACTGGGAAACTGCTGTGTATAACAAGCGTCCTGGAAATATTAAGCTTATGTGTGGTATGGCTACATTTTATTGCTTTTACACTAAAAACCTTATTGCTAACGATAAAAGAGAGAAAGACCTTGGTTAGTTGTTTTACATCTTACTATTTTATTTTGAAAAAACATTTATGTTCCCAGTGGTTAAAAAATAAACTAAGTATTTTAAATGTTAATTTCAAAGGCTAAGAAATATTATTTTGAAATGATATTTCTTAATTTTATAATTCATGGTTTCTGAACTCTGTACAATTTATTGTATTTTCCTCCCTCAAATGAACCCAAGATGTATTTATAAATTTATTTTATGTGTTCCAGGAGCTCCTTATACTGACTTCAATACACTTATTAAAGAGTTGAGCCTAGAAAATTTAGGTTTTTTTTCCCAAGTCACATATGATGCTTAGTGGCAGAGTTGATAGGTTTTATATAAAGTGATCCTTCCTTAGCACTCATTTATAAAAATTAAATTAAGGTGTAATTTACATACATTAAAGTTCACCCTTTTTATTGTTCATTTCTGTGAACTCTGAGAAATGCATACAGTTATGTAACCACCAACACAGTCAAAATACGGAATATTTCCATTAACCCAAAATACTCAATTGTGCCTTTTAAAGTTTTAGATTTTACTTTTAGGTCTGTGATCCCTTTCAGTCAGTTTTTGTGAGGCTGTGAGGAAGTATGGATGTAGTTAATTACTTTTAAAAATTCTCTTTCCTCTGTCTTTCTCTCCCTCCCTCCTTCCCTCTGTTCTTTCATTTTCAAGTGAATATTTAATTATTCTAGAACAAACTGGTGAATTGCCTTTTTGTTTTTTGGGAAAATCAATTTACTATATATGAGATTATCTAAAATTTTTGAGGTCTCACTTCTATTTCTTTTTTTTTAAATTCATTTTTATTGTTAGACTTAGGGGTGACATCTGTTAGCAAGGATTACATAGGTTTCAGGCACACAATTCTACAGTGCATTGTCAACTTGTATGATAAGTTCACCACCGAATGTGACTTCTCTTTCCATCACCTTATATTTAGCTTCCCCCCCTCCTCTCCCACCCCCTCCCCTTTCTCCGTTCCCTAACCCACTCGTCCCCAAATAAACATTAAACTATTGATTGTGTCCATGGGTTATTTGTTTGTTTTTTCATTTCTTTTTTCTTTGTTGCTTTGTTCAGTTTTATATTCCACATATGAGTGAAGTCATACAGTTCCTTGTTTTTTCTGTCTGGCTTATCTCACTAAGCATGATGATCTCCAGATCCATCCATTTTGTTGCAAATGGCAATATTTCATCTTTTCTTACAGCTGAGTAATATTCCATTGTGTGTATGTACCACAGCTTCTTTATCCAGTCATCTGTCACAGGACACTTTTGTTGTTTCCATGTTTTGGCCACTGTGAACAGCGCTGCAATGAACATTGGGGTACATAAGTCTTTGCAGACAAAGGTTTTCAAGTCTTTTGGGTAGACCCTCAGAAGGGGGATTGCTGGGTCAAATGGTAGCTCCATTCCCAATTTTCTGAGGAACCTCCACACTGCCTTCCACAGTGGTTGTACCAGTTTGCACTCCCACCAGCAGTGTACCAGAGTTCCTTTTTCTCCACATCCTCTCCAGCACTTGTTATTCCTTGTCTTGTTGATAATAGCCATTCTCACAGGTGTGAGGTGG
>PVJL010000078.1:337029-352417 GCA_004026885.1 Lyroderma lyra | reverse complement strand
CTGTATTTCTTCATGGGAGAAGTGTCTGTTTAGTTCTTCTGCCCACTTTTCAACTGGGTTGTTTGTTTTTTTGTTTTTAAGTCTTATTAGTTCTTTATGTTTTAGATATTAGACCCTTATCTGATGCGTTATTTGCAAATATTTTCTCCCATTCAGTTGGCTGTCTCTTTGGTTTGTTGATCATTTCTTTTGCTGTGCAGAAGCTTTTTAGTTTGATATAGTCCCATTCATTTACTTTTGCTTTTACTTCCCTTGCCTTTGAGGTTAGGTTCATAAAGTCTTCCTTGAGCCCTAGGTCTATAAGTTTAGTACCAATGTCTTCTTCTACACAGTTTATTGTTGCAGGTCTGATATGAAGGTCTTTCATCCATTTTGAGTTAATTGTTGTATATGGAGAGAGTTCACAGCTCAGGTTCATTCTTTTGCATATGTTTTTCCTGTTTTCCCAGCACCACATACTAAAGAGGCTGTCTTTTTCCCATTGTATGTTTTTTGCTCCTTTATAAAAAATTATTTGTCCATAAATTTGTGGGTTTATTTCTGGGTTTTCGGTACTGTTCCATTGGTCTATATTTCTGTTTTTCTGCTAATATCAAGGTGTTTTGACTATTGATACTTTGTAATATAAATAGAAGTCAGGGAATGTAATGCCACAGCCTTATTCTTTTTATGTAGTATTGCTTTGGCAATTTGAGGTCTTTCATGGTTCCATATAAATCTGATAATTCTTTTATCTATTTTATGAAAGTATGATTGTGGGATTTTGATGGGTATTGCATTAAATCTGTAGATTGCTTTGGGCAGAATGGCCATTTTAACAGTGTTAAGTCTTCCTGTCCATGAGCAGGGGATATTTTTCCATCTCTTAATGTCTGTTCCAATTTCTTTCAAAGGTGTCTTATAGTTTTCCATGTATAAGTCTGTCACGTTCTTTGTTAAGTTAATTCCCAGGTATTTCATTCTTTTTGTTGTGATAGCAAAAGGAATTGACTCCCTCATTTCTTTTTCTGAGGATTTGTTGTAGTATATAGGAATGCTGTTGATTTTTGTACATTCATTTTGTATCCTGAAACTTTACTGTATTCATTTATTGTTTCTAACAGTTTCCTGGTGGAATCTTAGGAATTTTTTATATAAAGGATCATGTCATCTGCAAATAGTGACAATTTGATCTCTTCTGTCCTAAATTGGAAACTTTTATTCCTTTCTCTGGCCTGAATGCTGTGGCTAGAACTTCCAGTACTATATTAAACAGCAGTGGTGACAGAGGACATCCCTGTCTTGTTCCTAATTTTAGGGGAAAAGGCTTCAGTTTTTCCCCATTTAGTATGATGTTAGCTGAGGGTTTGTCATATATGGCCTTTATTATGTTGAGATGCTTTTCTTCTATACCTATTTTATTTAGTGTTTTGATCATAAATGGATATTGTATCTTTCAGAAAGATTTTTCTGCATCAATTGAAATGACCATATGGTCTTTATCTTATATTTTTGGTTATGTGGTGTATCACCTTGATTGATTTTCATATGTTGAACTATCCTTGTGATCCCGGATGAATCCCACTTGATCATGATGTATGATCTTTTTGATGCATTGTTGTATTCTATTTGCTAATATTTTGTTTAGGATTTTTGCATCTGTGTTCATCAGAGATATTGGTCTATAGTTTGTTTTTTTTTGTGTGTGTGTTGTCTTTACCAGACTTTGGTATTAGGGTAATGTTGGCCTCATAGAATGAGTTAGGAAGTATTGCTTCCTCTTCAATTTTTTGGAAGCGTCTACGGAGGATACGTGTTAATTCTTCTTTGAATGCTTGGTAGAACTCATTGATGAAACCATCTGGTCCAGAACCTTTGCCTTTAGGGAGATTATGGATAGTCATTTCAACCTCTTTACTATTGATTGGTCTATTTAGATTATCTAGTTCTGCTTGGTTCAGTCTAGGTAGGCTATAAGTTCCTAGAAACTTGTCCATTTCTTTTAGGTTGTTAAATTTAGTGGCATAAAGTCCTTCATAATATTTTCATATAATCCTTTATATTTCTGTGGTGTCAGTGGTAATTTCTCCCCTTTCATTTCTAATTTTGGATATTTGTGTCTTATCCTTTCATCCTTTGATTAGTCTCGCCAGGGATTTGTCAATTTTGTTGACTTTCTCAAAGAACCAGCTCTTAATTTTTTCTATTGTCCTTCTCTTCTATATTTGGTTTAGCTCTGCTCTAATTTTTATTATTTCTTTCCTTCTGCTGACTTTAGGTTTTGTCTGCTCTTCTTTTTCTAGTTCTTTAAGATGGGATGTTTACTTGTGATTTTTCTTGTTTCTTAAGATAGGTCTGTAGTGATATAAATTTCCCTCTTATTACTGCTTTCACTGTGTCCCAATAATTCTGATATGTTGTATTTTCATTGTCATTAATTTCTGTATATTTTTTAACCTCATCTTTTATTTGTTCTTTTATCAAGTCATTTTTAAATAAGATGTTGTTTAATCTCCGTGTATATGTATTTTTTTTTCTGCTTTCCTTTTACAGTTGATCTCCAATTTCAAAGCTTTGTGGTCTGAGAATACACTTGGTTTGATTTTGATCTTCTTGAATTTACTGACACTACTTTTGTGTCCCTGCATGTGGTCTATCCTTGAGAATGTTCCATGTGAACTAGAAAAGAAGGTGTAGTCTCTTTTTGCTGGATGAAATATCCTGTAATGTCAATTATGTACAATTGGTGTAATGTGTCATTTAGAGTTGATATTTCCTTATTTATTTTCTATTTGCATGATCTGTCCATGGCTGATAGCGGGGTGTTTAAGTCTGTTTTTGCCAGTTTCTCCTTTCAAATCTGTTAGTAGTTTCTTTGTATATTTTGATGCATCCTGGTTGGGAGCATATATATTAATTAGTGTCAAATCTTCTTGTTGTTGTATTGTGCCTTTCATTATTATGTAATGTCCATCTTTGCCTTTTATTATCTTTTTTAACCTGAAGTTTATTTCATCAGATATCAGTATGGCAACTCCTGCTTTTCTCTGGTTACCATTTGCTTGGTGTATTGTTTCCCATCCTTTCACTCTGAGCCTGTGTTTGTCCTTATCGCTGAGGTGAGCCTCTTGAAGACAGCATATGGATGGTTTATGGTTTTTAATCCAGTCTGCTACACTGTGTCTTTTTATTGTTGAGTTCAGTCCATTAACATTTAGAGTGATGATCAATATGTGAGGATTTCCTGTAGCCATTACTTATTTCTATTTTTGTTTTATTTTTGTTTGTTTCTTGTTGTCCCAACTTTATTCCATTTTTCCTGATGTTTTATTTCAGGTCGAAGAGCCTCCTTCAGTACTTCTTGAAGTGCTGGCCTTGTGCTGGCAAATTCCCTCAGCTTCTGTGTGTCTGAGAAGGTCTTTATTCCACCTTTATATCTGAAAGATAATTTTTCTGGATAATTGATTCTTGGCTGGAAGTTTCTCTCTTTTAAAGTTTTGAATATTGGATTCCACTCCTTCCTGGCTTGTAGAGTTTCTGCTGAGAGATCTGATGCCAGCCTGATGGGTTTTCTTCTAAAGGTTATAATTCTTTTTTCCCTGACTGCCTTGAGAATTGTCTCTTTTTCTTTAGTTTTCGACATCTTTATTTAGTACCATGTGTCTTGGAGAAGATCTGCTAGGGTCCAGGTATCTAGGGGACCTGTTTTTTTCTCGAACTTGGAGTTCCAAATCTTTCCATAGGTTTGGAAAGTTCTCATCTACTATTTGTTTGAGTATGTTCTCTGTAGAATGCTCTGCTCCTTCTTCTAATCCTATTATCCTGATGTTGTTTTGTCTCATGGAGTCAGATAGTTCTTGCAGAGTTCTTTCAATCCTTTTGGTTCTATATTCTCTTTCTTCCTCTTTCAGAGCTGTTTCCATGTTCTGATCTTCTATATCACTAATTCTTTCCTCCATCTGTTTGGCCCTGTTTCCTATGGCAGTAATTTCATTTCTCACTTCCTTTATTGTATTATTTATCTCTTGCATTTCCATCTCAATCTTTTTTATGTTTTGAATATCTTTGTTAAATTGTTCCTTTTGTTCATGGAGTTCCTTTTTTTATGTTGTTCATCTCCTTTTTTATGTCATTCATCTCAGCTATGGTGTTCTGCCAGTATGTTTTCATTTCTCTGAGAGGCTTTAGAATGGCTACTTTAATTCTCTGTCCCTTAGTTTAGAAACTTCTAGGTCCAAGAAGCTATCTTCTGGATAAATTTCATGTTCTTTCTGAGCAGTTTTAGTTCTTAAGGAATTCATCTTGTCTGCTGGGTTCTTCCTCTTTGACATGAGGGCGTTATATTCACCAGAGCCTAGGAGCCCAGATTAGTACTTTTGTGGTGTCTGGCTGTAGGGAGACATGAGGTGGCACTGGGGGTCAAGTTTTGGGAGAGAGGGGGGTTGTTTATTTCTTATTTCTGGTCTCCTGCTATGTTTGGAGGTGGTGTGCATCTATCCAGGGTCCCTCCACTGCCTGCAGTTAGTTAGTTGGTTGGGGAGGCTGTAGGAGAGGAGAGAGGCCAACAAAAGGCGCTCCGGGGCAGCTCCACCTCCTGCCCTATGCTAAGGAAGCTGGGTGATGCGGGCTGAGTCTGTTCCTGCTGTCTGGGGTGAATGCAGTCAAATCTGCCTTTCTTCCCAAGTCTGCTTCAGCAACCAGCCGTTGGGGCAGAGTCTGTGTGCTCACACTACTTCCGCACCCCACAAGTCCAAAGGTGTGGGCCTGACCAGGCAGTATGAAGGCAGTTGGTTTGCCTCCATTGTGGGCCAGGAACAGAACTGTAGCCCTGTGTAGGAGCCATGCGTGCCCGCACTGTGGGTCGCAAATGTGCCGAGAGCTGAGTTGTCGTCTCTGCAGTTCAGAATCCTCGCTCAGCCCTCCTACCACGCAAAAGTTCCAGAGGCTGGCTCTGAAGCTCCGTCCCCAACATGCCTCTCCAAATCTCAGCTCCCCCACGGTCTCCCACTGTTCTGCCACTCTGCTCGCTTTTACACTTGTCGCCTTTTGGCCTTTCCCCTCCTGTGCACTGTGCTGCTCCCGGATAGTCAGTAGTGATCAGGTCCTCTTGCAATCCATCTCTGCTCCCTCCCCTCTCTCCCGCTCGCCCCCTTCTCTCCAACCTTCAGGTGTTCACTTGCGATGCATGGATTTCTCAGCTGCCGTTGTGTCATTCAGGGTCCTCTTTCTTGGCTCCTGGATGGCCATTCGGTTGTGTTTTCTGGTAGAGGCTTTAGGGACCTCCTCTCCAGTCACCATCTTGCCCTCATTCCCCAAGAATCTCACTTCTATTTCATTCATCTATATGTCTATAATTCTCACAAATTTTAAGTTCGCTAGTGTGGTTAAGATAATTACTGCCGAGAGTTCCCTGATGGTGTAGTGGCTTAAGGCTTCGGCATTGGTGCTGTCAGCGCTGCGGCCTGGGTTCAGTTTCCAGTCAGGGAGCTACCCACATACCAAAAAGCAAAAAAAAAAAAAAAAAAAAGTAATTATTGCCATCATTATCTCACTACTTACTTAAGCCATGACATGCCAAAAAAATACAAAGCAAAGTTATGTGCATGTGTGTGTATTTTTTTTACTTTAAAAAATATCTTAGACAACTGTAATTCATTCACATTTATATTTCAGAGCTAAAATTTAGAAAGTACATTAGGATCAACATTTTTGGTACTTATGTTCTGAAACGAATATTGTCAGTATAATGAAATGAAAATGTTAACATATTCAAATGTGTCATGTGAAAAAATTTCAAATATGATGAAACCTTTTATGCCATTCTGGTTTTCTCTGGTCCTATAATTACTTCCTATTTGCTAGAAAATTTGTTTAAATGTTAAAATTATTCAAGATTAAAACACTAATAAGAAAGTTGAGATATTTCTTCCCCTGGATTCCTAGTAAAATTTCTTTGTTTTTTTCTAAGTTCATCTTGTTTGGCCTGAGTTTGAGTTGCAGAGTGTACATCAAGACTAGGGGAACCTCAGGTTCTCCCCTGACCTACATCCTAAGCAAGACTTATTTCATTCCTTGGACAATACTATTCCACTAGCTATTCTATTTCTGAAGCACTCTCTCTTCAAGCCCAAATTTAGATGTAGGTACATTTTGTCTTTATTGTTGGGGTGGTGGGGGTACAGGGAGCAAGGAATGGAGCACCAACCATTAAAAACTGCTTCTCCCTATACCTGTAGGCCCTATGCCTCTAGGGTCTTCACTTCTAAGTTAGTCACTCTCTCCTGAGGGTATCCATGGCTGTGGAAGGGAGAGGAATGAGAGGAGAAGGTTTTTACTGTGAACCAGAGAACTGATCTATTATGTTCTCCAGTGATTCATTCTCTAGCTACCACTGAGTTGGCTTTTTGAAGCTTTTGAAATGTTCACTATATGAGCATGGTCACTCAGAGATCACAGGTACTTCCCACTCTGTATCATGCACATGACTGAGCACCAGGTTTCAGAAAATTGTAGCCTGACTTACAGATAGGGACAGTTATTGCACCTGCTAGGGGTTGCACTAGGTTGCCTTCACTCTACTGTAGGGTTTCCTGCTTGCGAGAGCCATGGCTCCCTCTCTTCCATTTGATGGCATCCAGAGCATGCCTCTGAGGGGCCTTTTCCCTAAAATGCTTTTACAGCTCCCAGAAGACAAGCCATTGCTCTTTTCTTGATGTCATTTCCCTCCCCCCCCGATGAAGTGAGTAGTCCTCCTTATAATTTCCTCTGCCTAGGTCAGAGCAAAACTCATTAGGAGTAACAGAGTTCCTCAGTACTTTTCAACCCTCTCCTACCTGCATCCAATCCCAGGGTTAAAACAGACCCTTTCATCTTCCTTTTCTTAGTGCCATTGCAGCCAGAAAAACCAGCTGGATGGTGCTAACATGAAAATATATTCTAAGTCTCCTGACTAAGCCACCCACCCTCCTTGTGCTCATGGTACCTTATTTATAGGGACTGCTATAATTGGAGACATTTTCCTGTACCCTTAATGACTCAATCATTGGAGCCGCAGCCAGCTGGGCCAGAGAAGAAGATGATTTTACCTGCAGGCTTCATCATTCAATTTTTCTTTTCAAATTTCAGTATTTTAGGGTGGCACCAGTAAAAATGATCCCAGGCCTTTGGTCATGTCTCTTGCTGCTCTCTTATCCAAGGTGGGACTCCCAGAGTCAGACATTTAAAGTTTTGGTATGTAGTTGTCTTGCTGACAACTATGATCCCAGTGGTTCATAATCGATCTGGGCAGACCAAAGAAGAAGGTAACTTAAACTTAGCCTTTATTCTAGAAGTAGGCCAGCAACAAAATGGCATCCAGGAATCAGTGCACAGCAGAGCATGGCATGCTCCCAGAGAGTCCCTTCCCCTTATATAGGCAGGTGTCAAGATGCAAGCACATAAGTCACATAAACAACAAAATGGCTGCCACCTGGGAAAGTGCAAGTCACAATTACTTCACAGGTTTGTGTCATTATGGTGGAACATGGTGAGAGAGCCTGACTCCATTTGCCCCACACTTCACCCATTCAGGGTTTCTTGCCTCACAATCTACATGACAGTTGTCTTCTACAATGTACCCTGTGTGAGGAGTATGGCACATTGCATCCAAACACCACAGCAACAATACAGAATACAATAACAAACTATAATATGCGATAATAAAGAGGGTAATCAAGGCAATGCACCATTTGTTAGTGAGAGAAGTCCACCAGTCTTGAAGGAGATCCCCTGTCAGGTGCTCATTGTTTTGAGTTTCTGCAGCTAAGGCTTGTAATGCCTGAGTAATATTATGCTGTTCATCAGAGATGCAATATTCAGTGCTGATCAAGGCACAAACCCCTCCCTGGGAAGCTGTCAAAATATCTAAGGCCATATGATTCTGCAACACAACTATCTGCATCTGATAGATTTCTGCATTTAAAAGGGATAACATTTTGCGGGTTTCATTAAAGGCAGAAGCTGTATGCGAAGCCAAGGCAGTTACCTCTTGTTGATAGTAAACCACATGTTTATTATATTAACTCCTTGAGGGGAAAAATTAGCCAGCAAATGGAACCACCATGCACTGCACTTCTCCTATGGTGAGCCTTAAAAGTACCCCAGTTATTGGGTTTACTATTCAGAATGGGAAGGACTTGGCCTGGGATGTATAGCCATCCACAGGCACAATGGCCAGTCCAGTTTGCAGGCAGGTAGGGCTAGCTGTGTTGCCTGCACACCCATAAGTTCACACACAGGACTGGATAGGCACTGTAGCGGCTGGGGGGTCAACACCAGGCATAATGGCATCCCCTGCAATTACCTCACAGAGATCAGAGGAAGTCCAGCACACATGCATACTGGAGTCTTAACAGAAAGTTCCACAGCTTCGGTTGCAAGCCATCTCAGGCCATTCCATATGGAATAACCAAGCCAGAGGCAAGTCTTATTTATTTGCTACTGAGCAAGAGCCAAGAGCCACCTGGTCATATTCCATGCAGGCATGGGATCATCAGCAGTCCAGTATCAGAGCCAAGTCCAATTCTGCACTATAGCAGGCTTTATCTTCCATGGGAGGCCACCAGACATGGTGAGTGGTAACTCAGTACAAATCCAGCATGCTGATTGATTGAATACCAATACAGAGTATGTGCCATTCCAATAAAGTATTAGCCCACACAACATTAAGGGCAGAAAGAAAGAAAGAAGTTATAGGCACTAGGAGAGGCAGGTCTCTGCCCTCCAAAGAATGCAAGCAAGTGTTTTGTCAGCTGACAGTACAGTGGCTAGCAGGGCTGGCTTCCCTGAGTGCACGTACCAAACATGCTTGGCTTGCACAGTCACATCAGTGGGTTCAACACACAAAAAATCTCATGATAGGCCTTAAGGAAATAACAAACGTTCCTTTAAGCAATGTAGCCCCTCCGGGGTAGTACACTTCCATGTGAGGGGGACATTGCCCAGTCACCCAAGGGGTTATCTGTCAGTTACATTCCAAACCTTTTCCCCAGTGGGCCAATAAAGCCACTCATTTCATATGAGGAGCTTGTGTAGCCCAAGGCCAAATCCAAGTAGCCCTTTGTCCCCTGGCTAGACCAGTAGGGGTTGGCATCAAGATACTTTGTCACCCAAAACCAATTTTTAGCAATTCATCTTTGGTTTGTATCTGCAATTGAATAGGGGCCACTGCTCTGTGCAGGAGTGCCTCTACTGAAGCCAGGCTATCTCATCTGCTCTGTTTATTTAGTCTGCATGGAGGAGGCACTGGTACAACCACTGCGCCACATCTCTGGCCATAGCGGTCTCTAACTATCTCACCTTTGCCAAGTTACCCACCTCATCATTAACTGGGTGGGCCAAAGGAGCACATCCTGTGACATAATAGACCATCACCTGTTTCTGATGCCCTAGGGTCCATAGGTCTTACCACATGGCTTGACCCCAGGATGGAGTTCATCACCATCCAGTGGTTAAGATGGCCACTTGGCAATCCAGAGCATTAAGCCTCTGAATTCTTCCCAGCTGTCAGTACAGACTACCAATGGGGAGAGTTCATTAGTGATCAGTAACCATATAACCTGTAGTTCTGCCCATTGGCTGCTTTGCCCAGTACTGGTATCATACCAAATGGCCTTAGTAGGAGGATGGAAGGCAAGAGCAGTCCATTATGAGGGCCGGCTCCTGCTAGAGCCATCTGTATACCAAGCATCCCCTGGGATGGGAGCTTGTCCTTACTTGAAGGGGCTGGCCTTCAGCTCACTTTTCAAGTGTTGGGAGGTTGGCTCCCCCATAGTTGCATAAGTCATAGGCCCAAGGACATCTTGGAATTTAACTCTCAAGGGACTATTGCTCACAACACTGTGTGGTTGCAAATATGCCCCTCATTTTGCCAGTGTTGGCTTTGCACAGTTCTACTGCATGGTTTTATGGCCCAATCATGTACCCATCCTGTGATAGGATATGTGGTTTGTACAGTCACAGGGGCAAAAGCTGTAATGTTTTCAGTTGCCAAAAGGGCAGCATACACAGCCGTCAATTGTTTTTCCACCAAAGAGTAACAGACCTCAGCCCCCTCCCATAATTAGGACCAGAAACCTATGGGCTACCACAAGTACTCAGAATGCTAGTATGGGCCCCAGCCAAAGCTCTCTGCAGTGACATGTACATCCAGCTCACATGGCTGGGCAGGTACAATCACATGCAGAGTTTAGACCACCTTAAAAGTGCATTTGGAAGAGTCAAAGGTTGCTTGGGCCCCCTCTGTTCAGTACCAACAAGCCCCTTTTCTAATCAAGGAATACAAGGGCCTCAGCAGATGGACTAAATGGGGCACAAATGCTCTCCAATATCCCAGGAGTCCAAGGGAAGTTTGCAATTGCTTAACAGTGTTAGGCACCGGGTAGGCTTTGATCTTATCTATAACTATGTTGGGAATAACCTTTGTATTTCCTGACCAAATAACCCCTAAGAACTTGACAGACAAGCCAGGCCCTTGCAGCTTCTTGTCATTGACCGCCCAACCACATGTTTTCAGGTGGGTTAGGAGAGCAGGAACAGCACCTTCTAGATCTTCAGGAGAATCACTAATTAACATGATATCATCATGTAATGGTATACGTGTACATTCTCGGGCCATGACCATCATGCTAAGTCTGCTGCCACCACTTTGTAGCACAGCGTGGTTCTATGTAAGTACCCCTGGGGAAGGACCATAAAAGTCCACTGCTGGCCTTCCCACATGAATGCAAATCTCTGAGGCTATGATAATGGAGAAAAAGGCATTAACAAGATCAGCAACAAAATGATAGGTCCCCTATTCCTGACTCAGGTGATCCATCAGGTCCATTATTGACAGGACCACTGCATGCAAAGGTGGTACTACATTATTTAACTCCCAGTAGTTCACCGTGATTCACCAGGTGCCATCTGACTTTCTCACTGGGCACACTGGGGAGTAATACAAATTGTGGGTGAGGTACACTATCTCCAATTTTCTAGTTCCTTTATCATCCCAGTTATCTCTTCATGGCCCCCTGGCAGCTTCTGCTTAGTGTGCACAATCTCTCAGGTAGTGGGCAGCTGCAAAGCTGCATGTTCAGCATGCCCCCACACCATGACCTTTACCACCCACACTTGGTTCAACCACAACCCCTGCAAAATGTCTACCCCTAAGATATACTCAGGGATGGGTAACAAATAAACTCTATATGTCTGTGATGGCAGACAACCTATCCCCAGTGAGATGTCTGTGGGTTTCACTCGAATGCTTTGGCCCCTGTAACCATTAATGACTACTGGGCTCCAGAGAAGTTCTCTGGATTCCTGTATAAGAGAGAACATTCAGCGCCCATATCCACTAGGGCCAGAACTCCCTGTACATTGGTTAGGGACCAGTGTATTGCCAATTCCACCTGTGACTTCTGGTTCCTGCCCATCCCCAGTGGATGAGTTCCTTGGCTTTGCCCTATTCAAAATGAAACAGGGGCTACATGGAAAGATTCTCTTCCTGCTGCACTAAGTAATTCTTGAGACAGACCACACGAGCCTCGGGCCTTGTAGCCCTCTCATCACCCACATACTTTCCCTTTCTCATTGGGGTGAACCATTCGTCCTACCCACGTCTACCAACTCAGCTTGAGTGTATGGGCAGCATGTGGTGAATTCAGTCATCTGGGGAGCACCTATAGAGTGACCCCTCTGTGTTATGAACTACTGGGATTGTTTTTTGTGTCACTACGGGGCAAGTGCAGAACTGCTGTTCTGGTTTCCATTCCTCTTCCAAGGTGTCTGACATGACAATGGGGGATCCCCTCTTTGGCCCCCACATTCTTACATCAGCAGCTGTCTGGTCTCCTCCATCTGTGCCTTCATCAGGTCCAGCATGGTGGGAAGCTCCCAGACTCATTCTGCTTCATATCGCTTCCAATTCTGCCCACAAGGCTGTAAGAAAGAGCCATTCCATGGCCCCAACCCCTGTGAGGGCAGTTGCCCTGTTGTAGAGAAATATTGCCTCCCAACATGGCTGATAGCCTAATCTGGCCCCTCCCCCTTTGAATCACTTTCTGGTTCTTCTTCTCCCTGAAACCCAGTTCCCACTGACTCTAGCTCACACGTGGGAAACTGATGTTATTATGGAAATGCTAGACTATAAATTTCCCCACCCTGCCTTGTTCGGGGCTCAGACTTTGGAGGCAACTCCTCTGGGCCTGCCAGCATGGAATAAACAGCCTGAACTTGCAAGTGCTCTGCGTGCTGCTTGGTCTTTTTGACAAGAGAACAGGTAAAACTTTCTGCAACACTGTCAAAGTTCTCTCCCACTGCCTGGAGAAACTTCTCCACACATATGGGCTTCCCATTCATCTTGGGCCACCACTGAGGAGGTGCCCAGGTAGAGAGGAGACATGCCACAGGTTACCACATACTCGTGGCAGGCCATCCCTCAATCCTACCCTCCAAAGGTGCAGACAGATCCTGTCATTGATGCCAAGTGACTTGTCAACAACTGTGGTTGCAGTGGTTTGCAGTTGATCCAGGCAGTTCAAAGAAGAATCAAGGAGCTGTAGGTAACTTAAACATAACCTTTATTCTAGAAGCAGAGCAGTTACAAAATGGCATCTGGGAGTCAGTGCACAGCGGAGAATGGTACACTCCCAGAGAATCTCCTCCTCTTATATAGGTGGGTGCCAAGAAGCGAGCACGTAGGCACATAAACAACAAAATGGTTGCCACCTGGAAAAGTGCAAGTCACAGTTACATCACTGGTGTGTGTCATTATGGTGGAGCGTGTCAAGGGAGCCTGACTCCATTTGCCTCACAGTGGTCTAGATTCGTTTATGAATTTAAAAAAAACATACATGGGGGACCCAGGCAAAATGGTTGAGTAGGTAAAGGCTGTGCTCACCTTCTGTCATGACCACATCAAAATTACAATTAAACTACAGAAGAAGCACCATTGAGAATCACTAAAATCTAACTGAACCAAAGCCTTACAACTGAGGACATACAGAAGTCACCTCAAGACTGCAAAACTAGCTGGTCCCACCCCTACATGTGACCACTAAAAATTGGAAGGCGTATCTCAGCTGTGGAGGTCCACCCTTAGAGGAGTGAAGGGTCCCAACCCCACACCATGTCCCTCCACCCCCACCCCAAGTCCAGGGTTGTAGTGCCAGGAAGAGAAGTCCTCATAACTTCTGGATGTGAAAACCAGCATAGATTGTGACTGAGTGACACAGAGAGTGGCTGGAGTCCCAGGGGCTCCTCTTAAAAACCCCATGCATGGTCTTACTCGCTGATGGACAGATTCATTCTGAGCACCAGCACTGAGGCAGGAACTTATGGGGAGGAAATGAATTGCCTGGTTTCAGGGTAAGAGCTGAAGGGACAGCTTTTTTTTGGGGGGGGGGCAGGGGTTGTGTTCCCTGACTGGTAATTGAACCCAGGCTGCAGTGTTGAGAGCGGTGAAGCCTAGCCACTACACCAACAGGGAACCCCCTTGGGACAGCTTTCTCTGATGGAAGAGTTGGCAGAAGCCATTATTTTTTTGTTGAGCCTTCCCCTCTCCCTGCATTCAGACACAGACAACTGCCATATCTGAGTCTCCATCAACCTGGCTAACACTGTTATTTCACCCTGATTCCCAGAAACCCTGCCCCACCCAATTTTGGGGCCCACCCAAACCACTTCCTGTGACTTTAACATATAAGTGGCCTGCATTGGCTCATGCTGAGGACTTTCCCAAAATCCCTCCAAGGTTCACAAAACCTAAACAAACATCATTTGGCTTTGGGGTGTTCTATAACTCTGGCTGAGCAGCTCTAAGCCTGACATTAGCAACATCTGGCCTCGGTTCATGGTTTGGCTTCTTGAGGTTCCTCTAAGCCCAGTGCAGGGCTCAGTCTTCTGTGGATTGCTTTGTAGTTTGTGCCAGGTGTCCTCAAGTAGGTCACAGGAGGAAGCTGAACTTGTACTACAGTGGGGCCCCTCTGAGGAGTCCCCAAGGCTGGCACACCTGGTGGCCAGCTTTGGACCCAGCTGGAGCATGACCTGGCTGCCTCTGGCAATGACACACCCAAAGGCCAGACTGGGAAGGCACCAGAGCTCTGCTAAAGTGAATATTGTTCTATAGAGTCAGCCCCTGCACTATAGCTCCTCCACTATAGTCATGGCCAGCTCTCACAACCAATCAGCCTGAAGATCAGTTCATCCCAATGATGTGCAAAGAGCAACCAAGGCTCAACTACTAAAGGAGGGCACATACCACCCACACAAGAAACACACCTGTGCCACTGGGCCCCACAGGACACCTACTACAAAAGGCCACTCTACTAAGACCAGGAGATACAGCACCCCTACCTAATACATAGAAACAAACACAGGGAGGCAGCTAAAATGGGAAGACAAAGAAACATGTCCCAAATAAAAGAACAGAACAAAGCTCTGGAAAATAAACTAAACAAAATGGAGACAAGCAATCTACCAGACATCGAGTTCAAAACACTGGTTTTAAGAATGCTCAATGATCTTAGAACTTCCACAAAGAGATAGAAAATATAAAAATTGAGATAGAAAACATAAAAAAGAACCAGTCAGAAAATAAAGAATACAATAAGTGAAATGAATACATTAGAAGGAATCAACAGATTAGATGAAGCAGAAGATTGAATCAGTGATTTAGAAGATGAAGTAGAAGAAAACACCCAATCAGAACAGCAAAAAGAAAAAAGAATCTAAAAAATGAGGACAGTTTAAGAGACCTCTGGGGCAACATCAAATGTATCAATATTTGCATCATAGGGGTACCAGAAAGAGAAGAGAGAGATCAAGGTATTGAAAACCTATTTGAAGAAATAATGACTGAAAACTTTCCTAAATTAGTGAAAGAAATAAACATAGAAGCCCCAGAATTGCAGAGTCCCAAACAAGATTAACTCAAAAAGGCCTGCACTAAGACACATAATTAAAATAGCAATGGTTAAAGACAAAAAGAAATTCTAAAAGTGGCAAAAGAAAAGCAGTTAGTTACCTATAAGGGAACTCCCATAAAACTGCTAGCTGATTTCTGAACAGAAAATTTGCAGACCAGAAGGGATTGGCAGGAAATATTCAAAGGGATGAAAGCAGGACTCACAAACTAGATTACCCAGCAAAGCTAATTTTTTTAGAATCAAAGAACAGGTTAAGAGCTTCCTAGTGAAAAAAAAAAAAAAAAAAAAAAAAAAAAAAAAAAAAAAAAAAAAAAAAAAAAAAAAAAAAAAAAAAAAAAAAAAAAAAAAAAAAAAAAAAAAAAAAAAAAAAAAAAAAAAAAAAAAAAAAAAAAAAAAAAAAAAAAAAAAAAAAAAAAAAAAAAAAAAAAAAAAAAAAAAAAAAAAAAAAAAAAAAAAAAAAAAAA